>OZ001263.1:10513830-10869732 GCA_963924015.1 Macrophya annulata
TGTAACACTTTATGGACCTCACCCTGTATATAGGGCTATAACAACTCTGCATAAGTATGGGGAATTCCAGAACTAATGAAAAATCGGGCAGCCAGAAGTAGGATTTTTACACTAATTAATAGAGCAGGACGGCTGGAAGTATGGTTGTTTGTTCCCTCGGCTGTACCTACCTTTGATTTGTGGAATCCTGACCCCTTGAACTAATAAAACATTTTGTATGTAGAAGGCAGGGAAATTCCAGAAGTAATGAAAAATCGTGCACGCAGAAATTGGGTTTTTACACTAATGTATATGTATAATAGGGCCATGCCAACTCGGCAAACATTGTTATCTAACCATTTTTGATTCGGTTGAAAAAGCTGATGTTCCCATGTTAAATCTATAAGCAAACTGAAAAAGGGGTTCTCGAGCTGTGAAAATTAAAATTAAGAGCTACAATTTGGAGGGCATTCTTTTTCAGGGCATTGCTTGTAAAAAAAACACGTTAACGTACATGAAATATTATTAAGCAAAGGTAAGTTTTGAAGTTTTTGGATTTTTTTGTTTACATGATTTCCATATCTGCGTCATTTAATACTCAACGAATCGATGACGATTACCAGATACTTGAGCATAATTTTCAATGAATATCGCATATCTCATCAACTTATTAACCGTAATGGTCGTCCCGCGGCCATTGAAAGTGAAGATACAGACAATGTACTCGTTGATACTGCAGATGGTTGCCTTAAAAGTGGGTTCACAAAATGTTGAATCTGTCGGTATTACCGCTTGACGCGATTGGCGCGCTCCTATAGTTGCTGACTCGTGATCTAAATTGCAGACTTCTTCTGGCGACGACTGGTAGGTGCAGGTAGGAAAGATACACAGACTTTATGTGAAAAATAACAAACAAAAATATATTCTCTTATATAAGTAAATTACAAAAATGAGAAACAAAAATAGATATTCTTTAGAAAATAACCGAGATACATATTGAGACGTTTTTATTTTATTACTGTCAACGTTATTATGATGAAACGTTATTTTTTATCGTTCCGTTAATTATTATTATTTTTCTTGAATTTATTTAATATGAGATTCTGTCTCGAAGCTACTTGAGTAAACCGATATAGGCTAGTTGATTTCTTATCGTAACTATTATTAATTTTTATTCATTACGCCACTGCTAATCTAGAGTCGTTAGTAGTTGTAATGTTATCGTTATTCGTTTTGAGACTTTGTCTTATAGAAAAAAGGAAAATTTCATTAATTGCAACCTCGGAGTAAACTCGTCGATGTTAATTAATGTAACAAATTTTTTAATCGCAACCGCGAAGTATAAAACTTGTTGGTGTTGATTAATAGTAAGGATTTTTTTTTTAATCGTAGCCGCGAAGTATTTAACTTGTAGGCGTTGATTCGATGATAGAGAATTTTTGATCATAGCCACGAAGTATTTCACTTGTTGGCGTTAATTAGATGACGGTAAATTACTTGCTCTTTTTCAATATGTTTTTTTTTTTTTAATATCGTCGAATTTTATCTTTCATAGTTTTATTTTTCTATTTGATATTTTCTTTGATCTTAAAGATCTTTATTCTTTAATTTTTCTGGTGGTTCTCTATCCCGAGCTGTAAAGCGTGCTTGCTTTTATAGGCGTTCTCCCCTCTCTACGGTCAGTTGTTTACCCCACAAATTGTGCAATATCTAGTAACTCGTACTCTTTATTTCGAAACATTTTATACAGGGTGTCCCAAAATTAATTACAAAAAATGATAGGGGTAATGGATGGGGTCGAGCTGAGTAAATTGACGCGAAGAACATGTGGTCTGCGACGTCGCGTTCGCGAGATATGACCGATTAAAAAAAACTTGCCAAGCGCCCGCATGTAGGCAACCAAGTACACAGCAAGCATCGAGTGCAAACATCGGTTGCATAGAAGTCTTGTCGACAAGCGCGCGACTATAATAATCAACATTTTCAAATTTACGAATTTCAAACGTAAACACTCTTCCCATTGAAGTTTCGCCAAACACGCCAACGAGGATGCGTGATAGAAATAAATAACGCTTTCAAAATTGAGAATTCCGGACGAAAGTTTATTATCAAATTGTATTATGAAAACCGATCGCTACAAGAGATGCTCGAAGTTCTGACCGTCTAACCGATGATTATCAACAAGACTTCTAACCGATGCTTGCTGTGTACTCGGTTGCCTGCATGCGGGCGCTTGACAAGATTTTTTAACCGGTCATATCTCGCGAACGCGACTTCGTAGACCACATGTTCCTGGGGTCAATTTACTCAGCTCAACCCCCTTTATTACCCCTATCATTTTTTGTACTTAATTTTGAGACACCCCGTATACTCTCTTTCAATAAACTTCGACGATCTTATTTTATTGATCGAAAACTCATAATTAATTATAAACATGATAGAATGTTAATATCGTTTCAATATATAGCTTCTTTTCGACGGCTTATTTATCCTCGTCCTGGACGTGAGGTACGGGTTCGGTTCTGTAACAATTAGTGATAACGAAAACACAATATTAGCGCTATTCTAAATATCCTGAGTGATCACTGTACAATTAGTTATACTTATATCTAGTTTGATTATAACTAATTATTGCATCTAATGCATCTAGGAAATGAAATCAATTAATAAATGAATAGTCCAAAGCTCACTTGCCTAGTGGTAACGTGTCCAGAAGGGAAGTTACTGTCTCTACTATGCTAGAAGTAATATTCTTATTAGGCTAGCGGTATTATGTATCTAGAATCTAATTGTTTAATTGCTATTTAACTTACTCGCTATTTGCTATATTTGACTTGAATTAATATGAGAACGTTATAGCATCCCGATGAGGCATATAAAACCTTTATCTCTGATAGCTGAAGGCTTTTAGTATGTCCAGCGGAGTTCTCAACTCCGAAAATGGCTTTAACGCCGATAGTCTAGTGCATCTAGTATGTTTTAAAAATTATATACGTGATCGCGACCTAGTGCGGACGGTGTTGAGTGGAGGTGATGGCTCTCTCTAATCGCGAACGCGCCTAGCGGTCCGAGGTCTCTTCCCGCGGTCCGTACGTCTCGAGAGACGGAGCTCAACTGGTGACTAGGCGGTAGCAGGGGGTACAATCATAGGTGGAGGGAGCCGAGTTTGAATTGCACTGATTTTCTCTCCTTGGAGCGCTAGTGTACTTATTCATTTCTCACTCGCACATCTTCTATTCGCGTCGGAAACGAATGCGTGAGCGCCCGTAGCGGCGGCGCGCGGACTAGATCCAGGCAGACGCGCCGGCTATCCGCCATAGGAGTAGCATTCACTGATTCAGTGGTAGTGTTTGTACCCTAGAATAGGTGTTCCAGGGGCGTATTATTTTCTCGTCGTGTGTAATAAACCAAATTTAAAAACAAACAAGTAATTTATTCAAAAAATATGGTTTACATGTAAGGCCACGGTCGTTGGTACGACTAGGTAGTAGTTTGTGTAAGGTGTTACAATCTAGATTAACGAATATTAGTGCTGCTAATGAAGACTGATTATTATTAAATCGTACAACAGACAGAAGTGCGTCTGAGGGAATCACGATGAAGCATCGGGAGCAGAAGTGCACTCGTCGACGATTACTTGGCAACTGAATTTTACAAAGCTTAATTTAACTATGTTTAAACAAAAAGGGGGAAGTGGCCAGGCCGTACATACAGCGAGTGGGAGGAAAAACCCAGGTATGACCGGACTAGAACAATGAAGGACCCTTACGGGCCCTTGGGACCGGGTCGCCGTCGCCAGGCAAGGCTGCAACTCACATTTGGCGGCCAACTGCATATCATAAACGGCGTAAAAACCCGCGTAAAGTCACGTAGTCGCTTGCTTATTGTCTCATTCCTAAAAAGCCCAGTTATTGTGTACGGGGTATCTTGTCTCGAACCGTCGCATTGTCTATTGCCAGATGTGGTGCGATTGCCTTTGCCGGACAGCAGACTCAGACTTGACCTGGCCGGGGTCTTTCCTCCTTAGCACATGTGGGAAATATCCACTTTTCAGCCTGGTCGCTTCGTAGAAGATTAATTTCAACTATAATAAAAATTACAATGGTATTCGGGCATGCAGGACCGAATAGGTAGCATTGCAGTAATTAAATCCTGAGAAAGAATTGGGCACATGCGATTACGAACAAGAAAAAATCCTGAGAAAATATGCCGCTGGTGAGCATCTCCGATGTTATTGACGCCACCAATGACGGCACTGGGTGTCTCATTGAAGGGGAGTGGCTATTAGACGCGAAAATGCTAGTGACGGTGGGGAGCTTGAGGCTATCTGATGACAAAGTGCTGAGAGTCTGGTCATTGTGCCTGCAATCATCGACTTTGGCCGGCACGCCTCATATGGTAGAAGCCTCCTTGAACCTACGGACCATTTTTAACCCCGTCGTTAAAATTTCCTGCAGCTACAAAGTCGGCAACTCGGAGAAGTGCAAACACTCCATTAGTCTCCTCATATTCCTCAACAGGTTTGTATTGTCTCCAGGAAGGCTTAAATTTATGACTTTAATGCATTTCAACCATTATTATGACTTTAATAGAATAGATAACGAGTCAGATCTCGAGGATCTGAGCTGCACCGATGTGGCACAACAATGGGGCAAGCTGAAGAAAGCCGCTCTCTCTGAGTTTGAGGCGCTACCACTTAGAGACTTCTGCCATTTCACTCCACCTGTTCCCATTTATGCATCTGGTGTACCAGATGTTTCTGATGCCTTAGCTTCAGATTTTGCCAAACTGATCATTCGAAGTATGACTAAAATTATCTACTATAAAAATATTTAAGTGTACAGGATTTGAGTTACAGTTGTCATTTGTTTCAGAAGCTCCAAAGAGTGAATTGTTCCTGCATTAATCAGGGGCACCAGCAGCTGCTTCTCGAAGGAATTGTAAACCTGACATTTTAGCCGCAGAAGTCCTAGCCAAGCGTCAAGCAGCTGGTGAACTTACGGAAGTACTTCTAGGAATGGAAACGTCTCTCTGCTTCAAGAAACTCAAAGACATGACTGATGCCAAAGTCAAGAGTTTGTCTTCTGAGCTCTTGGGCTATTACAATGAAAATGTAGTGGTCTCTACTCAACAGAGTGTCATGCTGACCTCCAACATCGCCACCCAGTGTGAACAAGAGTGGGATGCAGCTCGGAAAGTTCGAATGACAGGAACCAGAGTGTACCCGCTTTCTACCTACACCAGAAACAAGAACCCCAATTGGATGGACAAAATGAAGAAGGTTTTTGACTCATCATTTAAAGGCACTCCAGACACAATGCATGGCTTGGAACATGAACCGAACGCAAGAAAAGCCTATTCTAAAAAGTGTGACGTAAAAGTGGTTCAAAATGGAATTCTAGTACACCCTGATTTCCCCTGGCTAGGTACCAGTGTTGATGGCATTGTTGTTGACAATCTGGGAAGGGCTCAGCGTGTCATCGAAATAAAATGTCTTGTTGCTGGTAAGATTGAAACCGCAGCCGAGTTACCTAAATCTGCAGAGTGCTGTGATAAATCGAACAATCTGAAGAAAGAACACAAGTATCATGGTCAAATTCAGCATGCCATGCTCTTGTTAGGCGTTAAAGAATGTGATTTTATATTATATGCCAATGTAGATGACACTTATGTTTCTGAGAGAGTTGAGTATGATGATAAATTTTCATTTTATATGTTAGAACCACTAGTAGATATTTATTTTGACAAGACACTGCCTTATTTATATGAAAAGTATCAAGACAGCGAAGAGGTCGAAGGAGTACAAGAAGTAGAAGAGGAATAACCAGCACCGAAAGCCTTACCTAACACTCTTACCTAAAAAATGTTAATGTTTGAATAATAATTTTGGTGTTCATTTATATTTATAATCTAATGACTGTTCGAAGCACTTCTCAAGACTAGTTTTATTTAGGAGTAATTTCTGAATATAAATATTATATGTAATAATAC
Source organism: Macrophya annulata (assembly GCA_963924015.1). Taxonomy (NCBI): domain Eukaryota; kingdom Metazoa; phylum Arthropoda; class Insecta; order Hymenoptera; family Tenthredinidae; genus Macrophya; species Macrophya annulata. Next base: position 10,519,801 of record OZ001263.1, read on the forward strand.
ATAGTAGTGACTATTTTTCAAGAATAGTTATCGATTTGAAAATCATTTCAGAATTAGTATACTAGTGACTTAAGACTAGTTTTATTTAAGAATAACTTCTAAATATAAATATCATATGTAATAATACATAGTAGTGACTATTTAAAACATTTTTCAAGAATAGTTATCATTTTTAAAATCATTTAAGAATTGTTATACATTTATAAATGTCATAAATTTGTATATCATACAGGTATAATCTGGTACCAAAGCGACTAGTTTTAAATTAAATTCTTTCCATTGAAAGAATGGGAGCATTGAGATTGACTAACGCACCACACACCTGCAAGATAAAGTTTGCGTACGACACTAAGTCTCCTGACACCTGCTCCTTGAGAATGTCGCAGTCCCGCAGTTGTTTTATAGCTCTTTCTACGTGGACTCTAGCTGCTGCGATGTCTACACACTGCAGAGCTTCTGTTTTGCTTAGAGGTTTATTTTTCCTCGCAAAAGGGGGTCTTATCAAACGCAAGTTTCGACGGAGACACATTTCATCAATCTTGAAGCCCTTGTCAACCATTACACCATCACCATAGTCACATTTATTCAGGACTTTAGAAACATCAATAATTTTCTTGTCCGAAGCACGTCCTCCAAACATGGGACTCAGAAAGGTGATCATCCCAGCCACAGACACACCAACCAGAAACTTTAGTGTGTGTCTTCCTTTATAATGAGAATACGTAAGAATTTTCTCTCGCAGGCATTTGGGCTTCTCTACAGGAACCTCCGCACAATCCAGGGCAATTCTAGTGTGCACATATTTTCTGAAACACTTCAGTATGTTGTTCATGATTTCTTCTTTTGAGGGAAAATAAATCAATCCCTTCAGCACATTCGCTAGGACTTGTACAGTGTGCCTAAAATAGTGGCTGCACGTTTCATCTGATACTCCAAAGAGAACTGACAAAGCTGTGTACGGCATGTTCAGTTTCAGCTTTGTAAGACGCAGTGCTACTCTTAATTTCACAGGCAGCACAAATTTGGCAGACTCAGGATGAACTGTAGACACACACTCAACAATGTTAATCAAAATTTCAAAGGAGGTAAGTCCTGTGAAAGTGTACAGTTTGGCAGTATCTGGGATGAGTGACAAGAGTGAAAACTTATCGGACTGGGTGCCCTTCTCTTTAATGGATGGAGGGATTGGGTCACTTTGCACTGGGTTATGTTCATGTTCTGCGGCTTCAACCACGACATCATTGGTTAATTTTGCATTACTTTCAGGATTAAGGAAAGGGGATCTAAAAACAAAACAGCACAACACGTTATTAAAAAATAAATGTTTATTGATATTGATTTCCTTTCCCCAAAAAAGGAGTGAGAATACAAGTTACAAATAAAAAGTATGACCATCAATAAATGCATGATTTTAAAACAACACCAAAAACACATAATTAGACATGATTTAATTAATCTAAAAATAGCTGATAAAATTAGTCTTGAGCTCTCAGGTAATCAAAATATACACCCAAACAAGATGCAACTGAGGGGCGAGACAACTGATGATCTTATATAAATCCGACTCACATTTAAAACTACGAAGTTGATGATTACGAATAAGGCTTGTAAAAACTGCAATTTATGCATATTACTGAACAATGATTTAAAGTATGTTTTATAAATTAATAAGCAATTGATCAATTCGAGCAGTGATTGTAGTCCAATAGTAATTTTCTACAATCAAACCACATTTCCCTAATCTGTCTTGCTGCTCGAGATTCAGCACGATTCTTTCTGTCAATCTTCAGACTTTTCTGGGGAGAACTGTCCACCCTGTCATGTTGTCGTACTGGCAGTTTCTGCGATGGTACAGCAATCTTCTTCAAATACCTCGTTGCTGTAGGCTTGGCTGTAAAGAGATACATAACTATTTAATGTAAAATTACGACCATGACAGTTGTATTGGACTGATAGATGAAGGTTATATCAACGAACCAAGTCATAACGATTGATCAATTTACGCCAAATAATTTCATCAAATTTCATCAGATTTTTTCAGCCAATTGTAGACAGTCTTGGTATAAACCATATATGTAATACACATATATGTTATAAACACACAAAGAAAGGCGCGAAAACCGCCAAGCGCCTATGCACTCCTATACGACAGCACACCGCCTATCTGCCTGGAGTTAGTTCCGCGCTCTACCACTAGGGACGCTCGCGCATGTTTCGGACGCGAATTCGATGGAGGGGGAAAGCAGCCAATGCAGCCAAATTTTTTCCGCCATTTTCTGATACAAAAAGAGACGCCTCGTGAGAAACAACAGTGGATAGTGAATTGCAGTAAATAACAGTCAATATAGTATCGAAATGGTCGTCAAGAAATTCAATAAAGTATTATACGCGTTTCTTAATATTCCTAAGTTCCGTTTGATAATATTCCGAAATCGCAGTAAGCTAAGCTCTATGAATCATAACTTACATGCTCGCCACGCTTCGAAATTGTACGATCATATTGTTTATACATACAGCGTTTACACAGTCCTATTTTTTCAGTACACAAATTAATATTTTCATTCGCTTTTCATGTGTTTTCTTCAGGTTATCGCGAATGGCAAGGAAGTGCAAGGTTTTTGGCTGCACGGTCAACAGAAGATATTTCAGACGGCATATTAATGCAGGCCATCAAATATTATGAAAATAGATCGAGCCGTGTCCGTCGCTCTGCAGAAGCTAGTTTGATATAATAATTTATTGAGGTTATACATTAGGGTGTTTCATTTTTAGGCAATATTTTTTTTTATTCTGTCCTACCTGAAAATCTGATTATTTATAAGGGAAAAGAAATATTCCCGTTGGAAAAAATATTCTAAGTAAATTAGAGGCTTCACTCTTTCAAAAATCCGATTTCCCATATAAATAACACGGGAAAATTTTTGTTTTCGGCTTCAACTCGATTTTTCGGTATTCAAAGAATTTTTTTGGGAAAAATGAGTATACACCTTTTGTAGGGCATTAAATTTGCTACAAAAAAGTTCCTCTGAGCAAACGCTGTCCGACCAACAGTTTTCGAGTTGTAGAGCTGGAAACGTTAATGTTAATAATAGCTAACAACAAATTTTCTTTAAATTGAAAGTCATTGATCTTACATTGAATATTATCTTACAATAGACGCTATAAGGCTATTACATCATTAATTTTAGGAACTACTACTTGTATTCAGTCCATAAATATGAATTTTGAGCAATAATTACTATGAAATCATAATACCAATGAATTAAAATTAATACATACTGTAACTTTTTACGAGGATTTTATATTTAATCCAAAGATTATGATATGAAATCCTCAAGCTAGCATGAATTCGTATCCGAATATTTATTTTATCGGAGCATCGCGTAATTACGTCAATAAATACAAATAAAATTGTTTTAAGAACCTAATCGTGAATCCGGGCGTTAGCCAAGATCACCTCCCTGTTTCGCAGACCCGGAGTTTTTGTCTAAACAAAGCTGGCGTTTCCAGACTCGGTTTGTTGACAAACTCAAGGCTGCCTCCCTTCAGAGCCGGGCGTTTAAACCAAGCCTGACACAGACTCGGACTATAGGTGCTAATATCTGTCAGACGGGTATCGTAAGATCACCGCTGCCCCTTGCACCGTAGCCAAAGCTGTCGATAGCTAGCTAGATGTTATTGCTGTTTAAAGGGAAGAATAAAGGCTGTATTAGTCTGTAATGATTCAACACTGTTATGATTCTTGAATAAGGTATGATTAGACAGGATTAAATCTGATCAAAATAATAATAGAAATGAGGTTGCAACCTATTACAGAATTAATACAAAGATTATTGATTTAGGTGACTCGATATAATGAAAAGAAGAAGTAAAATAGAAATAAAGATAAAAATAAAGTAAAGATACAAGAGAGTTTAAAGTTGTTTTGTTTGGTGTGAGCTATTTATAGCTCGTTTGTTTTGAGTTAGCAGTGTTTAAATTTAGGTTTGAATACAAAAGATCAGCAGGTGAAGAATAGAATAGAGTTGAAATAGAGTGAAAGAATAACAATAATAGAATTTAATGATAAGTTATTTTAATTAATAAAATAACTTATTGCGCTGTTAGACTCTGTGCTAGAGCGTCTTTTATGTTTTGGTTTCGATTGTCGTCTTTAATTGAATTTACTCGGACATGAAAATTAAATCTGTCGCTTTGACAAGACAATTTAAATGTGAAGCTACTCTAAAGGTAACCGGCTGCTATAGCTCGGTTCCTAGCAAGACAAGAGGTGAGTCAGTTAGGACGCTTTGCCTAGAACTGCTCGAAGAGCGTTTGTGAGTCAGTCAGGACGCTTAGCCTAGAACTGCTAGCGATCTTGCTAGCGCGGTGCCTTTTATATGGTTGGTGACGTCACGCGGTATCGCGTGATGTGCGCGTCTGATGTGTTGGCGTGTTCCGATTGGCCGGACGGCCGAACACGTTACAATACATAATAATAATATTTTGTTATACGGTATAAGGATTATTTTTGTCATGTTATCACTATGAAATGTTTCTGAGTTATTTAATGTAAATAAACAAATTTGAAAAAATTAATGATTTACTCCGAAAATGTATTCCAATATCCCCATATTAGTAAATTATTGAAAATCAACGGCTAATTCGGTTGACATTTCGATTGCCAGAGAACTGACTGTTGTTAGCTACGGCGCGTGTATATAAGTGCGGTACATTTTACTTTACTCTCGAGCGAAGCGGTCGGCCGGGTAGCCGCCTAGCGGCGTGGAGCCGTAGTAGCGTTGTTAACGCCCACGGTACCGGGAGGTGCTGCCGCTTAGCGACCAGCGCGGGATGGAACGAAGATAAATTTGAATTTCAAAAACCAGCTAAAACTGCTTTTAAATCTATTATTATAGTGACGGACCAAGTTGGGGAGAGGTGTCAATTTGGTTCGTTACAAGCTTCTTTATTTTCAATACTGATATTACGTTATCACATGTTACAAGCATACACTCTGACTATCCGATGAAGAAGAAGGAAATATCATAATCTTAGTCTCTACACAATCTTATTAACTTATATATTCTATTTGTCACTAGACATGCTCTTCCTAGAACATTCTATTGCCAACTCTCATAGGAATGAATATAACTCGGAACAGAAAAAATATAACAATAAAACTAGACCAATGTAACTACGTAAAAGATATGTTAAAAGAATATGGGTTAGAAGACTGTGTGGAAAAAAGTAAACCAATAGACCCAGGGGTGATTTTAAAACCAAATATCGGACGAAAAACGCCAGATGAAATAGCAAGACTAAAAATGATACCATACCAAAATCCGATAGGACCTCTAATGTACTTGTTTCAAGCAACGAGGCCAGACATTGCATATGCAATGAGTCTTCTAAGTAGATTCAATAACTGTCATGGTGAAGAACACTGGCATGCCGTAAAAAACTTAATGAAATACATAAAAGCAACATCTGACATAGGCTTGACATTTAATCTTGAAAATAAAACAGAAATCTTTAGTTATTGTGAAGCCAGCCATGCATCAGATAAATTTGATTATAAAATAATAATCAACGCCGGATTTACCTCTACTCCCGCCCTAGGCCTCGGAGATTTTGCCGCCCCTTTGCGTCGCAAAATCGAGCAAGAAGTAATATTTTTCTATTAAATTTATATACATGGCCGTATCAATATTTGAATTTTGTCAAAAAATTTTAGATAAAAACTTGGTTATCGGGGTTAGCGAGGATTCGGAAAAATAAATTTCGGAGACAGCAGGCTTGATGCAAATCGTTTTGAATTCACGATTAACTTTGAGACGGATTCGGTCAAATCGGATTAGTTTACGATTTACTTTTAATCGTAGACAGAGCTGCGCTGCGCTGCTTTTGAAATCATTTTGAATGGCGATAAAATTTTGAAAAAATTTCGTCCCTCATCAATGATGAATGAAAAAAAAAATCATATCGTTCAACATTTGCCGCCTAGGCCCGGGCCTACTGAGCCTACGGGTGAATCTGGCGTTAAGTCAATTACAGGGTATAATTTTATGATTCAAGGGAGTACTGTTAACTGGCGAGCAAAAAAACAATCCACAATCGCAAAATCATCAACTGAAGCTGAACTACAATCATTATCAGATGCAGTTGATGAAACGCTTTGGAGCTAGCAAAAATTGTACAAGAATTAAATATACAGGACTCAAGTCTAACACTAATGTTTTGTGATAACTAAGGCACAATAGAGTTTGGGGAAAATGCTAAGTTTAGTCATGCATTAAAGCATGTAAATGTGAAATATTATTCTACAAGAGAAAAGATAGACAGAAAAGAGATAGAATTGAAACTTTTAGAAACAAATAAAATGGTAGCAGATATGTTAACGAAAGCAGTAGGTCCTAATAAAGTTGAATACTTTTGAACAAATACTGGTATGTACGAAGATGAATAAATCACTTAAGATCTCACAGTAAATATAAGTGATTAATTATTGATGTAATTGATATTTTTGTATTGGTCTATTAAATTGTATACGGTGAACTGAGAGTGAAGCTTGAGATGCGACTAAGTCTTTGTCGGGATTCTATTTCCAGATTACTGGGTATTGTTTATAAGGTGTTAAATGATAAATGAAAGATGTATAATTTATTAAAAGAAAAAATTGCTTAGGTATCACAGCTATTGTGCGATACCAGAGTATATTGCTAATTGATATGAATGCATACATTAAGGGAGTGTGTTGCGAGACGATACCAGTTGTATTTGTAATGTACGCAATACACATAAACAGCATGTTATTGTAAGTGACCTACAGTATGTCAGGTAGACATGAAATCTACGTTTATATGCAGTCGTGACGAACTAGTCATACTAGTTAGTCGTTTGTATTGTTCGCATTAGTATTACACTTTATTAATCCTCCACCCTTGGTCATGTTATACAAACTATATTGTAACAATTATTACTATAATCCTTCGCCATTACAACATCATTTTTATCACAAGTCAACATTCTATTACCCCTAAAATAACGCTGATGATTTGACTGCTTATCTTCTAGAATTTCACGGAGCTCAGGTCTAATTAAATCTAATTTTGTTCGAAACTTTCTCCCAATTTGCAATTCCGCGGTGCCACAATTTTTTATACAATGTATAGTCGCTCGATAGCAAAATAAAAATGTATACAATGTTTCATGACTACAATTTCCTACCTCGCGTAACAATTTAAATTTTCTTTGAAAAGTCTTAACTGCATTTTCTGCTAATCCGTTTGAAGCAGGATGATATAATTGTGCTGTACGTAAATGTTGAATACCCATAGATTTTAACAAATCACTGAATACTTGTAAGCAAAAACTCGGCCCATTTTCCGTAACTAATTTATAACGAATTCCCTATACACTCAAATATTCTTTACGTGCTTTAACTGTTGACTCAGCTGTTATATCAGACATTCTCTGAATATTTAACCACTTAGAAAAAGAATTAATAATAACTAAATACATCTTTTCTTCAATAGGACCTAAAAAATCAGCATGTAATCTATAATTCGGTCCATCTGGCCAATTCTATGAATTCAATACAGATTTAGGTGGATTATCTGCTAAATTAAGACAAATTGCACAAGTTTTAGTTACGTTTTCAATATCTTTATCTATACTAGGCCACCAAATGTATGATCTAGCTGTTGCCTTCATTTTCACTACGCCCATATGGATACTATGCCACTCATCCAACAATTCTTTACGCACATTCAGAGGAATCACAACTTGATATCCCCATATTACAGGGCTTCCACTGTGCCACTAAAGCAACTAATTTGCAACTATTTCAAGATATGCCACCATTTGCTTCTATTTTTTCAAATTTTGCCATTAAAACATTTCTGATCAAAATAAAAGTTTTCATAGCATTCAACCAAATTAAATATTTTTGAATGTGCGAGGCCGGATAGATAATGGGCATGCGATATAAATCATATATCATATGGTAACTCGTTGAAACAGTCGATAAAGTATGAAGTTTTGTACACCACGGAACAAGACGCGAAATATAATGGATCTTTGTATGCTTCTGTATTAATAGGTGTGTGAGCTTTGTGAGCACGTGTCTGGGCAGAACGCAAAGGTGGTGGTTTGGCTTCGTGTTCCGATGTAAGCATCAACGGTATGTATATTCTTTTAAGTAGTTCAATAATTCAGAATATTGAGTTACAGTTAAGATTTCGATAAAGGAATCTATAACAAGACTAAAGCAGTTGGAAAGGTTAGGTTGACCTGAAAGGTTAATTTTTTTTTTTTTTTTGTGTACAGTTGAAATAACGAGTCACCAATATAAATTCAAAGAAACCTGGCTAGACCTACAAGATGATCTGGGGTACGATATTTCTGAATGGTGTAAGCGGATAGATGAAGACACTGATCAATTTTATTGTCAACCTTGCCTTAAGTCTTTTTATTTCAATACCAAGGAACTTGAAGCTATCACGCAACACCATAATACTGTGAAACACAAACAAAATGTTCGTACTAAACTGCACGGAAGACAGCTAAAATTGAAAGCAAGTGTTGATGCCACGAATTGGCCAAGTGCTAAGCTCAAGCCCTTACAACTATGTAACAACATTGATACAACTACTGAAGCAAAAATTATTTGGGCTATCAAAAACATCCACAGTAATATGTCAGCAGCTTTATGCGATGGCTTGAACGAGGTCTTCCAAAGTAGGTTTCCAGGAGTAATTTCTGACGCCTTTAATCTTTCTCGTACTAAGCTGGGATATATAATCACAGAGGCCTTGGGTTCATACCTCAGAAAAATAGTCACTGAGGATGTACAACGTTCTACAAGCTACTGTCTGTCATATGACGAAATTACGAATGCAGAGCAAAAGAGAGAGCTACCAATTACTCTAAGATATTTTTCAGAAGACGATAAAGAAATAGTTGTGCACCACCTGCGAACATTTTTTATAGGCCATGCAACTGCCCAAATCTTAGCCGAAAACCTAAACAAAGCTATCTATGAAGCTGAAATTCCGAAGGCAAAGCTAATCATGCTTGCCTCTAATGGTCCAAACCCAAATAAAAAAGTATGGTTTATACTCAATTCAGAAGTAATTGAACTTCATGGCAGAGAACTAGTTAATATTGGATCTTGCAATATCTACATTATAGACAACGCGTTCTTGAAGGGACTGGGTGAAATCGGAAATGAAGCAGGGAATTTTATTCTACAAATGTATTATTTTTTCCATGGATGGCCTGCGCGTTGGGAAAATATTGAGAAGGTTCAAGTTACCGAAAAACTTCCATCACATCATTTCATCAAACACGTGCCTACTCGTTCGTTGACGTTGCAGCCAAGTGCTGAACGTGTTCTAGAACAATGGAAAGCATTAATCAAGTATTTTCTCAACGTCATTCCGAATCAAAAAAATTCTATAGCAGTCATGACGTCACAGAAGTATCTCACCATTTGCAAATACCTCCGTCAGAAGGTTATGAGAATCAAACTACATTTTAATAAAACAATTCGATCCAGTCGAGTCAAACAGTCAATATTTAATATTTATTAGCTCAACATTTCGGCAACCATTCGTTGTCTTCCTCGGAAGCTTAACAAGATAAACCAAAAATACCAATATAATATAAAAAAATATAAAAAATACATCAATATAATATAAAAAAATAATAATATAGATCGTTACAGATTTTCACTAAATAGTATCGCTAAAATATATATGAGAAGATTAGAATTACCTATAATAAGCGACCAAGATTAACCTCCATTTAAATGTAGGGATTTAAAAATGTACTGCGTCTACTCACAATAACAACCGACACACAGCCAAATACATAGTCATTAAATAGATATAAAAATACAAACAAATTAAAACCGGTAACATGAGTAAAAAGAGTAAAAGCGTGATTTGTCATCGGTAAAATTGATAGTTATCCTAGTCGAGAATTTAAAAACCGGTCAGAAAATATAAACATGAAGCAGCCTTGCCACTAGAAACTTAGCTACCCAGGTTGATGCAGACCTCAGCGACCGAATGACAACACCACCTGCTAATCCAAAATATCAACACTGATGGTGAACATACGTATCGATAATAAAACCAGTAAAATGGATCGATAATGAAGAAGCACGTTGATTGAACGAAATTCTCTTACTGTTACGAGCTGGCCAACTACCCAAGGTGGTAAGCTACGAATCAAGAAACACTTTTAGAGCGCAACCGAGTCAGCATATAGGAGTAGGGTTAGTGAAGCTTCTTTGTATCTTGCTTGATGTTGAGAGGAGCTGTTTGTAAGTTGATATGAAGCATTTCAGATGTAATGCGCTTATGCCAACTATTCTCTCTATCTAAGATTTTTACTCGGTCCCAAGTGAAGGAATGGTTATGAGCTAACTGGTGTTTGGTGACTACAGAGTGACGCGAAGGATCTTTAGTGATATTATAATGGTGTTTCTTGACTCTGACACGTAACTCACGTTTAGTTTCGCCAACATATGAGGCTGAACAATCATTACAGGGAATCTAGTAGACTACATTAGGCCGAGACAAAATCGGGATACAATCCTTGCCTTTGGGTATGACGTTACTGTGTTTGTTGTTCATCCTGGGAACCAATGAATTGTCGAGTTTCTTCAACGAACCAGACAATCGTTCCGAAAAACCTTTGACATAAGGCAAGGATAGTACAAGTTTACTATTCGTACTACTTTGATCTCCTGGTAATAAATATCAAATATTGACTGTTTGACTCGACTGAATTGAATTGTTTTATTATGATGACTTCGAGTGACACCACACTTACTTACCAAACTACATTTTGTTGTCGATAGTGCTTATATATTCACTAAATTCTCATTACACTTTCAAGAAGATGAACCATTGATTCATCTATTACACGACGAACTTGAAATTTTACTATTAACGCTCGCAGGTCGGGTTTGCAAGGTTGAAACTCTCAAAGCTTACAATGAAAAAAAGATAAGAGGAGAAATGTAGTTTGCAGAAGGTAATTTACTTCCAATAAAGTCGGTAAATATTGATAAATCCGTGGAAGATTGCCTGAATGAAAAAGAAGTAGATGACAAGGACAGGCTTCTTTTCTTGCAAGAAGCTCAGAATCATTTTATAACAGCAGCATTACATGTCATGAAAAGATCATCTCTGGAATCATATCCAGATTCAAATATAACAACTCATGTCGCTGTATACAGCCGAAAAGAATAAAACATAAGAGCAGCTCTAGAGACATAGTAAAAATTGCACAAGCATTACCGTTCCTTGAGGATGTCTCATTGAGTTCGCTGTCAGACGAATGGTGACTGCTTCAACTGGAAGTTTTACCAGAACAGAAGGAAGAGCGTATAGATCATGACTGCGAAAAAACGTATTCGATCTAAAAAATTCAAGTGATGCTCTTCGATACCCTATCTATAACTAGTCGAGTCGTGAAGGCATGTTTGTGTTTATCTAACAGGAGTGCTGACGTTGAGAGAAGATTCTCTCTTTCGAAAAGAGTATTTCCTGATGATAAGATAGCAATATCAGAAAGAACATTAAACGCACGATTAGCAGTTCGAGACGGTACGAAATAGTTCAAGAATAAGCCACATTTAGTAACAATTACGAAAGACTTGCTTACAAAGGCTCGCTTGGCTCATGAAAGGTATATATGGGCTTTCTCGAAGATGAAAAGAGACAAAAGGATAGAGCTGCTGCAGCTACAAAGGATGAAGAATTGAGACTGGAACAAGAAAATCAAAATTGGACGTAACTAAAATCTGCAAGCCAAAATTTCAAACAACTACCCGCACAGCAAAGTAAATCCCAGGGATATCCATTGGATGTCCATGATATCCAGTCAGCATATCCAGAAGATATCCAGAGTTTATACCTCTGGATGTCCACAGGATATCGAGATCCAAACAAAGATCTCTCTTGGATGACCTATGGATATCTGATTACAGATTATCCCTGAGGTATCATATTCATTGCATATTTTTGTCGATCCCCTGGATATCCTCTGGATATCCCCTGGATATTTCCTATATCCTTCTACGAATATCCACAGGATATCCCCTGGATATTCACCTATATCTTTCTACGGATATCTATAGGATATCCCTAGGATATACACCTATATATTATATATATATATACACATATATATATATATATATATATATATATATATATATATATATATATATATATATATATATATATATATATATATATATATATATATATTATGAATGTAAAGTCAAGTAACAGGTTTTCAACACTTATGCATAGTTTCTGTGCTGTATTTATTAATGTTTATACTATATGTCACGAAAGTGCATATCATGTATGTCATGTTACTTACAGTTCCTTCTTTATTGTACTTATACTTTACTATTAAAAAAGTTTCAATTTTGCGTAAAAGTTTACTATGGTCGAACTAAGCGATCGTAATTCTTAGAAAAATCATAATATCAGTCACCGTGCACCGATCGTATTGATCTTGGTGTTGAATAAAAGCTGCTTAGACCCTCATTCTAAAGATAAATTAATAATCTTCAGGATGTTATAGAATACGGCGAAATATTAAAAACATTATACTATTATTACCCCCACTCTACGCGCGAGACTCTACCGAGTCTCTTGATATTTAGATTTATATAGATTTATATAATGTGAAAAATAGTATTGTAAAAAGCTGTAACATATTTCAATGATAACGAATACTTTTTTTTATTATTATAAATACGATATTTATAATAAAATTTACCACCTGTATATTAATTTTTATTATTTGTTATGTTACCATAAGATTGTAACCATAACTATCAACTCTAATATAATTAAATATCTGAATAATAACTGTTAAAATCATATTGATAACTCCTATAATCAATGATGGTTTTTTTCGGCCCTCTCAAATCTGCATGAGCATTCTTATGTGATACTATAATATGGCCAATTATTGGACAGATTTGCGAGGGCCGAAAAAAAGTGGTGGAAACGGCAGAGAATTCCTCATATACCGTGAGCGTCAGGTGAACCGGGTCAGTGAAACGACGATGGCGATAGCTTTTTTGAAATTCACGAGGGGAACTAACTCACATCCCGAAAATATCCCTAGGCCTTTCGAAGCGTAGATGCGGATGGCCATTAAATATGTTAGACAGCTATCGAAATGTTTTTCGAGGTTATGTTTCACAGGTTACAAAGATTTGCAGTAGAATTTGTAGAATTTCCAGACATGTGTTTACAATAACTAACGATTAGCCAAAACGCTGTAGTTCGCTGATCTATTGTCTCGATCTAAAACATTCATAACGTATTTTCACTATCTCGTGTACAACTCTACAATACTCTATAACCCTAAAAACGCTCCTGATATCTGTCAACCAAATACAATGGCCGCCTCCACGGACCATGGAATAAACATATGTAATCGCAACTGAACTAGGGATATTCTTGGTGTATTGGCTCTCCCTTTAAATTTCAAGAAAACTAGCGCCATCGTCGTTTCACTGACCCGGTTCACCAGACGCTCACGGTATAGGATATCCCATAAGTGTTCAGTTTACCGACTTCGAACGCCAGGTCAATGAGGATGTCTTTTTCACGTAGATATAGGCCCATATGGACGTATAGACTAGGAACCTCACAGTCAGTCGTTTTCCAGCCCGGTTTTATGAGTGTACACACATACATACATACATATGTATCCAATGTATCGGAGTGAGACGCTTACAGCCCTTTTAAATTCTTCGTACACGGATGACACACGCATACAAGGACGTCCGTCTCACTGCAGAGTCTGGTAAATGTCTTTTTACAGACCGTGCACTTCGGCGACATGCTGTCGCACTCTTAAGTATGTCAAAAACAGTTTTGTTTGAAAAATTGAAAGAAACGAGAAATACCTAAAAAAATATACCACGAAAGTGCATATTTCTTTCGCCTAATCATGCTTGGGAACAAACTACGTTACTTTGCTTGTGAAATTATTTCAAAAATGTAGAAGTGATAAGGGTGTTGCAATAAATAATTACGTTAAGTATTCTATATACCCTTTCACTCATCGTGTCCTTTAAAGAGCACACTACACTACATTAAAAAATCCAGAAATTTTTTATAAGATGAGATTCAATTTGCAAGCTTAACATATTCCTAGAACAACGTCTTTTCTATATATCTACACAGTTTCAATATGTAAATCAAATTTTAGTCAATTCTATTAGAATTTGCCAGCCGCAGAAAAGTCCTCGGCGAGTAGGGTCGAAGTCTGACCTGCGAGTGCATGGAAAAACCCACAGACCATCGTGACGGTACCTGGAAGTGACGGCCGGCTTCTACTCGTCATCACCGATTTCGTATCACCGAATTTATGGCGAGGGTTACAATTACCGACCAGTGAGCTGCCCAGAAATAATTAAATCACCATGCATACGCCACCCACCTCTGAGTCATTCCACGTCAAGCGGGACGGCTTTGGCTAAAAATATTCCTTGACGTTCTTGATTCTTTTGAAATTCTTTTTGCATATTCTCTGAGTACCATAAACTTTGACAGTTGCTTTAAAATTTTTATTAGTTTAGAGATTCAATTAGTCCTTAACAAATCCATAAAAAATAGTTGAAATCACGTACTGTTTACGATCGTGACTCTCACAAAGGTCGGTTATGACACTTTATAAACTTACTATCACCGTCTCAGGTATGAAGAAATTCCCAAGAGAAGTCGTTTAACGTAAGGTCGGACACCCTTTTGACCGCATGTGCTTGAAAAATCGCCGTAATTTTTTTACATATTCTCTCTGAGTAAAATAAACATAAGAAACATTGTTTTGGTTCTCTTGAATGGTTTGGAAGCTACAGGAGAGAATTCGAATTTCGAAATCCTGACCCTTTGAACTAATAAAATATTTTGTATGTAGAGGGTAGGGAAATTCCAGAAGTAACGAAAGATCGTACACGCAGAAGTTGGGTTTTACACTAATGTATACCTATATAGGGCCATGCCAACTCAGCAAAAATTGTTACCTAACCATTTTTGATTCGGCTGGTTTTTTATTATCTTTTAGCATTTATCTAAAATACGAAATGAAATTTTATGATGAAAAATTATATTTCGACACCCTTTTAGCACAAACTTTTGGAAGTTCCACAATATTTTGAATAGACAATTAATAAGACATTTAATTCTCAACAACAAAATTCTTTTTGACCATTGCACAATTTTTAGTTGACAGTATAAGAGATACGGCGATTTGAAATTATTACTGTAATTGAAATAAATTCATACATAAAAATCGCTGATACAGCTAATATAATTTGTGTCGGATAATATTTGTAATTGTGTTATGATATTTCGTTGAAATTATGGTAGCAATATTATAGCTTATAACTTTAGAACAATTCGAATAACAGCTTATGTTGCGTGGATACTATGGAAGTAGACTCTATTCCCAATAACAAGAGCCCGATAATAATGAAAAATCATTGAGTGGAGGTGAATGGAAATTTTTTTCAAATAAAAAGCTGATGTTCCTATATGTTAAGTCCGTAAGCAAATTGAAAAATGGATTCTCGAGCATTGAAAATTACAATTAAGATCTACAATTTGGAGGGCATTCTTTTTCGAACATGTACAAAATTATTTTCTAATGTGAGTTACACAAAAACAAAAATTGTTTGCAAATGAAACATCTTAATATACATGAAATATTATTAAGCAAGGGCAAGCTATATCGTTCTGGATATCTATTACCGGATATCCTTGGGATATCGAAAGATCATCCCGCTATAGATATCTGATGTCGGATATCTATGGAATATCACAGCGATATCTCGTTTTGGATATCTGTTATCGGATATCCATGAGATTTCGAAAGATCATCCCGTTGTGGATATCTAGAGTCGGATGTCTATGGAATATCACTGCGATATCTCGTTTTGGATATCTATTATCGGATATCCATGAGATATCGGAAGATCATCCCGCTATAGATATCTGATGTCGGATATCTATGGAATATCACAGCGATATCTCGTTTTGGATATCTGTTATCGGATATCCATGAGATTTCGAAAGATCATCCCGTTGTGGATATCTAGAGTCGGATGTCTATGGAATATCACTGCGATATCTCGTTTTGGATATCTATTATCGGATATCCATGAGATATCGGAAGATCATCCCGCTATGGATATCTAGTGTCAGATATCCTGAGGATATCCATACGAGCTATCATTCTGGATATCTATTGTAAGATGACGCTGGGACATCCATGGGATGTCCTATAAAGGATATCCATAATGAGATATCCTCGGGAGATCTATACGATATCCAGTTTAGGTTCTACCCGTTCTGGATATTGTGGATGCGATTTGGATATCCCTGGGATATACTTTGCTGTGCGGGTAGAATCACAACTGAGAGAAGCTCTCAAAGAAAAAGAGTTAAAGACACGAAGTACTGATGCACTATTATCGGAAGGTAATAAACGTTCACAGACAGCCTTGGAAAAGCAAAATATGCAAGAGGTTCAAATCGCGCAAGGAATAATCGAAGGTGCGGAAGAATTAAGGGTGCAAAATAGGGAGTAAGAGCTTACTGCTTCTAAACTTGCCAAGCAAGTAGAAAAAAGAAAAAGTGGTCTCATATCTGAGTTTTTGAGCAAAAAACCAAAACTGTAAGGGATGAATCAGAATTACAATAATTGTTGATTAATTGATTGCAATAACTCATCTCTAGTTAAGACAATATAAAATTAGAAAGGCAAGATTTAAATCCGTGATCATCTATATTTCAATATCCACTAGCTGATAATTGTGCTGGATCGCTCGCTTCGCTCGCTCACTCAATCAGTGGAGCATTGTTCCTCACTCGTTTCGCTCGCTCGATTGTCAGTAATATTTCAAATATCAATATATTGTGTGGATCAATGGGGTGGCCATCCTTATTCTAGTCTTTTGAGAGCCACAACCACCGACTGGGTAGTTCGCGCGTGTGTGTGTGTGTGCCTATATTCGCTGTGAAGTCCAGAATCGGATAGCACACTAAGAAGAAATGTCATCGTACTCGGGTACATTACGTTTTGGCGCCACCATTTTGGCGCCACCGGTTTGGTGCCGGTTGTTTTGGCGCCGGGACGTTTTAGCGCCGGGACGTTTCGGCGCCAGGACTTTTGGGCGCTGAGAGCCGGAGCCATCTTCTGGATTGTTATGACGTGTGTGTGTGGGTGGATCAATGGAGAGGCCTAAATTATTCTAACCGTTCAAGTGTTAAAGCCATCTTTTGGATTGTTGAAACAACGTCTCAATGCCAAAAAGTCCCGGCGCCAAAACGGCCGGCGCCCAAACGGTGGCGCCTTAACGTCCCATTCTCTCGCACTCTTAGCTAATAATACTTTTTTATACTTTGTAGAAGAGGTTTTTCAACCGACCTCTCCCCTTCTCGCATATTTTTCAACTCCGAAATATATCTTACTCTTCCTATTAGTACTTTCTTACTCTTTCACTTTTTTGCTCTTTAAATCCGCTTTCATGATCAAAACCTGCAGACCTGTTTGTTACCGACACCTGATTCATTTTTGGAATTTATTATAATATATATAATCAAAATCATTGCATCTGGTGTAAAAAAATTTCTTGTAAGAACCAAAAAATATACCCAAAAATCAACTCCCAAAGGAAAAAACGTTTTTGTCTGAAAGTGCTCATGCAAATTCAATGATGCACGCATTCTCACTTACGTAGACGACCTGAAGTACAAAAATTACGATTTAGAACTCCGAGACATCGTAATCCGGTACGTAAACTCTACCTTAAGCACGAACATTACGAACCGGAATTCCAGGACATCGTAATCGTCGTCAACGACAATTAAGGCACGAGAACTATGAAGCACGAATCCTGGACATCGTAATGTACAGAGTAGATGAACTAAAGCGCGTGAACTACTGAACGTGACTCCTGGACAAAAAGCGCGAAGACTACGATCCGAAAACCCCAGGATATCGTACTCCACTACACATACGACCCAAAGCACAAAAACTACAGAGCGCGAATCCTGGACATCGTTATCTACGACGTTAACCACCTGGAGCATGACGGTACTTTTCGATTTTTAAGAGCGAGAGATCCAATAGCACATTAAGAAACACGCAATCACGTACCATCGTCAAGCCTTATAGTACTCTAAAATTTGTGACATCTGAATATCCGATTTCGAACTTTGATATTATATACAGGGTGGGTGATTTAAAGTGTCGAGAATGGGAGGGACTCAATTGGCACGAGGCCTCGCCTCTTTAGCCAATCAACAACTAGAAGAACTTGGTTGATCGAAATTCTTATGAAAACACAAGAAACAATTTCTTGGTACAGGAGAAAAATATCAACAACGACTCAATCAGGCTATTAGGTATTTACTTATTTCAATGCTCACTGAAACGATTCGAATTGTTGACTTTTTCTATCAATATAAAATAAACTTGCAGCGTAATGGTGTAGGGCGGGAGGGGAGGGGGGATAACTTCGATTACCTGTGGCACAACTGATACGGCTTGTCACACTCTTAGTCCAATAGCTGATCCGTGTGCTCACTATTATCTACTAAGATTTTGAAAATTCGCTATCATGAATTTTACAACAAACGAGTACGTCGACATGCTCCTGCTTTATGGTGAGTGCCGAAGTAACACAACTCTTGCTGTAATAATTTATTGGCTTAAATATCCAAACAGGTAGGTTGTATCTTACTTTTGTCTCCACAATGAGTAATGATGTAAATCATAATGTGTATTCATGTATCAGAGCCAACTTTTCATGTGACCGAACTTTTCAAAGACTTGAGTCTCGCTTGCGCGAAACTGGTGAGTTAAAAAAACGAACAGGGGTGAGGATTTGCCCTGCCACAAGTGGCATTAATGAAGAGGTTGTATTAGCTGCGGTGGCTGCTGACCCTCACTTTAGTACGCGACAAATCGCAAATAATTTATTAGATATCAGTTACACGTCGGTACGTCGAATTTCAAAAAAGCACAAGTTTCATCCCAACCATATTCATTTAGTGCAAGAGGTGTATGGCGATGATTTCGTAAATCAAATAGTTTTTTGTTACTGGCTCACAGAAAAAATATTTTCAAGAAATGATTTTATGGACTACATTATGTTCTCCGACGAATTGCGATTCAACAATACCGCTATAGTAAACAGGCACAATATGCGCTATTGGTCTCATGAAAACCCGCATTGGATGAGAGAAACGGCGTTCCAACATCAATGGGGTGTTAATGTATGGTGCGGTATAGTTGGAGATTACATCATAGGGCCCAATATTTTTGACGGGCATCTTACAGGTGCTCGATATTTAAACTTCCTTCGAAACGTATTACCTGAATAGTAATCAAAATGTAAACTCCATAGATACTTTTCCAGCGCGTTGGATCGGAAGAAGAAGCACGGTAACATGGCCTCCTAGATCACCGGATTTAACGCCTCTTGATTTGTTTCTATGGGGGTACGACAAATCGGAAGTCTACGATACTCAACCGGCAAACGTAGATGATCTAAAAGAAAGAATCACTACAGCGCGGCGTGCAGATCTATCTCACCCGAAACATTACAAGCTATGCGAAGAAACCTAAGACACCAACTTGATGTTTGTATTAACAGAGAAGGCCAATAATTTGAATAGCTTCTATGAGCGTCAAAATATATAAATAGCTAATAGTCTCGTTGAGTGGTTGTTGATATTTCTTTCCTACACAAAGCAATTGTATCTTGTGTTCTCGTAAGAATTTCAGCCGACTAAATTCTTCTAGTTATTGATTGGCTAAAGGGGCGGAGTGTCGTGCCAATTGAGTCCCTCCCATTCTCGACACTTCAAGTGACCCACCCTGTATACAGAGTGTCCCATCTCGTGGGTCGAGAATGGGAGGACCTTAGTTGATGATAAGCCACGCCTCGTCAGCCAATCAACAACTACGAAAATTCTGAGAACGAAAATACAGGATACAATTCCTTAGTGTGAGAATAAAATGTCAACAACGACTGAAATGTGAACAACGACTATTTTTGTAAACAAACGCCTGTGAGCCTCGAAATCGATGAATACCTTCAAATGAATAATAACCAGGTTAGTCGTTGTGGACATTTTTCTCCTACGCCAAGAAATTATGTATCTTCTATTGTCGTTCTATTTTGATACTGGGAATTTACCTAGTTGTTGATTGGCTGACGGGGCGTGGCTCAGCGTCAACTAAGGTCCTCCCATTCTCGGCACTTGGGATGGGACACTCTGTATATATGATATTTTATAAATATATTATGTGTTGTTTTTAGGATTAAGTGATGGTTGAGTACAAACGTTCAATGCTCTAGGCATTTAGCTTGATGATGTGCTCCCACTTAAATAATTTATATTCAGTTATTTACTTCTAATCCAACAAATGTGATAAAATAAAGAAGTCATAGTATTAATTATACTAGAATAATAGAAGTTGCCAAATACTGCATTTAAATACCTCATTTCAACAATATTTTTGTATGGCGAGTACAAATTGTGTTTCTGTTTATTATTGTTAATGTTACGCAATATGACAAACTACGTATTATATGTATATGTTCCTATAAAATAATTAGTAATTATTATTTTCAGAAAATGTATGGGTCTAATTATTATTATCATACGCTGTATAATAAATCCACATAAGTGCTATTTCTGTACGATACTTACCTGTGATTGTCCATTTTTTTGTCATGAAGCCTCCGTTTCCTTGGATTATTAACCTAGGGTACTTTATTATTATCGAACTATTCCTTTTAATTCCAGAAAAAAAATGTGTATTTAGTTGGCTATAGATGCAACTAGTTGTGCCACTTTTTTTATGTATCATGCAACTAAAGCAACTATTTCTAAGCATATCAAGCAGTGGAAGCCCTGCCATAAAATACATCCATGTTCCACGGTTAATTCTCGTTTACGGTATGTAAAAGCTTTTAGCTCATCGTCCACCTTTTCAGACCAACCATTAACAACAAATTCACGAACCTTCTTTAAATTAGAATCATTCTCCGTTTCAATCCTAATTCTCTCCGTATCCATTGATTTAACACCTTCTTTAGTATAATTAAAATATGACACTTCTACAAATTCTTCAACATTATCATTTTGGGTAATTGGTATAGTGGAATGCGAGATAAGCTATCTGTTCTACAATTATCAATACCCTACACGTATCTAATTTCAAATTGATAAGCAGCTAAAAATACTGCCCATCTTTGAACTCTGCATGCAGCCATTTGTGGAAAATCTTTTTTAGATCAAAAAATATAAATCAATGGCTTATGGTCAGTCTCTAAAATAAAATTTCGACCATATAGATATTAATGAAACTTTTTAACACCGAATGCTAAACTCAATGCGCCTCTATCAAGTTGCGAATAGTTTTTCTCTGCTTTGGTTAACACTCTAGAAGCAAATTCTATCCAGTCTTTCAATGTTATCAGAGTATACATGTGACAAGACTGCACCCAGTCCAAAAGGAGATGCATCGCAAGATAGTTTGATAGATAAACTTGCATCATAATGAACTAAAATATCAGATGAAAGCAAACAACGCTTGGTTTTACTAAATACTTCATCATGAATGCGATTCCATTGCCAATTAACGTTTTTTTGTAATAGTTCGTATAACGGATGAACAATCTCAGTAAAAATTTTATTAAACTTTGAATAATACTTCAATAAACTAAGAAAAGCTCTCAATTGAGTTAAATTAGCTGGTGCGGGAGCATTAACAATAACTTTTACTTTTTCAGAAGCCGGATGGACTCCAGTACCATCTATAACATAACCCAAAAATTTAATACTATTTCTACCAAAAACACCTTTACTTTTGTTCGCTGTCAACGCACAATCTTTAAGTCGACTTAAAACTACTCGTAATCTATCACTATGTACAGTAATCGTCGGGCGACTTATCATAATATCGTCAAAGGAACAAACCACTCCATCTAAAACATTTAAAATCTTCTCCATTTCATGCTGAAATAACCCTGGAGCGAATGATATACCAAAACAAAGTCGTTTAAAAGTAAATAAACCCTTATGTGTGTAAATAGTAACTATCTCGATGATTCCACCAATTCTACTTGCTGGTAAGTTTGAGATAAATCAATTTTAGAAGAAACTTTTCCTTCGCTCAAACTAGACAATAAATCATGAACTCTAAGGGCAGGATAACGATCTATCTTCAAATTGGGGTTTAAAGTTATCTTGTAATCTCCACAAATTCTAATTCCTCCATTACTCTACAACACAGGCACAATGGGAGTAGCCAAATCACTATTTTCAACTCGTTCTAAAACTCCTACATTCACTAAACGTTTCAATTCCTTCTCAACCTTATCTTTCATAGCATAAGAAGAGGGTCGTGGTTTACAAAATATTGGCCGAATATTATCCTTAAGATGAAGCTTAAATCGACCCTTCATGTACTTCCCCAGTTTGGATGAGAAAACGGATTCAAATTCATTAATAATCGAATCAATATCCCTTTGATTTTCTTTTTCTAACATACCAATACACTTCTCCCCACTATCAGTAAAGAACTGTGGCAATTGAATTTTCACGCAGACAACTACGCTCTACCAATCAGCAGAGGACCTTTTCCAGGTAACACGAAGTGTTGCAACCTCAAACTCTTTTTTATTTATTTAACTTCAACCTCAAGAAATCCCAATGGTATGATAGAATGACCTGGATGTGTTTTAAAACATCGACCTGTCTTTTTTAATGTTAACACCTAAGCTATTTACTATTCCAGCAGTATTCAAACTCAGAAATAACTGATACATCTGACCCTGTGTCTATTTGAAAAATTGAATCAACACCTTGTATGTACATTCAAATTTATTGTATACGGTGCAATACTATATATTCCTTCGGTTCTATCTTCAGTAACCATGTCATGATTTCGTAAATTAAACAAATTATCAAAGTCTTCAACTATTGAATCCCCTTCACTGATAAAATTTTGCCTAACTTTCCCTTTTCTTCCAACTACAGACCTACTCTCTTTCTTTTCACTAGCTTTCTTGACTTTACACACTTGAGCCAACCGTCCCTGTTTGTGACAAACATTACACTTATAAATACGATATTTACATACTGAAGAACTATGATTCGGTTTACCACAGCAGTAACAACGAATGTTGACTTTGTTGTTTGAAGTTTGAAGTTTCTTCCTGCCAACGTAGTTGACTCCATCCAGTTGACTCTTTTGCGGAGCTCTCATCTCTGCTACATCCTTCATTGCAACTTCCATCGCAAGAGCCACTTTCACTACTCGTGCATACGACAAATCACGTTTTCCCAGCAACCGTTTCTTGATTTTGTCATCTTTCAAACCCCAAACAAATTGATCCCTTAAATTTGATTCCGAACTATTACCAAATTCACAGTATGTTGATAATTTTTTTTAACTCGCCAGATACTCTTTAATACTTTCACTATCCTTCTATCTTTTTTCTTTAAATTTATAACGTTCCGTTATCATACTAGGTCTTGGCTGTAGATGTTTTTCCATTATTTTTATTAACTCCTGAAGTGGTAATGAAGCAGGTAACGCCGGAATACAAAGACTGCAATGCATAAGCCCCGCTGCCAATAAGTGTAAGACAAAGCGACACTCCTTTAGCAGAGGATATGTCATTAGCAACAAAGAATTGTTCCAACCTTTCAACGCATAGGTCCCAGTCTTCTTGTAAGCTATACTCCTTCAAATCACCAATTCTCCCTGTGACAATCGGTAGAATTCTTTCCCTTTGAAAAGATGTATCGGTTGGATTCTGCGATCCTATCTGGACTTGTGGAGACTACTGCTGTTCCGTCAAAAATTGTTGTCGCTTCTGAACTAATTGGTTTCGCTTTTCTTCTAAATCTGCATGATCTTTTTCAAACTTTTTGGTTTCCTTTTCAAGCTCGGCTCCAAACCTCGTGACTTCCTCAGCTATTATCAAAATCCGTCAATATCTTCGAGATCCTTTACCATCGAAAATCCGGTTTATCCTCGTCGTCACTGTAATGTCCGAGGTAGTTGAAATAACGAAAAGATTGTATAATAATTAGCAGGATTCTTTATGATTAATTATTAATTACAACAATAACGCTGGCCGTGCGTATCGTGTAACAGTCAGGTGGAAACGGAACGAATCAGTCTAGTTCCTAGCAAATGCGCGCGTCACTAACCTAGTTATAGTGATGGCGGACATATCCGGTATATAAATTGAGCTATACACCACACTTATAAGATATTTGATTATTTCCGACGTATAATATTTTTTATATTTCTGTTAAATTCTGTTAAAGTTAATAATTTCTGTTAAGGCGGATCCCTACCTAATTATGACCTTTTCTAAAAATATTGAGCAAAAATAGTGCCATTAAACGGAATATCTCTGCCGGGCGCCGAAACTGGGAAAAAGGGATACGTCGCGACACGCTATTTGCTATTTCGAACACGTATGTACAAAACATGTTTGTTTAGCGCTAAAATAAAGAAATCTTGGATGAACCGAGCTTTTTGACAATTGGCGATTCTCAAACGCTCGAAATAATGGCGTTCGGCGTGTTTGGAGTTGTCAGGGCGACACCCCCGAGATGGCGTGACGCGCGAATGTGGTAGATCCTTAGAGCATATAGACATGGAGGAAGCATAGCCGCTGAGAAACCGAGCCGAGCCGGCGAGAGAGAGAGGGACGTAGAAGCAGTACATGCCCTCTCTTTCTATGGCAGTAGTGTACCTTTCGTAAATGCGTACCCTGAACACTTTATTGATGTAGGTACATAATTCGAATATACATGTGTACTAGATGCACTTTAAATGTGCGAGAGTGTTGAAATGAAAAGTAAGTGACATAACAAGTTCGAATATTTGTATTCAGTAGAATATAAATTTATAAATGTTAAACTGAAATCTGAATGACACAACACTTTAATGGTATGATAAAATGATTGTGTATTCCTAACAGACGAAATTAAAATTTATTCAAAAGCGCAAACCGAAAACTAGTAACAGATCAAAACAAACAGGGCCTAGGTACCAGGCTCGTCATACTACGAGCGTGAGTGCTCGACTATCTGTAATGACGAAGGCCAATCAGAGCCTGCGAGACAAAGAAGGCATGTACTGTCCCTCAGTCTATCTCATGCCCGTTTCCCACTTACGATGCGGGGTATCCCTTGCTTCCTCCATGTCTATATGCTCTGAGGGTAGATCGGGTAAAACAGTGGCTGGTATACCGTGGAGTTATGAGGGAAGGAAACACAGGATGCAGGCAACCCAATAGTCAAATTCCCGAAGATTTCCGAAGACATTGTATTTTTCATTTCAACCACATGGTGGGGGTTCCCGTCCCATGTTATTATTTGCGAATACAATGACTTCGGAAATCTTCGAGAATTTGACTATTGGGTTGCCTGCATCCTGTGTTTCCTTTCCTCATAACCTCACGGTAGAACACCATGCTACATGTAAAATAACGTAATTTATACCATCTGTAACGAACCAAGTTAACACCCCTCCCCAACTTAGTCCCCCCCCCCAACTTAGTCCGTTACGTATCGTAAACTAGAGGAACGGTTTTCGTTGGTTGTTCAAACTCAAATTTCTCGTCAATCCCACACCGGGCGCCAGGCGACAGCACCTCACGGGACCGTGCGCGCTAGCACCACGAGTACAGCACCTCGCCACTAGGCGGCTACCACCCGACCGTTTCGCTCGGGAGTAGAGTAACATTTACCGCGGTTATATACCGTGTGTTTGTGCAGCGGCGCTACAGTATGTCCAGTAGCGGATGTGCAGTCGCCCACCGCGTGAGTACCCACGTTACACAAATTTATCGGTATGATATACAGGGTGTTTTTTCAGAGGCGCTACGGTAACTCCGGTAGCGGACCTAACGTCTGAATGCGAGTCGAGGTGGGTGTACCTAGGTGGGTAACTAAGTTTCGCAAAATTATCGACGTCACGCTTGTTTCACCGTTCGACTATTTCGTAGGTAATAGTAGATACCTTCTAGGTTCGATCCATGTGATCATAAGCTGTGGAGTTCAATACTTTAATGGCGCTGACCAAGGGCGCGCTTGGCTGTGCTCTTGGCTATAGTACGTCAAACGTTTGATATTGTTAGTAAAAATAATTGTCACACGTGCGAAATATTCTTCGTGCGCCGGAAACTCGGTACAGAGTGGATCGCAGCTGACTGCCGTTTCGATGGATGAATAAGTGAGACTACTTTTCATAAACACTAGTGCATCTGTGAGAACATAACCTGAAAACCGCATCGAGTGTCACAGCTCATGATCACATGGACCGAACTTAGAAGGTATCTACTATTATCTACAAAATAGTCGAACGGTGAAACAAGCGTTACGCCGATAATTTCGCGAAACTGAGTTACCCACCTAGGTACACCCACCTCGACTCTCGTTTAGGCGTTAGGTCCGCTACCGGAGTTACCGTAGCGCCTTTCTCACCGGCGCGCTTGGCCATGCTCTTGGCTATAGTATGACAAAGGTTTAATATTTTTATTGATAACAATTATCACACTTACGAAACGTTCTTCGTGTGCCGAATATTTGGTACACAAGGAATCGCAGCTGACTGCCGTTTCGACGAATGAGTAAGCGAAACTATTTTTCATAAATACGAGTGCATCTCTAAGAACATAACCTGAAAACTGCATCAAGTGTCACACAATAATTCAAATCTGTGTGAAGTAGGTAGATCTACTCTTTATTTTAGCAGATGCACTCGTATTTATGAAAAATAGTTTCACTTGCTCATCCGTCGGAACGCCAGTCAGCTGTGATCCTTCGTGTAGCGAACATTCGGCGCACGAGGAACGTTTCATAAGTATGATAATTGTTTTCAATAACAATATTCAACGTTTGTCATGCTATAGCCAAGAGCACGGCCAAGCGCGCCATCAAACGGCGCACTGAAGTATTAGCTTGAGCTAATGATCACGTAGATCGAATTTAGACTGTATCTATCATACCATACCGATAAATTTGCATAACGTGGGTACCCACGCAGTGGGCGACTGTACATCCGCTACTGGACATACTGTAGCGCCACTGCGCAAACATACGATAAACTCGCCGGAGCTGGCTAAAATTAGTTCTCTGGCAGCAAGTCTATCATTTCATTCATTGGTTCATTTATTAATTGATTGTTTTAGCTACGATATTCACGATTAATCATAATTAAGCTAGATGTAAATTTTCACCACACCTGCATAGAAAGTACAAACTTTCGGCCCCTGGTGTGAACGGGAAGTCGTACTTTCCGATGCAGGGGGTGGTGAAAAATAGTATACGCCACACGGGAGGGAAAAAAGCCATCCCAAATTGCGTTTTTGCCACTATCGCCTTCGGCTCGGGTGTCAATCTCACACGCAGTTTGAAATAGCCTACTTTCCCACCCTAGGTACGTAATATACTATTAGATACTTGTACAGTGATCACTTAGGATAGAGATAGTACCGCTAATAGTGTGTTTTCGCTATCATTATATGTTGCAGTATTGAACCCGTCTACCTACCGTCACCTACCGTCTAGGACACAACGAAAAGAAGTCCTATTTTGTTTATTGGTTGATATTTTTTCGATGGAAAAGAGATTTATTTTGTTCACTATTACTGATATGAAAAAATATATTTATTTTTGTTATTTTTCCTATAAAAGTCTGTGTATCTTTTCTACCCGCACCTACCGGTCGTCCCGAGCTTCTGGTGGAGGGGGACGAGACCCCCAGATCCGTTTGTGGACTACACCGGGTATCCTAGCCCCACGATCCACCCGGTCTAGCCCGAACGTTACACATCACTGTATTTCGGTTATGCACTTATCAATGAAACGTTCCGGCTCCGTTAGTCTTCGGTGATTCTTGACCACAATAACAACATTCTGTGATAATTTTGGAATACTCGGGCGTACCACGCGTATTTATCACTGACAGTTGATTTTGTCCAGTGACCGAACAGTATATCGAACAGTAATCGTGTAGCATGGTGTCCTATACCAGCGACTGTTTTACCCGATCTACCACACTCGCGCGTCACGCCACCTCGGGGGTATCGCCCCGATAACTCCAAACACGTCGAACGTCATTATTTCGAGCGTCTGAGAATCGCCAATTGTCAAAAGGGCTTGGTTCATACGAGATTTTTCTATTTTAGCGTGAAACGAATATGTTTTGGGATGTACGTGTTCGAAATAACAAATAGCGTGTCGCGACGTATCCTTTTTTCCCAGTTTCGGTGCCCGGGCAAAGATATTCCGTTGAATAGCACTGTTTTGCTCAATGTTTTTAGAAACGGTCATAATTAGGTAGAGACCTACCTTAAATTCCGTATAAATTACCACTTCTTGATATAAGTTCGAGTTATAGTGAGATTTAGCTAATTGTCTGAAGATTTAATATAATATTTGTTGAGTCCTTTATATCGCTATATAATATCTAATACCACTAGCATGTTGCCTATATTATCATTTTGCTTGACTATCGTATCGCTCGGTGACACGCAGTCTAAAAAGCAGTATAAGAGCTTGTATTATAATATCGCTTCACTCGGCGTCCGCTAGCAAGGTCATATGTATTCTTCTATTTATTACCGCTAAGCACTAAATAGAGGCTCTCTGAGTATTATGTTTCTTTGTTAAAGTATTTATTTTATATTCCGTCTCACACTCATTATTTTTAAATATTTGTTACCGCTTGCTTTTGATCATTGTTTTTATCTAAACATGTTATAATAAACGGAATACAAATTCCAATGAAGGATTTATCTGGTCTTCGAAAAATCCTTTATTAAATAGGTGAACCCTCGCACTCTCCCATAATTGTTAATAAGTATTACCTGAGTTAGTCGTGCTTTACTGCCGCCGTTCCGCTTAATCTTATTGCTGGATATCTGTTTGGCTAATTGGTCTGGTTTTAGTACGTATGAGTTATCTTTGATATCTCTTTCATCGACGCATTTAGCGTCTGGCGCCCAACAAAGCCTGTTCAAGTAATTCGTTAAGTTAAAGTAAAACAGGAAGGTTGTAGGGCGTGGTGTTAGCCTAGAAACACCGTTGCAGTGTCCATATGCTTGACACGTATAGCATCTGTCTTCTTGTGATTGTGCCATGTTTGCCGCTCTCACCTCTATGACCGCACCGCTCGCCTGATTTTTCGTTGCTTCATCATTCATAACAACAGACTTCAATTGGTCGTAAGTGAGAGTTTCTTTATTAATGGTAGTTGCTAAGAATTCAATGGCCTGTACTTGAGGGATGGATACCATAACTGCATTGTAAAATGCATCTCTCTTTTCTTGTGCAGATAAAGATATGGCATCAGGTGAATTTCCATAGTTTCGAATAATGTGTTCAAATTGTTCGCAAAAGGTGATGGCTTTCATTCTATTAGCAATATATCTCATTTCGTATAATTGCTTTCTCATGGTGTGTGAAGTTAGGTTATTTTCATTTCTTTTAGTTTCTCCAGTATTTTTATTGGGTCTTCAATTTTTGTTACTTTTCCGAAATAGTATGGATCTAATTGATTGATTAGTATGTCTCTGATTCTGAATTTGTGCTCTTTTAATATGTTCTCATCTTGAACTTTATTTTTGGCAGTACTATCAATTATGTGTAACAAACCATTTGACTGTAATTCTGATTTAAAATAATCATAGAAATGTTCATGATTGCTGTTAATTTGTACATGCTCCATTCCCTCCTTCCACTGTTCTATCTGAATTTTCAGCAGGTTTTGCCGTTTTTCTGTGGATCTCGCCTGCAATTCTCTTTCACGCCTTTGGTTTTCACCATCAGTCTGGATGGTACCAAGTACCGTTTCCCATTCTCTGTAGCGAATTGTCACCAACAAGCTGATCCATTACAGACGTAGTTGCGTTACAGAATTAATTGACGGTAGTTATTAACACACCCATCTTTTTCTCTTGCTCACGGAATTTCTCCAAAGCTGTAAGGTTTGCTTTCGTACTTTGATTCTCATTTACGAGGCTGAATTTACTTTCATAGGTTTTAGTGGGTAGTGTTTTTGGGTTGATATAAACTTTAAAGTCGTCAATTATTTTAGGCAGCTCTTTATCTGACTTGGCCAAAACTATTATCGAGGTAACATTCGTCTGTGTCACGCCATTGCTCTCACCATTTCCCTCACCATCCTCTCTATCCACGCGAATTTCATTCGGTTCTAGTTGTTGGTCACTTTCCTCGTCTGTCTCTGTATTCTATCCTTCCTCCTCGATAAGATTGACCCTCGAAGTAGTCGTCAAGTCCGGAATTTCCAAGGGCAAATCCTTGAGTATTCTGTCTTCGTACTATGCTATCAGTGTTTTCCAGTGATTGTCTATCATCCATCGTTCTGTGGAGTTATTAGATATAAGTTAGTATTTAATACTTATTGTATTACCGGTCGCCTATCTTGGGCATGATGAGCCGAACATCAAGTTCATTACACCTCAAGATGAGTGAACGTCCAAGAGTCTGTACAGCAAGACTTCTCGTAAACTCACCCCAAATCAACTAAGCCGGGTTACACCGAACATCAAATGTACACAGCTGATCGATACTTCAGATTATCTACAGTCTTGCACTTTCATTTCGATTTTAATTCACTGTATTGAACCGTTTGTTGTAATTGAATTTGTGTACTTAAAGTGAAAGGCAAGCTGGAGATTCAATTTCAAGTATTGAATATTGCATAATTTTAGTGAATCATTTAAAATATCGTAATATCTGGTAATATGTTTCTGGTCAATACAACCTAAAAATGACAGAACAAAAAAAGGACAAACATTATCAAAAACGGTAAATAATCCAAGTAAATAAATACTAGTTTGTTGGTATTCTCGTAATAATGCCTGTCTATAGATAGCTATTCTTGGTGATGTATAGTGTCAAAATCAAAAATACTTAGTGCACCTGCTATAGAACGCAGGATAGCAACAATAAAGAAGACCAACAAAAAAGTAGAAGTCATCGATTAGGATCTACCGCGACTGTCGTGAACATTGACACACTGAAAGAATTTACAGTGTTCATGTTTATCAGGTGTGTTTGCATTAAATAATCATAATACATACTTATGTTGCACCCTTGATAGCTGTATAAATATATGCTGTGTATAATTATAGTTCTTAAAACTAAACAGAGCGCAGAAAAAGATAAACTCAAAAAAAAAAAAAAACTATAACGAAATGACAGTCTCTTTAGAATAGAAGAACAGTCGAAAGATTTAGCGAGAAAAAGAAAAGTATCGGGAAATGACCAAAATAGGACCAATGAATGTATGAAAAATCGTAGAAATAATAATCAACAAAAACATGAACAATTAGAAACATCAGAAGATCCAGCTGGAAATGTACCAAATCTCGGTAACAACATCAAGAAATTGTCAGAACCTTCTCATTCGATACGGGACGAAGATTCTGCGAAGGATACTACCACCTTGAATAACTCCAAAATATCAAATCGACCAAGAAAGAGAGATAAAGCTAAACAGATCGCAGAAAAGGACAAATTAAGAAAAAGACTAAAACGAAGTGATAATCTCTTTAGAATTGAAAAGCAGTCTACAGATATGAGAAGAAAAAGGAAATGGCGAGAAAATGAAGATAGCTCGAACATATAACTAATAAAGATATTAAAAAAAGCACAAGAAATTAGACCAACCAGACGGTCTAGGAAATGTAGAAAATCTTAATGACATCACCAAGATATCGTCAGAAATATTTGACTTAAAACGGGATGAAGAATCTGCTACAGTAACCACTGTCAACACAAGTAAACCAAAAAATGAAACAAAAGTATCAACTAGAATAAGGAACAGAGATAAGATTGCAGAGAAGTCGGAAAAAGACTGTGACGGTCCAGGTAGTCACAATAAATAAAAATTAATAATTCGATAACGTCGATACTTCTGTTCATTGTTCGGACTTGAAATGAGAGAAATTTGGAACTTTAAACCGATACCGAGGATACAGATGTTTCCTCGTATCGATCGTTCCGGATTCTTCTTACGACTTCCGTTCTCTCATTGAGTCGTGAAGTGAAGTCGAATACCGGAGATATGATTGAATTATGACAAGTTTAGTTTAGTACGATATGGCGATGAGTATCCGCAATTTATCAGTGGAATCGCTACTATCTTTTGACTGCTTATTGAGTCTTGGGATGAGTGATTTCCACTAACGTTGGCTATGGAGCATCTGTATTGCAGAACGAGAACTCTTTTTAATGAAAGTCATTCTGCTTACAATGCAGGGTTCCACGACCCTGAAGGATTAGGATCTGTTAATCCAAATAACACCACAATACCACTACGCTCACACATATAGGTATACCTTTAAAGGTTCACACCTGTAATTAAACACAGCACTCGAATTTTGTCTTACTGATATGAATTTATTCATATGAACAACAATGATAAAGAAAATGAAACAAAATATCACTAAAAGAAAAGATATAAGAAATAATCACGATATCAAGTAACAGAAATTGTTCAGAATAATTAGGGAGTATAAATAATCTCTATTATTATATTTATTTTTGATTTCGCACTTTCTACATATTTTCCATCAAGTATATTAAAAAATCATTTGATAAGGTTTTCAGCTACTCGTAATTTACATTCTTCTCATCTATCTCAGCTGTCATTCAACAGTGCGTTTAGCTATCTCGGTTATGTGCACGCGTATTATTATTATTATTATTGATCCGAGGGCTTATATCCTTACGGAAAGTAGCCACGCACGCGTATGCGCAGTAGGACTATCTTTCCCTTACACTATAAAATAAATGCAAGACGTAATTACAGTCGAGAACGATAGCTCCCACTATGTTCTTTCCATGTAATATGCATCTCTGCGATGGACTCGCTATGTTGTTTACTGCGTTTTGGTTCTATTTGGTGGTTGACGATGACGGAGGGACGAAAATTTATTATCGTAAAATTGACCCATCCGATTTTAGAAATTATTATTTTTCAGCTATCGGCGTATTGATTATCTTGATGTTGGTCTCAAATGAAAGTTCTTTCGACCCTTATTACAAAAATAAAACGTCGATCCCCAGTATATTACCAATTCGGTGTAATATATAAAAACATTGTTCCCCACTTCGCTTGGAGCTGCCTCTCCGGTAAAGAGACTCGGTTGAGTCGCGCTTGTAAAAAAACTTCTTTTTAATGTACTTGGCACGAGACTTTACGGAGTCTCTTGATAAGCTCTTTGGTCAATTCTCGTGGTAACAGCTGACACACGGATATATACACTAACGCAATAAATATGGCCGCTATGTCAGACGACTGGAATCATATTTCGATGATATAATGATTCCTAGCATGCGCTGGGTACGGAGGACTATTTCACGGACAACGATATCACCGCAGAAATAGTTTCATATTAATCTCAAATTGAAAAGCAATCTCAATTTAGCAAATTCAGGGGTTGAAAACTACGAGGGGTAGTCGGCAAAAAATGTCCGAGGGTCTCGTCCATTTCACTGATACGATCCCACGCATTTATATTGAATACAAAGCATTTATGGATAAAGAGAGATACTCAACTTCAGTATTCCGAAACATGGATTGAGGTATCGTTCATCAGTAAGAAAGAATTTGGATATAATAATCAAAAGCACATTACGTTTTATGAACTTGGCCTTGCAGATACAGTTCAAAAAATCAGAATGTATCACTGCTAGCTTAGCCCGCAGACACTCTCAAGTATGAACCATACGATGGTAAGACCATTAATCGAACCGCACGTTGTTTAACCATAAGAGTTTATCATACTTTCAGTAACTCCCTTATCAAGGGTAAATATCGTTCTATACGAACACATACCACCTTTAGTATACTACGGTTAGGTACACGTGATCATCGACGTGTTGTGTTTCAATCGGAATTAAAAATTTCCATATTATCGACTATAGTAGATTGTTGATAATCCAGAACAGATACTAACCGACAGATCCATCTAATGTCGTAGGATCAACCGTGCTGCAACAGAGTTTCATAGACCCAGTCGCAAAGCGCTGTAGTAGTAAGAGTCAAGCTGTAGTCGGGCAAAGCGGACCATGACACTTGTGTTGCTAGTCGCCGTTCGCCAGGCGTTCAGTTGGTGTCTGTCTCGAGTCGCGTCGACAACAAAAAATCCGGAAGGGTGTATCTAATATCTTATAATGGAAACAATCATGTCGATATTGGAAGAAGACTATTTCAATAAGAATACCTGAGTTATACTAAGAATATTGTTGAATAAAAAGAAATAACACACATTTTTGGATTATCTCGTATAGGTATAGCTAGTAACATATTTCTTCGGAATAGTGTACCGGGCTCGATAAAACCATTTCGATCAGTATAGTTTCACGAAATACATATCGCATTTAATTTGGACTAAATTACGGTTAAACTTATTTCAGTTTTCGCCATAGAAACTGAGTGGTAAACAATTGAGAAATGAACCGGTAAGTCTATCATGTATACCTATAAATTCAGGTAATGACCGCATGACTCAAGAAAAATACGAAGGTTGAATTATTCACAAATTTATAACAAGCATGTGCAACTTAATTCGCTTAATCGGTAATTTCATCTACCTGAAAGAAACTACGAGGTATTTTCCATTGGCTGTAAAAAAATTGCCAATTTTTTATTATTTTTTTCAATAATGAATCAACTATACAAAATTGATTAATACTTTAACTTACGATTGCGTCCATCACCCATGAGAACACAAAAGGTTAAACAGAAAATCGTATCAAGATATACGAAGCCAGTCGCTAAGTGTTACGCTTTTACAAGTGAATAATCCTTCTAAACATTCACCTCAGACGATATTCTTTTTGATACCGGTTTAAAGCCGGTATGAAAAGTTCCAGGACACAGGGTCATATGATGTCTAGAGTTAAGGCTCTATCCTCGAAATAATTTCGAGTGGCAAATACCCGGTAA
The DNA here is from genome assembly GCA_963924015.1 of Macrophya annulata. Taxonomy (NCBI): domain Eukaryota; kingdom Metazoa; phylum Arthropoda; class Insecta; order Hymenoptera; family Tenthredinidae; genus Macrophya; species Macrophya annulata. Next base: position 10,554,862 of record OZ001263.1, read on the forward strand.
ATACTACGCATGGATTATACTTTGCCTCCGCTTTTGTCCTGATCAAAATTTAGAGGAATTAAGAACTGTTATTTGACTAGAAGTTGACCTATACCGCACGTATTGTTCAATCTTGAAAATCAACTTAGGCAAGTTCGTCAAGGGATTCTTTCCATTTGAGTTAGGATTTATTTTGAATTCACCGAGATGTATAATAAATATGACAGTAATGTCTACCGCGACACTCTGTGTTCCCTGTTGAAGAAAAAAAATGAAACAACAAAGCCGTGAAGAATTTTCACGGCAATATAATTTTGTAGGAAGACAATAGGTGGTTCGGATTAATTAATTGATTCACACTAAACTATTCCCAAGAGTAGCTTCCTCAATATTATTATTATTACCAGTACCGTAGCCCGAAGGGGTGACAAGACGTGTTTAGACTTCCGTGTCCTATACGACGTTTCGTCACTAGGATCCCGACAGTAAGATTCGCATAACAATTAGCTAACTTTTCGTATTAACATCAAGAGTTAATCATGAATACCGTGTGGGGTTGAGAATTCTCTACTCGAAATTCTAACGACATTGAAGTTGGTCGACACTTGGCTATATAATCAAAGCATGAATACGGCGTTAGATTTAAAGGGAATAAAAAACCGCTGAATTAAGAAAAGGTCTTTAAATGAAATTTTTTTTTTCACCGATCTCATGCGTTGATTGTATTGCTGGTACCTGAACACGGTTTGGTCGTTCAATTTTGCTCGTCTAATTTTTGTCGGTACTCGACGCAGGGAGATGAGGAAGAGGACCGCGATGAAAATGATGAATTAATACTTGACCGGGATTTTTTTTCAATGTTAATTGAATTTATGACGGTGTAAACGTACAGGGAGAATTTTTTTTTCTTACATTGGAAGTATAAGATTTTCAGGACTGTAATATCCTTACATGAAATCAGATCAACATAAATCTCACGCTCACGGACTTTAACTGTTTATAAACTTCAAGGGTTACTTGGGGGTAGGTTTGAAGGGTAAGCTTTTTCTTCTGGACCTACAGACGCATTCTAAAATATCGTTTATACAGATAATGAAAATGTAGGTTTGTTCAGGATCAGAAATTTCATGCTTCTATGTATACCGTGTGTTTGTGCAGAGGCGCTACAGTATGTCCAGTAGCGGATGTACAGTCGCCCACCGCGTGGGTACCCACGTTACGCAAATTTATCGGTATGGTATAGTAGATACAGTCTAAATTCGATCTACGTGATCATTAGCTGAAGCTACTACTTCAGTGCGCCGTTTGATGGCGCGCTTGGCCGTGCTCTTGGCTATAGCATGACAAAGATTGACTATTTTTATTGCAAACAATTATCACACATACAAAACGTTCTTCGTATGCCGAATATTTGGTACACAGAGGATCGCAGCTGACTGCCGTTTCGACGGATGAGTAACCGAAACTATTTTTCATAAATACGAGTGCATCTCTAAGAATATAACCTGAAAACCGCTTCAAGTTTCACACAATTATTCAGATCTGTGTGAAGTAGGTAGATGTACTTTTCACTTTTGCAGATGCACTCGTATTTATGAAGAGAAGTTTCACTTGCTCATCCGTCGGAACGATAGTCAGCTGCGATCCTTCGTGTACCGAATATTCGGCGTACGAGGATCGTTTCGTAAGTATGATAATTGTTTTCAATAACAATATTCAACGTTTGTCATGCTATAGCCAAGAGCACGACCAAGCGCGCCATCAAACGGCGCACTGAAGTATTAGCGTCAGCTAATGATCACGTAGATCGAATTTAGTCTACATCTACTATACCATACCGATAAATTTGCGTAACGTGGGTACCCACGCGGTGGGCGACTGTACATCCGCTACTGGACATACTGTAGCGCCTCTGCACAAACACACGGTAGGTGAATCATTTTTATGGTTTCAGATAAATTTTGGAGAAAAAAAAAAAAACAATAGTTCAAAGTTTTTACACTAACACATGTATTATTAGTTCCCTCGTATGAGAATATCTTTCATGATTTTCAATAAATATTTGAAAACAAAAACTCCGAAATACTCGATAAAAATTGACGAATTTTTTGGAAACTTTCGATTTTAGAACACTTTATGAGAATTTCAAGAGATATTTCTAGCAAGAATTCAATATTTTCAGAAAGCTTCGCACGAAAATCAGAAAAAGATGAACTCTTTCGATTCGATTTTCAAAGTTTATAGATTTTCAAAAATTTATTTCTTAGATTTTTCCGAAAGCAGTAAGAAACATATATATTTTTTTCAGGCCTGTAACTTTCGAATCGCTTTTCGGCCCGTCATGAAATTTACAGAAAATCTTTGTTATCAAAATAGAGAAGCTGTGTAAAAATTTTACCCAAATCAATTCGGGCTCTATTCTCTAATACATAATATAAACACATTTTCTATTCGAACTAAACTTTAGAGGTGAATGAAACGTGTGAGAAGATAAGTTTTTAAAATTTTCATGAGAATTTTAAAAATTTTTTGATTTTAACTTTTCTGATAGATCAGCCAGCTATGAAGCTAAATTGTCCTGAAAAATCGACGATTCGTCAACATCTAATTCTTGCAACAAGCGGCAACGAGACGAAAGTTGATTCGAAAAATCTTTAAAAAAAATCAAAGTTTATTTTTTCACAACGTGCGTGAAGTTTATAAAATCTGCAATAAAAAAATCGAAAGGGGTCAGAGAAAAAATTTCGTTTTTTTATTCGATTCGACACGAGAAGTGACCGCGAAGTATGTAATACCTATGTATGTACATGTACAGTACATTTCACCTGTATCCGTATACAACTTACGCGGTATATACCATCTAGATATGTCTACATTCTGCACGTATATAAGTAAATAATAATTTATATATTTATAATAAGCGGTACCTACTTTGTGAACAAAATTTAAGGGAAACATGAGCCAATTATGTTCAAATATTCCTCAGGAGGCTGCGTAATTGCTTGAAGTCTTCCTTCAGGAACGTAAATTATTAGAAAAGACTTGAACGTGCGCGACTATAGGCAGGCATATATACGACGTCTTAATAATTAAATACTAATATTTACATAAAAGATGAGCCCCGAAAAAAATTTTCTGTCGATCTTAATAAGCGTTCCGTTATCACAGATTTACCAAATTTTTCGACTCGACAAAAGAGTTTGAATTCATTATGTTAAAAAATAAATGAGCTATAGGTAATTCAATTATTTAATTTTTTGACTTCTGCGATTCCAATTGGATATTCTACCCTTCGTTTACCTACAACTCGTGTCAATCAATAAAGAAAAAGTGAAATTTGACTGAATATTTTACTCACTTTACAGTCAGGCTTATTATTCTACGTTTGATTTTGTACACTGCATAACTCTCACTCGTAATATTTTCTCAAAATTTACCATAACCGTTTTTTGTACGTTCTTATAAATTATGATTTATCATTACTTCTTCTTCTTTCTTTCCATTGTGTAAGAGACTCAAGCGGGCCCAGCAGACCAGCGCATATCTTATTGTTAGTGCTTCAGCCAAGGCAGCCATAAAGTTGAACCTCGCACACGCGATTCTTTCGTGCTTAGCGTGGACCAAGACTTTTTCGTTATTTTACCAGTGCGAATTCTATTTCTTTTCTCTATGGATCGAGCGAAGAGGGTAGGTGCTATTTAGAGATAGAGAGAAATGGGAATGGTTAGATAGATTCATTTAGGTACACACGTATAGGGGAACCCGGGACAAAATGAGACACCATATTTTTCGCAATTGTCCAGGGCAAATGAGACACCATTTTTTATTCCATTGAGAAGTGAAAAAAGCTGACACTGAGGTAAAATTGGCCACTATTGAAAACCAAAAAAAATTTTTTTGTTGTCTCAAAAAATGGTGTCTCATTTTGCGTCAGACACCTGCAAAGAATATGGTGTCTTATTTTGCCCCCGGGTTTCCCCATAGTGAATTTGCATGTGTACATTTTGTCGCGAATAAAATTCGCAGTGCTGGAACGTGCGATAGATACAGATACAGAGCGACAGGAGGGTTGGCCTCGTCCTTTAGGGATCAGAATTTCATTACAGTTGGAACGCTGGATCTTAAGAATAGTTTTTTTTTTTTGTTGGGTATAGGGAATCTGGTCCGGATCAATCATCAGTAAGAATTTTGTCTTTAGAGCAGCCGTTCTATGTACCTACCCACTCCGGAGGCCAGGGGATGATATCAATAAATTATAAAAGAACGCGTTTGCCTCATATTTTAAATGAAATAAAAATGCCTTTTTAAAATGAGACGTCCAGAGATTTGGAAGTAATATTATAAAATAAGATTATTTCGGGGCAAACCAATATTCTAGGTACAGAGACAACATCACTCTTCTATCGTTGTGATGACCTAACACACTTGTCTTTCCCAAAGTTTACAGAAAAGGTTGCCTAAAGTAATAAAAAAATTCCACCTAAAAATGATAATAATTATAACATCAATGTATAATATATTCTCGCAAAATTTGAAGAGGTTCCGTTGAATGATGCGATCTGTATAACCATACGACAAACCATTTTTCTCTGATGCAATCAATCTGAGTAATGCGAAGTTCGTAAAATCTGAAATGATTTCTAATTATGTCTTAAGATCCAAGTAATCAACTGTAAAAAAAACAAAAAACTGGGCCAATAAAATATTCTATTCTTCGCACTCGTAGTCAGTACGAGTTAAATCTAGTTCATTGCACTTTTTCATGAAGTGTTGAAAAGTTTTTTTTTATGATCAGGAAATATCTTTCGAAAATCACCCATTATTCACATAGTGTGATTCTATAAAATATTGTATTTGACGAGACGTGAGCGAATGGAAATAAAAAACACATACTTAGAATTTAAACCTTTTAGAATTATGAAAGGTTTTATTGTATCTCTTTGAGTGCGCATGGACGTATGTAATAGAGGGTAATAGTTCCTTCCAGAAAACTGTAGGGTAGCTACGACCAGCTGCTGTTATACTATCGGGAATTTTCACAATTTCCGTTTGAATTCAACCATTTCCTGAACATTCAATGGGCGTTTCGTTCGAGTTGAGACGACCGTTACACAATTCCGCGTCTGCTGCAAGCTCGGTGACACCGTCTTGCACTTTAGATGAAATCCCTCGCCAGTTATTGTGCTAGTAAAAAAAATTTTTTTTTTTTTAACTGAAGATATTACTGTTCCTTGAAATAAACGATCCTTATCTCACCTCAAGTTTCGATTTGCCAGTAACTCTGCGCTGAACACTTGCGACTATATTAGCTGAGTAAGGGCGTCTACGTAAAGTTGTAGAGCGTTTCGTAGATTGAAAACTTTTGAAAGAAAAGAAAAAGGAAAACAGAAGAAGAATTAGAAGAAAAAAAAATTTTCAACCATTTCTTAATTGTTTTCTGTAACTGTCATTAAATCACGCGATTTCATGTATAACTTTATTTTCTATTTTCTTGTTTCTCACAAAGTTTGAAAAGTCACTGGCAACCCCTTCCAGCTTTTTTCCCCTTGATAAAATCTGGCGATTAGCTGATGCTGATATTACCAGAAAACAGAAAGCTTGCCGCTCTGTAATAAGCTGTCCTTTAATACTCTGATAAATGTGTAAAATTTCTTTGTAAATATAAAGTAAGAAGAAAAATATGCTGAAAAAAGTCGATTTTCCAAAATCATTCTAATATATTGATTGTGAACGTACGAAAATAGCGAAACTTCAAGTCCACAAGTCCATAGAACATAACGTTCGATGTCCAGCCATCAATCTCTTGATGAAAAAAGCTTTTAAAAGGTTTGTTAGTCGCTCGGCCTCCCCAAACACTTGGCATCGTCTCATCCCTTGACGGTAGCTAGAGGAAAGCGATAGGGCAAAGTAGGAGATGACAAAATGAGGAGTATGGATGCTGTCCCGACCAAGGGATGGGCATAGGGTCCATTTTTATCTGGTTCAATGTCTGTCTGCTATCCGAAAATGCGACGTTGAATTATTTATGCGATCTCATCTTGTAGCCAACGAATATACTTATAGGTATATACCTATAGATATAAATATATGCGTATGTATATACATAGAAAGTTTCGGCGGCAACTCAGCTGTTAACAATTTTTTGCTTCTCATACAATTTTCGAAATAATTAGGATTGAAATATTATACAACGTACGATACTTTTACCTCCATTAAGTTTGATTAACTTCTTTGCGGCGGTTTAGGAGATAACCACATTCACAAGTATACGTGTTTTTCCTCTATTTATACGTAGATGACTTTTACGCCTCAAATTTTACACTTGAGGAGATGCAATAGGTACTGGTCGAGGGTCTAAACTGTTTTATCAAATTGAATTATTGTTCTTGTAGAACCCATTTACACGATATTTGAATAAATATTATAAGCACGCATTATTCTATATACTATTAATAACCAGTTGCGTGCTAGAAAAAAAAATTGATTCTACTTTGTTTGAAAAATTGCTAAAATTTTACAAAACAATTCAAATTTTTGAAAAAGGCAAATACGTAGCCACGTTCTGCTGAAATAAAGCCTGAATCCCTGAAGTTTCATTCCGATCGGTTGTGTAATTAAAAGACAAAAAAAAAAAATTACCAATTTTAGAAAAATTGAATACGTAGCCACTTTCTACTGAATCGAAGCTTTAATCCCTATAAAATTTCTTTCCGATCGGTCGTGTAGTTTTAGAGAAATTTCGAATCGCGTTTTCCAGTTTAACATCGTGAACTAAAGCCCCTAAAAACATGCCTTCGTGTCCGAAGTTGAATAAGTCGACCGATAAAAGTCGTATAGAAAATCGTAAGTACGCATTCTGAGGGGGATGCTTCAAACTTGAAGATGGTGTCGTACGCCACCCGTGTCGCCATTTTTATATGAGCTGTGTAAGGTCAAAGTTGAAATATCGTTTCTTGCTGCATTCGCAGGATCCCGTTCGAGAGACAACCATGCCTAGAAAAATCGACTAATCGAAAACGGCAATAAGGTTCGAGAAAGGAGAAAATTTAGACTTCGAAACCATGTTTTGAGAATTTCGATACGACGATTCGTTAGGCCAAAACATTTGATCAAAAATTTGGGGACAGTTTTTGCTTCGAAGTCGCATAACTCATCGAAAAAAAAAAATCAAGCGAATTTAAGAACGGTATTCTGAAGAAGACACTTCAAGCTTCAAAATAATGATTACTTAATTCCCTCGCCGGCATCCCCCATGCCCCATCGCATAGTTAGAAGTACACTTTGCAGATTCGACACGAGGTGTTTCGAGAAAGCATAACTTGTGAACAAAGAGATGTAGACCCGCTCGCCAAAGACCATCCGAAAGGTGAAGTTTTATTCTTTAAAACTCTTTTGTGGCAAATTTTTTACGTCTATTTTTCGCTGAGTTATAAGACTTTTAAATTTAACGTTTTTCGTAGGTGAAAATTGGGTGAACCGTTAATTTTGGTGTACAGTATACATAACATTACAGTTTTTTTACTATATTCGCAAACGAATGCGTATAATCAATTTTCCTTCTGGCACGCAATTGGTTATGAATAATATAATGCCACGTGCTTGTAATATTTCTTTAAAACTGATGTACACAGGTTTTTTGAGAACAATAATTCGGTTACCGACAGTATAGACCCTCGACGAGTGTAGCATCGCCTTAAAAGAAACACAAAGTTTAGTGTCTTTATTTTCATTGTCCTGTATACTTTTAAATGTAAATTTCTTCCATTAAGGTTCAGGTTTAATCCTAATCTTGCATTGGCATCTTAATCAAAGTGTTAGAATCATTTCAGCTCATTTTTGTTTCTGTTTCGACAAATGTCGACAAATAACGAAAAACTTTGAAAATTTCGAGTTATTTCTTACTATAAAATGATAATAAAAAATTTTATTCACCAATTTTCAGGTTGGATTGATGCGTAATGATGTTTTTCAACTACGGTTAAAATTTCAAGTTCATATCTTTACTATGTAGTTCTAAAGATATCGTAGCAAAACCATGGTAAAATGTAGTTTCAAGAAACTCACGTTTAAAGTTTCGGTACAGTATTTCTACCAATAAAGTCAAAAACTGCCTCTTCTGAAGAATAAAGTCTGGCAAAACATTTTCAGCCCCGACAACGACTGAACGTCTATATATTTTTATCGTTAAATGCTAAAAGAACCCCTAGGGATCAGGATAACGCCTATACCGATGGGGAAAGACTGTCTGCGCGACTACCTGCATTTAACCTGTCGTTTATCACTTTGCGGCTTTTGATCTCGTGTTCCAAGTTTAGCAAATTTAAAAAAATAAAATTATCAAGTAAACATTCGCAAAGGATCATAAAGTCGGAATATATGAAATACTGAAAGATCGATTTACCGAAAATTTCAATCCCTAATTCTTGTCTCCCATTGCAGTTTTGTCTAGACAAGATAATGGACTTATGAAATTGAATAGAAACATCTATAGGGGTGGATTTATTTATATACGTATAGATTTATCGTTCCCCGTATTTTCTCTCGTGAGAATAATTCGTAGTGATAGAATCACAGAATCCCTCCCTCCCCCCCAAGATTAGGGGTAAAAATGAATTATTAATCGAAAACTCGGGTACAGGGCGGTCGCTTTCATAAATATAGTTTCAGTTTCAGATGAAGCAATGAATACGCAATAAGGAAGTGGCAAGACCAAGCCGGGAATAAAACATGGGAAAAGGAGACAAGAGAAGTATAGCACAGCGTTCGGACGGTGAGTACTTATATATACCGACAAACTGCAATTTATACTAATAAAAAAAAAAGTTTCACTACGTGAAAAAATACCAAGTAAATCCCTAACTTAAAATTACTTTTACCTCTGAGTAATCGCTACTTGTTTTCAGATAAAATAAAAGTTCCAATGTAATTTTTTCGACGATGAAATAGAAAAAAAAAGAATCATATGTAATAATAATCAAAATATCTCTTTCAGCAAAAATATAGAAAAAAAAAAAAAAAAAATTTGACTAGTTCCGGTATTAAAATCCAACCTATAAAGTGTCTGTATCGCATATTGAGTGGTAATCGTTCCACGTTCCAAACTACTCAATATCTTATCACAGTCGATCGCGCTAAATCTCTACGAAGATTTGATTTTTTATTGAAGCTTTTGCAAAATTAGTTTTAATTAAAAATTATTGAATTGCCTCGCTCGAATTACCGGGGATTATCTTTATAAAAGCTATGCAGTAAAAATCATTGATCGACCTACGGCTATGGTTATAAAGTATATAATTCTTATCCTTTACGATATCACCGTTGATATTAAATTCCCAAAGTATTGGATTATGCTTGTTACTGAATTAGCGCCGTTCTAGATATTACAAAATATTGGCAAAATATATATTCCCTTTAGAAAGTTGCGATTATGTATGGTTTAATTGAAACTACAGAAGAAATCTTTTATTTTATCATTTCTCTGAGACAAATTTGTCTGAGTTTCTATGACGTATTCTTAAAAGTATTCATTTTCAAACTCCAAGAATTTTTCAGAGATGTACCTATAAATTCTTCGGAGGAAAAAATTCAGGAAGTAACCTGCAACTTCAGAGTTGTTCACTGGAATATTGATCTCCTCTATAAAAAGCACAGACGTTCTCTGCTTGAGCGAAAAATTCCTGAACTTTTTAAGAGGGGAACATACACCTTGAATATGGATATTTTTTAAGGACTGGCATGTGTCCAAATTTTGCTTTGATCAACCGGTTTTATTGCAGTAGTCCGCTAATCCTTTGAAGCATAATCAGGTAAAGGTTAAGAGTTTTGAGTCATCGAGTCTCAAAGTTAAACGCAACCAAAGCGAAAGCTCTTCGAAAGATTTGCTTCAACCGCTTCTTAGATTTTAGATATTCGGGTTTTTAATTATTCAAAAAACAAATCTCAGTACAATATATGAAGAGATAACGTTTTTAAGTTTACGAACTTTTATTTTTACTGTTTTTCAATTTTTCAAAACAAGAATTGAACAGCGGTATGTTTTCTGAACAATTAGAGATTCAAGTATCTGAAATCGAAGAAGTAGTTGGATCCGAGTTCTTGCATGGGATGCTTTCACTTTAACTGTATCTTACTCTGAGACTCGATGACTCAAAACTTAAAATTTTTACTTAATTATGCTCGAAGAAACGAGCGAACCTCAGTATAAGGTCGACTTGTTGTTTAAGAAACCAAAAATTAGACAAGTCTTTAAAAAATCCTCCGATTTAGGGTATATACCTATATGTATTCCCTTTTCATAATTTTGGGTATATCTGATTTTGTTATAATTTCCGGACTTTATCAGAATTTGTGAAAACATGGAATGTCAATGATTCTAATCCGAATTGAAGTCTAATACGACTGAACAGTCTATACTGTATTGTGTACAAAGTGTACCTACTACGTACTCGAACCGATCGACACCTTGAAGTTTGAACATAAGTATCCACGGTTTAAGCCCACCCAACGTGGGCTAAGGCGTCTTGGGTTTTCAAGATTCAACAATGTTTCTTGGACCTCTTTACACTTGCCTTTTAGCCAGACAATACAACGAGTTTAACAAAAGACGAAGCTTTTGCGGGTTTCGGTATTCGCGTGCCCTTACATACATATCTATATGTATAACGACGGTAGACACACACACACACACACACACACACACACATCATGAACGTTTTGACACAACTTCGTTGTAGGTGTACCTAGGTACAGTATGTATATGTGTAAGCTCAAGTATCGCACATGCAACTTTGAATAAAAAAGAAAAGAAAAACAAGAAGTAGAAGATTTCCCCTTAGGTGTAGGTATATACCGTGAGGTTATAGAGAAGGGAATCACAGGATGCAGGCAACCCAACAGTCAAATTTCTGAAGATTGGCGAAGCAGGGCATTGTCATTAATGGATGGGGGACGCGAAAATTTCTGTTAGCAGACGAGTCAGCTGTCAGATTGTTGGGTTGGGTTAAATATAATTATACATATAAGTGAACTTGAAGAATCCGATTGGAATAAAGTTAATCAGCAAGATTCATCAATATTAATTTGTAAAAAAGTTGCAACAGTTAATGAATGAATTATGGCCGGTTCCACCAACGACGAGTAGATTTCATTCGTAAAATATCTTTAATCGTCGAATAAAAGTCGAAAATTTAATGTTAAATAGTTTTCTGTTTTTAGTGAATAGAATTTAATCTACAAATAAAAGTTACTCGTCGTTGTTGAAACCGGCCATAATTCATTAGTTAACTGTTGCAACTTTTTCACAAATCAATATTGATGAATCTTATATATTAACTTTATTCCGATCAGATTCTTCAATTTCACTGTGACAATTTTTTTTAACCTATCAACCGGACAGTTTAGTCGTCGATCTAGTCATCTAGCGGATTTCTTACCGTACTACACACAGGGATACAACACATCCATACATACACGTTCATGATTATGTGTCCATGTGTGTAGTACGGTGAGAAATCCGCTAGATGGCTAGATCGACTTTCATTTTCTCTTAATGACAAATACTCTGCACCTTCGGCAATCTTCGGAAGTTTTGACTGCTGGGTTGCCTGCATCCTATGATTCCCGTTCCTATAATCTCACGGTATACATAATACATCATGAATTCTGTATACCTATAAAAGTAAAGATAGGATCGGCCCAACGCTGGAAAATTGATTATTTTTCATATTTCCTTATTGGAATATCCAATATACAATATCTATACTGAAGGTTCAACGGTTTAATGATAAGCTATGGCATGGAATGAAATACTATTTAAAAAAATTCTTTCTACTTGTCAGTTATGGGTATGAGAAATTCCAGTCTGCACGTAATGCAGGGCATTGGTATCTTATAAAATAATTCATTTCGATGATCAGCCGACATGGATTGACTCGAAGCTTTTATACATATATACTGAATAATATTGAATTTTTAGTCATGATAATGTCTGGGTATAGGGATATGGGTTATCTTCCCAAATCCTGAACAAACCTGTACCTGGGTATCAGCGGTCAAAATTACCATTTAACCACCTGACAGTAGATATTGAAAAGAGTAACTCAAATTTTTTTCGAATTTTTTTATCTATTACTTTCTTACATTCGACAATGGTTATCGAAAGTTTATAGTTTTTCTGCAACAGAGACTTAAACATTAATAATAATCATATGTCGTTTATTAAAAAAAATTTAAAAAAAGAGGTAAAAACAACGAAAGTAGCATTTTCATATAAAAACATCCCAGATATAATATAATATATTTGTCAGAAATCTGACAATGAGACCTTCTTATGTAAAACATGTGTAATTTTCAGTCCGGGATTCCGATGGGGATAAGCATATGAATAAATAAAATGCTTCACGATTCGCCGTTGATTGTGATTTATTTTTCTTACTACGGTGAATAAAGCACGTTATCAAAATCGCACCGAGTCGCAATCAACAAGAAAACGTGTAGCATTTTATTTATTCGTACTTGTCCTCATTAGAATCCCAGGCTGAAAAATAAACATTTTATTAAAAAAAAAAAATCAAAAAATCTCAGCTTCCTGAATTTTTTTTTTTTACTTTAAAGGGATTTTTCAACGCTTTCTGAACATGTGATGCAATCGGGATATTTTTATCAGAAGGCTGATACTATTTCAAATAAAAATATTAATTTCGTTTTATTTTTTTATTTTTAATAATTCATATAAGATTAATATCAAAGTTTAGCCAATGTTGCAAAAAAACTGAAAACAGTCGGCAACCATGGTCACAAAATAGTATATTTCGATACTAGTGCGAAAATGTTGATTCTCGGACGAGGGTGAAGTTTTTCACCCGAGCGAAGCGATCAGGGTGGCAATCACACGAGTCAAGAATCAACTTTCGCACGTCTATCGGACTTTATTTTTCAACACAACGTGCGCAAAGTTGAGTTTCGTGCACACGAAGCATGCGTAAAATTGAATTTTGCGCACGGCATGTGGAAAAATGATATTTTGAATAAATGAGAGTCGTTTTTTTCAATTTGTACTATCATCTGGTTAAATTGTGATTTTGACCGCTTATTACACCCAGGTACAAATTTGTTCACGAATTGGTGATATATAACTCGTATACTTGTAGTTTGTTTATTGCATTTTTAATATTGTGTAAACCAGATTTCGCGTGTAATGGTAGCCAATATCTAAATCAAATTATTTTGAAGTTGAAACAAATATTCAATACGTGTGCAGGTAATTATCAAAATAATTATAATTCAAAATACAAAAATACATAAACAAAGAAAATTTGCATGTTGCCGTCACGAGCATATCCTGCAAAATAAAATAATTCTCTAAATATTACAATTCTAACCTAATTCTAACCTGCAACAACAGCGCCCCCAAGCTGGACTAACATCACCTCAATTATGCTGTTACAGCTTGAAATATCTGACATTGACGGTTTTAAACCTCGTTCAAAAAACATCATGCCGACCTGTTTCGACATTCGCGATATTCACTCGTCATTTTGAACAGATACAGTTTTGAGTTCTGAATTTATTCCCGATTTAACGGCAGCGCTCGAAGTGACTATAACCCGAAGAGACAAACTGTACATACATACTGACCAGTATCCCCCCCCCCCCCCCCCCCCCCCCCTCTTCACCGTACCCCTAAAAAATATTATAAAACATTATCAGAGTAAATTTAAACATTGACTTTCAATGTCAATATCGTTAAATTAACGTTTGAATCGACTATTTACTATAAAATTTTGCATACAGCGATGTACAGAAAGATAATAAAAATGCGATCAATATTCCTTAGTAGAAAACCTCGTATAAGAATTTAAATTGTGTAGGTACAATTGAATTCGACAAGAATGAATATACATTGAGACTTGTATAATTCATATATAGGGGAGCATGGGGTTAAGAGTAATACGGGTATATTAGTTATTACAATTGCGTTTAACTCTTCAAGTAAAAAAGATAGATGGATGATTCCGACACGGGACGATGCGTGGACATTTAATCATTCATCTATCTCTTTTATTTGAAGAGATAAACGCAATTGTAACAACTTACCCCTGTTACTTTTAACCCGAGTCTCCCCTATACTATAATTTGTAATATGTGTGTAAATTTTCGTCTGTCTAAGAAAATGATCAAAAATAAGCCATCAACGTTACATGTTTAAAATTTTGTTGTATACCTATAACTGCACGATCGTTTATCTTCGATATTCAAGGGACACGGTAAATACAGACCACCCGACAGTATACATAGACAAAAGAACTTCCGGAGAGATAGTTATCGGAGAAATAGTGAGCTGTGACTTGTAGGTGACAGTAAATATAGAGATGAAATTGAAAACATTGTATAGCTTCGAGCATCTGCCAACAAGAGTTCGCTTTCACTAAACATTGTCTACAATCTCCCTGAACCCTAAAACAGTACAATATACCTATAGCTATGTCTGGAAACATTCGAGAATGAATTCACTCACTGGTATAATATTATATTTCACTCGAAATTCGAAACTCTTTCTAAATTCACGATCCAAAAAAAAAAAAACGCGAAGGTGGACACTATACGGACACTAGGGTGCTTCGTTTTAGACGAGTTTTTTTTTTTTTTTTGGTCCATTCACGGAATAATGTTCTAAACATATAAAAATAAATTTTCATTAATTATGAGCTCTTAATTTTAATTCTAAGAACTCGCGAAACGAATTTGAAATTTTCCCATTTGATTAACAGGTGAATTTTGATTATTTTTTTTTTCAATTATCTATAGCTTCGCGGCATTTCATGATATTTAATCGGCAATAGGTGGAAATGACAGAGGAATCTTTCCTCTTCAAAAGTGTATGTAGCCAATTTATGTTTTGTAACCGGCCTTGCCCGGAAAACATCTTGAAGCCAATTTTCTCTCAAATTTCATGGTTTTTTTAATAATTCTCGTAAACCACTATTTTTACAACAAAATTATATGGGACTTTTTTATAGTAAATTCAATATACTACAAAAAAAGTCATGTAAGCCATAACCGTAGAGCTACTAGTTTTCGAGATAAATCCAATTAAGCATTTCAAAATTTGAAAAATCACTGTTCTATCCGAGATTTTATTACTTTTTAATGGTTACAAAACATAAATTGGCTACGTACACTTTTAAAGAGGAAAGATTCCTCTGTCATTTCCACCTATTTTCGAATAAATATCATAAAATTCCACGAAGCTATAGATAATTGAAAAAAAAAAAAATTTAATTTACGTGTTAATCAAATGGGAAAATTTCAAATTCATTTCGCGAGTTCTTAGAATTAAAATTAAGAGCTCATATTTGGTGAGAATTTGTTTTTATATGTTTAGAACATTATTCCGTGAATGGACTAAAAAAAAAAAAAAACTCGTCGAAAACGAAGCACCCTAAGTCGGACACGTTACAAATATTTATACGATGTTCAAAACCGAATAACTAATTACGAATTATACCTAATGACGAAGGATAAATCTGTTCTCTAACAATTAGTCCCGAAACTACTACTACTGTATAAAGGATTATGATTTCTATGTTAAGTTAGGATAAATTTTATCCGACGATTATTATTTACTACGACTATATTTGTATATTATTGGAGGAAATAACACACCGTGTGCATTGAATGAAAAAAATTATTCATGCCTACAGCTGAAGTGCTATATCAAATTTTTGGGTTTAATGTATCCACTTTAAAATCGAATTTAAAGATTGTGGCGAGGTTCCGTTCCCTCACTCATTTTTCACATGAACCGATATTTGATGTCGAACTTATTTTTCCAACACTTTGAAGACTCGAAGCAAATACGTTGATAAAATCACGACAACAACAATAATAATAATAATAACAACAATAATAACAATAATAGTAATAATCAGCCAAGTTTAGAAAGTTCGCCAATTTTCATCGGTTGTGATTCTTCCGTAACGATGCTATTCACCGTCACAGTCGTGCGGATCTACAGGCTTTAAGGGTCTACAAATGTTTTTTACGTAATCAACGCTATTGTATTCTTTTTAAAGTATATCCGTTTCCAAATTCCTCCTACGTCATTTGTTTCAACGTGCCTCAGCTGCTCTCTCGCTTGTCTCATTGTCAGATACTGTAGTTTGAATAAAAGAATACAACATCCGAGTAGATGGCAGAATTTATTCGAATGCCTTTTTGGCTGTTCTAGATATGTACTTACAATTAGTCATCGTCAACTAAATTTTCATTTTATTATATTTTCTAGATGAAAAAGTTAAATTTTTGAGTAAAAAAAAAAAAGAAACGATATCCCAAATTCTGAAATTGTTTTATTCAAGCTTAAAACTTACTTTTAGTCTGATCAAATCCATAGTTACAATTAGATGCAGTCCGGGTGAGTAAAACCAGTTGTGAATCCGATGTTTCTAATTTTTTGGAAAACAAATTTCGCTCTCCGCTGCACATTAACGTAGCAAAATTTTTTAATAAAATCATTTTAGATTTAGAAAATCAAAGAAAAAGCAATGAAGATTATAAGTTACAAGTATAGTTACGTGTTCATTTCAAAATTTGCTATTGTGAAAAAAATGAATTTCTGTAGTGATTCTTTCGGTGTGATTAGTAGAAAAAAAAAATCGTTTGTTCATGGTTTGAAATAGAAGCGTGTATTATGAATAATACAGAACCAAAGAATTTAAAGTCTTGGTCTTTGAGTTCATCGATTCATGAGAGGACGTGACAAAAAATTTTCACATCTACCTCAATACACGTATTATGCACTTTAAAATCAATTTGCCAAAATATTTTGATGAGACCAAAAACCGAAAATGAAACGTAAAAAAAAAAGTTATCATCCTAGTGTATACGTCTCGTGGATTAGGTTTGAATATGGTGCAGCTTCGAGTTCGTGATTTGAAAATAAAATAATAAAACTAATTCTGCAGAAATCGGATACACTATCAGCTCCTTTTATCAAGAGTGCGTGAGTTATGAATGTACATAAATATAAAATCATTAGCAGAATAATAAAATAGTCATTTAGTTTCGTGTTCTTTTGATTTTTGATGCTTGATAGTGTCAGGGCAAAGCATATCGCAATAACTGTCTGTGGACTATTATCATTGATGATAATTATAACGATAAAAAACATGATAACATATTCAGTTGTGCATTTGTAGTATATTATATGGTACACTCCTGTTAACTGCACTAGCGTTAAATGCTCGCTTTCACTTCATCGTTTCGACGTTTTCGAAATATTTCGCAGAATCGACATACCCCCCACTCTTGCGCCGTGTTTCTATGGGTGACGTGGTTTTGAGCGTCTTACTCTGTTGTCAGTTCGACTGTACTGTATAATATTTCCGGAAACTAGTAAACGTAGTGGGGGCTCCATTTAAGTGCGCATTTATACGAATTCAAATTGTTTACAGCCCCGAGCTTGAGCTCTTAAGAGGATGCTATAGTCCTACTTTACCATCCAAAAAATAAAACCATAAAAAACTCTGAACAGGTGGTCAAAAATGATTTATAATGGTTTTATTCGATGATTAACGATGAATAGGGTCGATCCCGCACGCGGAATTCATCAAAGTAGAGAAAAATTATTTTTTTTTTGTTCGTCAAGTGTGGGCGTGTCACTTATTCTGGTTAATATCAAAACCTATGCGTGAAAAACAAAAAATCCGGCATTGTAGCGCCATTCTACATGCCATTTTGAACATTTATATCTAAAAAGATTGTTCATCCATGCAATAATTGGGCTGAGAGACCGAACCCTGCAGTTTAGTGGTAAATAGTGTAAATTGTTGATTGTTGACAGCTGAGGGATGCTACACGATTCGGTTCCCAAAACGCTCGAAAGATGGCTCTATGCGTAAATCCACGTGAAATATAGACGGGACGAGACAGAGCTATTGGTACAATCCTGCAATACGAAGCAGATAAAAGATTTGGTGACAGAAATGGCGTGCGTAGAGCCATCTTTCGAGCGTTTTGGGAACCGAATCG
Organism: Macrophya annulata; assembly: GCA_963924015.1. Classification (NCBI taxonomy): domain Eukaryota; kingdom Metazoa; phylum Arthropoda; class Insecta; order Hymenoptera; family Tenthredinidae; genus Macrophya; species Macrophya annulata. The sequence continues at coordinate 10,572,871 of OZ001263.1, forward strand.
TAGCATCTCTCAGCTGTGAACAATCAGCAATTTACACTATTTACCACTAATCTACAGGGTTCGGTCTCTCGGCCCTGTTATTGCATGGATCAACAATCTTTTTAGATATAAATGTTCAAAATGGCATGTAGAATGGCGCTACAACGCCGGATTTTGCGTTTTTGTCGCGCAGGTTTTGATATCAACCAGAATAAATGACACGCCCACACTTGACGAACAAAAAAAATCAATTTTTCTCTACTTTGATGAACTCCGCGTGCTAGATCGATCCTATTCATCGTTAATCATCGAATAAAACTATTATAAATCATTTTTGACCACCAGTTCAAAGTTTTTTGCGGTTTTATTTTTTGGCTGGTAAAGTAGGTCTATAGCATCTTCTTAACGGGAGTCTACTGTACTCGTATATATTTTACGTTACGAAATACGTTGGAAAGTGAAGTAATTGAGGATTATAAAGCCATGGCTAGCGAATGTATCCTCTTCTTTCTTTTATTCTTTCGTTTCGTTTCGTTTATTTTCTTTTCTTTTCTTTTTGTTTTAGTTTAACTTCGTGACTGTATTACGTAGGTATATAAGGTTCACGCGAGATCAACTTGAAACTCCAATAAAAAAAAAATTTCGAGTGTTTTTATTTGTCGTTAGCAATTGCCCCGAAGGGTCTTCGGTTAGAATAAGAGAGGTAATAGGTAGCATGTACCCCTCAGCGTTTTGTTAAAGCCCGATCGACGATCAATCGACCGCTTTGTTTCAGGCTTTGTTTTATTTTTTTTTTTTCTTTCAAATTTGTTTCCTTTTCCTTCTTTTGAGTTTTTCTTTCTGAATGGTATAACAGATTTATTAATTTAGTCTCCATACTTTGCTGTCGCAATTTATTCAGCGTCTGGTGTATAGTTTATAGATGTATAGTTTAATCTGCGATGATTTGTGATATACGGATGATAGATTTATTTATTGGTGACCGTTTTGTATATCATATTCATATACGGAATTTATATTATGTAGTTGAAATTCATTTTATTAATAATTCGATGATATATATATATATACCGTGAGGTTATACGGAAGCCGTTCACTAGATGCAGGCAACCCAACAGTCAAATTTCCGAACATTGCCGAAGGTGCAGAGTATTTGTCATTAAGAGGAAATGAACGTTGATTTAGCCATCTAGCGGATTTCTCACCGTACTACACACATGGACACATAATGATGAACGCGTATGTATGGATGTGTTGTGCCCATGTGTGTAATACGGTGAGAAATCCGCTAGATGGCTAGATCGACGACTAAACTGTCCGGCTGTTGGGTTAAAAACAATTGTCAGAGTGAAATTGAAGAATCTAATCGGAATAAAGTTAATATGCAAGATTCATCAATATTAATTAGTAAAAAAGTTGCAACAGTTAATTAATGAATTATGGCCGGTTTCAACAACGACGAATAACTTCTAATTGTAGATTAAATTCTATTCACTAGAAACAGAAGATTATTTAACATTAAATTTTCGACTTTTATTCGACGATTAAAGTTATTTTACGAATGAAAGCTATTCGTCGTTGGTGAAACCGGTCATAATTCATTCATTAACTGTTGCAATTTTTTTGCAAATCAATATTGATGAATTTTGCTTATTAACTTTATTCTGATCAGATTTTTCAATTTCGCTCTGACAATTGTTTTTAACCTAACAAACTGATAGTTAAAATGTCTGCTGACAGAAATTTTCGCGTCCCCTTCCATTAATGACAAATACCCTGCCTTCGGCAATCTTCGGAAATTTGACTGTTGGGTTGCCTGCATCTAGTGAACGGCTTCCCTATAACCTCACGGTATATATATATATATATATATATATATATATATATATATATATATATATATATATATATATATATATATATATATATATATATATATATATATATATATATATATATATATATATATATATATATATATATATATATATATATATATATATATATATATATATATATATATATATATATATATATATATATATATATATATATATATATATATATATATATATATATATATATATATATATATATATATATATATATATATATATATATATATATATATATATATATATATATATATATATATATATATATATATATATATATATATATATATATATATATATATATATATATATATATATATATATATATATATATATATATATATATATATATATATATATATATATATATATATATATATATATATATATATATATATATATATATATATATATATATATATATATATATATATATATATATATATATATATATATATATATATATATATATATATATATATATATATATATATATATATATATATATATATATATATATATATATATATATATATATATATATATATATATATATATATATATATATATATATATATATATATATATATATATATATATATATATATATATATATAAGAGACATACGAGATGAATATTTCAGAATTAAATTTATACTTATGCTGGAAAATAGCGCGAAAACTGAATGAAAAATAAGCAAATTGAAAAAATCACAAAATACTCTAGATATAATAACAGCGAAAATAAGAAAGGAAAAAATCTCAAAAAAATTTTAAACTCCTTTTTTAATGTCAACTCTCAGCTAGTAAATTTAAAAACAATTCCGAGAGGATGAGACCGGGTGATCTGACGTCTATAATTGGTAGACTTTGTTCATATACATGTGTCAATTAATTATATACAATTAAAAAGATTCATAATCTTTATTATACGTATTAGGTATTTTTATTCATACGTTTTATTCATATATCTATGATAGAGATATTCATATGAATATATATAGTATAATATATCACAAAAGCTGTAGAGCCTGCTAATTAAAAAATATAAAACAGTAAATGGTAACTAATATTAATATTTAGTTTAATATAATACATTGATTGATTTTTATTAATACGGTTTCAATGCAACATAAAAATTTCAGTAGTAGTTGAAGGGTTGACATTTCTTTATAACAGTAAGTAGAAAAGTATTTTCGAATTGCTATTTTATGAATCAAAAAATAAAAAATAAAAAAATCAACCTGATAGCTGCATTATGGTATTTCTTAGCTTCAAGATTTTATATGTCTTGCAGATTAGACGAGCCCTTGATAAGATGAAAAAAAAACTTTTGTTTTTTCGAACGATCAGGATGATCAAACTCGACGAGGACATTTGATGTCATTACTGATATTATTACACTAGCGAACGATTTGTACGTAAAAAAATTTTTAAAAAAATAAGAAAAAGAAAAATTAATACTTAATTTTCACGTATATCCCTATCAAAATGAACTAGACGTGATTGAAAGATATGAGAAAAATCTAAATGATCGTTGAAGCATAAAAAATATGTATTATATATATATATATATATATTTATGTATAATATATATGTACGATGTGTAGCTGTAATAAAAGTAGATTTTGAGTCAAGCTGGAAAAGTGAATTGAAATAAAATTTAAAATATAAAGGAAACTACAAGTATAAAAAATAATAAATAAAAAGAAAAAAAGACCAACTGTTCAAAACCCGCAAAACCTTGCGTCCGATACGGTCTCCTCATACTTTACAAGCATGAAATATTCATAGCGACTTATGTACCGCTACTGCGATCTCTTCGAATAAAAAAGTCATGGGAAAAGCTCGATTTCAGTCATAAATTCAAAGGTCTTATTCTTACAGGTTTTCTATATCTAGGGTCAGTATGTAGGACCTTTATTATACTGGTTCAAATTTCGACCACGAGTTGCAACTTGGTGAGTTTTACCAATAATCAACAAGTGTAATGGACAAGTTCTACAGCAACATAATATAAATCATAACTAAATAAAAACAAATTGTTAAACAGATAATCATTTAATTGAAATAATATATATTTATTTTCGATAATTCGCCTTGATATACCAGCTAATACCTTTCATTTTTATTACAGTTTATCTGACTTTGCATTATAAAAAAAAATAAAAAATAAAAATGTCAAACTTTGGACTGCAATTAATAAATTAAAACAACAAATCGGTAACTAAACTGTTTAGACCCGCGGTCTCCAGCTACCCTCCGTACAACTTGCTGACCGTCTGCAAAGCCGCTAATTTATTTTGTCGGGTACATGGCTGGTCCCAATGCCCATGGTAGCATCCTGTCGCTTCGAAACATGCTGCAATTCGATTTTCATTCGGACAGCAGTTTATAATGGCCCAAACACAGGGCGAGGGACCCGCAACTGGGGGTTTGGTTGTGGCCGGGGTCGGAAAATCTGGGACTATTTGACCTCCGGATGACGGATTGAGTCCCTAGAAAAAATAAAAATAAAAATAAAACGGTTAGATTATGTATGACAAAAAAAAAAAAAATAAGAAAAATGGAAAATTCGATAGAACGGACAAAAAAAAAAACATTGACCAATTTTTTATGATTTCAATCAAGACATATTCACTCACCGGAAACCCAATTTCGTTTTCTCCACCGAAGCGATCTTCTATTTTGGGGATATTGTTGTCAGGTTTTTCTTGATTTATAACTATAAAAGCGGTAACCGGGAGTGATTTAAGCCTCTGTATTTCTTGTTGGCTTCTCTGTTGGTACTCGCCTCTACCTCGTCTTTGATCTTGCGGTCTGTAACCAAAAGAGAGATTTTGGCAGGTATAAATATTACAGCAAAGTTGGCTCGATAATATCTGAGAGGAACTTAGGAGAAGGGTGGAGAGAGCACAAATGGATCGGAATTATTTGTTCAAACAACTATTGTTTTTGAGCATCTTTTTGTTCATTATTTTCATACTGTGGTAAGGGATCTGAAAAGGCTTGTACAACCGGAAATTCTGACTTGTTTGATTATGAGACCAACTTATAACATTATGAAACAAAGAAATGCAGTGAACATTGTCTCGGGGTCGGCAATAATGGCGTTGCAAAATGCATATAGTACAAAATTCGGTTTTGCCACGACTCAAGGAAAACGAATAAAGATTTTGTTAATCCCAAGCGATATTTACCCTTCTTGGGCTCACTTCCGTCTATTGAACCATAAAATTTCAAAATGGTAAAAAAATTAACGAAATAACATCAAGAAAACAACAAAATTTTGACAACTTCGAGTTATTTCTTATCCATAAAATTGAGACCAAACATTTTTTTTTCACCTAATTTCGAGCTAAATCGATACGTTTTGTTATTTTACAACTGTGGTTCAAATTTCAAGTTAATATCTTTATTATGTAGTTCTCAAGATATCGTAGCAATATCACGGAAAAAATGTAGTTTCGAGAAAATCACGTTTAAAGTTTCGGTAAAATATTCCTGTCAAAAAAGTCAAAAACCGCCTACACTGAATAAGGAAGATTGTAGAATATTTTCAAAGTATCATACTACCAAAATATGTAAAAAAAAAATAAAAAAAAAAAAAAACAAAACAAAACTGAAAAGCAATTGCAACGAAATTTCAAGCTTTTTCACTCCCCTTAATGTGACAGTTTTAAGGGTGAAAAAGGGCTCAACTTCGTTCTGGTCTTTATTATGAAAATTTACTAATTGTAAGTAAAGCTTTGAAGAGAGCAATTTCACAAAGCGTTCCGAAAGTAAGCTTATATACAAAGACATTGTAATCTATTGCGAGTTGCCACAATTTTCTTCGTATACAGCGGTTCAACTTGAATTTCAAAAGCATTCTTTGTACAAGTATACGACCGTGTCATGTCATAAATGATGGGACAAGTTACGTACAAGAAATTAAATCACACTCCTACATTTAAACTTTTCAATATTTGTCAAAGTGAGGGAATAAATATGATAAAATTGGGATCTATAATTGTCTAGATCGATCATCACATAGCTTTGTATTATGTAAACTATGTTTGAATTCAATTTTACCTGCGCGTACTTCACTCAAAATGTATATAAAATTTGGTTCAGGTTGGACCACTCTAGGCTTGACAGTGTACAATAATTTAACGTTACTAATTCGAATGGCACTTTATACAAGGTAAATATTCCCATAGAAAGCAGGTACATACATACATACATTGTACAATGGTAGCTGAGCCTTATAATCAAATCAACAATTTCAACTCCCCTGGGATATTGTCCGTGGATTGGTAGGTGTAGTAAAAAATCTTATTCAATTGCTTGAGTTCGGGTGCAATATAAACTTCTCAGAACAACGTCTGTTGAAGTAACAAAGAACCATACGTAAAAGATTTATCATCTTGTATAGGAAATCCACCAGACAAACTAATGAGTTATGGCAGACAGAAAAGTGAGAAAAATATTTTAGTAGACGTATATGGGTAACAATTTTCATTATCTCCATGACGTAGGTACGGTCTTCATATGTTTTCAACCTACCAAATATTTTTCTGTTTCACAAATATGAAAAATTTCTTAATTTTGTTGGAAAAAACATTTTTACAATACAAATCGTCTAATTTTTCTAAAGTTTTTTACAACGTAGATAAAAGAATGATTTAGTTTGCTATTGTAATGATTTTATGAAGAAAATTTTTTTCTGTATGTCAAATCAAACATTTTGAATAGAAGATCGTTGGGTTGGTAACAAGCTTGGTGTAAATTGTTCGTGGTACGTTTTACTGCTCCTGTACTTGAGCTCGAGTTCGAGTTCGAGTTTGAAGTTAGATTCGTTTCGAGTAGGTAGGTTTGACGAGTTTGAGTTCGGTTCAATGTATGTACGCATTCATTTAAAGTTTCGTACGAGTTCAGTTTGACTTTAAAGAAACCGGGCTAGACTCATATCTAAATTAATCCCACTTCGAACTCGTGAAACAAATCACGTCAAGCTCTTGTCTGAATTACTTTTCACCGTATTTTTTTTTTCCTTGCTCCCATATGAAAGCCTGTTTTTCAAGCTTTGCCCGTTTTAAACAAACCCGAGATCCAGGTGGATGTAAACATGCGATTTGAGACCGAGATTCCATGATTTTAAAAGGCCGGTTGCTCTCGATTTTGAATAGAGTTTATAAACACATTCCACAACAAGCTACAGACATACGTACCGGAAATTTCAAGAATCCCGAAAACTCTGTGTCTGTGTTATAATGATCCCATAATTTGCTAATGTTTATTCAATTCTTTACGGTTTTGCTTGCACTATTTCTCTGGACGTACAAGTTTCAAGCGTGAGACTGACAATGAAATGTCATGACTAAATTGATGAAAGAAGTGGAAATACCGATGGAAGGAAGCTATGAAGAATTTTGAAAGACAATCACTGTAATCTGGAGTTGAATAACGCTTTCGAATCATCATGAAAATCGTCAGTTGAATTTAGCCTTCAATACTTCTGACTAACACAAGTCGTTGTTGCAATGATGTTATGGCTTGGTCAGCAAAACAAAAAAATTCGTGTCGTAAGAAACTACGAAGTACGAAAATTGATTTGGCGAGCTTTTGAATTCTACACTTTAACGATATACTTGAGATTTTGGTATAAGGAGGGTCCTCATCGCCTAATACCTGTCAGAAGATAGTCGTTTTTGTTCTTCCTGACGTCTGTGCGCTTCCTGTTCGTATGTAGCTCTGTTTGTGTGTTCCACTTCGCGTTGTCTATGCTCTTGTAGAAGACGCCGGTTCTCTGCATATCGATCAATTTTTTGATTATTGTGAACTGGAGTTAAAGGGAGACGTACATTTTGTGGTGCTTGATGATTTGAATTGGGTCTGAGAAATCCGTTCTGTTGTTGTCCTCCCCAGTGATTATTTTTGGGGTTTGGTTTCCGCTGTATCGGCGTATTTCTTCTCCTGTAAGCTTCCAGCTTTCTTTCATTTTCATCCCAGTTTCTGTCCTCTTTCTCACTTCGTTCTTCCGCTCGTATCGGTTGCGCATAGTGTCTTCTATAATCTTCATTCCTTCTGTTTTCCCGCGTTGGTAGTTGACGTAACAAATCGGAAGGCTGACTTCTCTTAACTGTAATTAGCCGATTTTCCCCGATATGGTCTTCTGGATTTCTTAGATAATCATTCCCAATTTTATCAATAGCCTTGCTTCTTTTCCTAATCTCATTTTCTTTTATTTCACGTTCACCCTCGTGACGTCGTCTCCTTTTCTCATCTCTGTGTCGACGAGTGCCACGATGCCCACGTCTTCGATGTTCATTCATCACACCTTCAGTCTCGCCGTAACCCCAGTCGGAACTTCGCTTGTTCCGAACATTTTCTGTACGCTTTTCTTCCACAGACAGTAGTTCACGATGAGGGTTAACCTGGGACTGATTTCCATCCGAACTATTTACCCGGGTCTCGATGGTTTCCGTCGAATTCGGGTAGCCCGATGGTCCCAAGTCTCCCCGAGTTGGAAACTTATCTTTTTTCCGCGGTCTGTCCAGGTCTGCTGGAGTTTTCACTCTCGGATCCATATCCCCACGGTTTCCGTTATTCAATGGAGACCCAGTTGTCGTACTAGTCTTTCTAAGTAGTTTAAAAAGCTCATCAGTCCCGCCAATCACGTCTAACTCCTCTTCCGACTCGTAATCAAAGTCCAGATACAACGGAGTGGTGCGAGCTGATGGACCAGCATAGATGCCACTACTTTGCTTCGACTTTATTCCTCCAGGATTTTCAGAATCAGATCTTTTTTGTCTTTGAGTACCTTCGACTCCCTCGCAGCCTACCTGAAGCTCAGGAACACCGCCCATGCCGAATATTCTGTCTTTGAAATACCTCGATGGTGATAATTGATCAGAATGTTGATCAAATCTTGAAACAGTATTCGGTATATGTTGTCTAGACTCATCGGGGTCTTTGGTCTTCCAACTGATCTGATCAACGACTTCAACTTTCTTTGGTATTTTACTTTTGTTCCTCAAGTAGTTTTTTCTCGAAGGTTTCGGACTCAGGATCGACCTGTCTTTGTACAAATCAAGTTTGTAAACCTCGACCGAACCGGGACCTTCATCCTCGAATGTATCGTCAGAGACAAATTCATCCTGCTGCATGGTGTCTTCGTCGGGTTCGTCGTCAATCCAATCTTCCTGACTGGTGTTGTCGATTAGTTCCGAGTCGATCGGTTCATCGAATGCGACCTTGATACTCGACAGCCTCATCGCTTCCCTGTCCAATTCGTTCGGAATTTTCATATCGTTTGATTGAAAACGATAAGGTGTTGCGGAATTCTGACGAGTCTCGGTGATTTTTTTATTGAAGAACTCTGTAAAAAAAAAAAAAATATCGATAAACATTTTATTGATAGATTTCGCCTGAATTTATCTTTCTTTTTCTTTTTTATATTAAAAATTGATACGAACCGTTAGGCGATGATTTGCGTGGTAGTAACCTGTCCGAATCGGTTACAGCTTTTTGATTCCGGTCAGAGTTCTCCTGACGATTTGCAACTTTTATCCTCGACGGTTCATCGTTCATCCAGTCCTGGCCGTAATCGTCCTGGGAATAGTAGCGGGGGTTCCGGAACAGCGGGGTGTATTGATCGGGCGAGGGGCCAGGAGGACGGGGGGTGAAAAAGGCGGTTGTTTCTCCCGACGGAACCGACGCCCCAACGATCGACGCTAACCAAACCGTGGCCAGGGTTACGGCCACCCGTTGCTCCATTCTCCTGAAATTAAACAGCAATAGTTTAGTTGTTTTCTTTATTCTTTTCGCATTATACGAAGCGTGTAGTTCAATAAATAAACCCAAAAAAATAAAATTTAGGATTCGGAATCGTTGGAAATTAGTTTAATTTATTTTTTTTTTGCTTTTTGTTATATTCACTGTAAGCTCAATCAGCGTCTGAACAATCGACTCTCATTTATCAGTGGCCTACGTAAGCCTACGGTCACCCGTTGCTGTACTATTCTGCGATAAAGTAGCAACAGTTTATTTCAATTTATTATTATTTCTTTTCCGCACATTCAAGAAACTTTCGATTCACCGTTTTATACTTTTGGCCGTATAATAGCATTGCGATCACGCCTGTTTATGTCCTACTATATAGGTATGTACTACTCTGCAGAGACGTCATGAACAGTTACTACTTTGCGACGCTCTCGTAGGTATATAGTTTATCCATTTCAGAAAATATAAAACTTTATAACGAAATCGAAAATAACGATGATCATTTTTCCTCTTACTTTTTTTTTTTTGTGTGTTTGTCAAGAAATTTTAGAACCTTTCTTCAATCTCGACTCCGCTTGATGTAATGATATTTCCATTTCTCATTACACACGAAGAATTATTCTTTACCGATCTTTGGTTTTTCTTTTCTTTTTTTTCTTTTTTTTTTAAGGCCTTATCTTTTTCAATTACTTTAAGCCATTGTGAGCTAAGCAACTTGCCGAAATCGAGCTTCAAGAGTATATTATGCGAAACGGCGTCCGTGTAGGTTTAGTAAGTGATCACGTGAAACAAAATTGAAAAAATTGACGCGGAATGCAGTGAGCGACAAAAAAAATGGATTATCTTGAAAGAGTATTTCGAATTAATTTTTTTGAAACCTTGCCCACATAATTTCTCCAGAACTACTTGACCAAAGATCTTGAAATTTTCAGGGCTTTTTCTTGTCACATTTGACTATCGAGACATTAACGGACAAGTCAATTTGACCTGAAAATTTGATGAATTTTAAATAAATGAATTTTTGAAGAAAGCAATCGGGTCGCTTAAATTCATCGATGGATAACTCGAAAGGCACATCCATGGGCAATATTTAGACGTTTTGTTTTTATGATTCTGATTAATCGTTGGCTGAGAAAATCTCATACCATAAAAATGTAACGAGTTTCACTAATTACGGCCCTGTAATTCGATTTATAAATATTAAAGAAAATGATAGTCACAAGATGTTTTCGAATTTTTAATTAGTTCCAGTCTCTCTTTGTACTTGATACTCATTTTATGTGCCTCACATTAACATAATCAAGACTTACTTAATTGTTCTTTTGTAAGATATGAAGTAATATTTTCTGAAAAGAAAAAATCTGTACATATATATTCCTACGTTAAATAACACAACTTTTAATATACTTTACGAAAAAATATCGTTTTCTTTGGCTAAGTATCGAGGTTTTGACTTTTGAATTATTCAATGAAATGCTAAATTTAATGCTAATCCTATTCGGGGTTTTCACAATCATGAGAACGCTCGCTCTCACGCGTAGTCTCTGTACGGGTATGTATGGATCTATGTATATATATATATATATATATATATATATATATATATATGTGTGTGTGTGTGTGTGTGTGCGTGTGTGCGCATTAAGGAAGCAATGATTATGCGAAACGATGCTGTGAGTCGCGGTTTTCTACGCAGATTTTTTTCTCCCAGGTTCATGTCATTCTCTACAAATTAAGAACCGCGTTTTTAACCATAGGAATTATTGAAGTTGGACGAAAATAGAAAATTTTGAAATATGTATATAATTTACAGGCTCGAAATTATAGACCGCACGTATTTCCCTCCTCATAAAGTGGACTGGTAAAACCTATATGTGTATGCAGTCATTCATTAGCCCGTGAAGATAAATTTTTAGTTATCGCTAACACTAAAAAATTCTAAACTGTTTTCATTATCTTTAAAAATCCTTTAAAAAATTTTTTCATTACATTTATGAATTTTCGAAAAATTATTCTGAACTTTAGAAATAAATTGAAGTTTAATAAATCACCTCAAGTTCCTACTTTTAACACTGATAGAGAAAACAATTTTTAGAGATTTTCATCTTGTTTCGAAAAGAACAAATTTGAAATTTTTCAGCAAAAAGATACCCGAAACTTTTTGCAGCATCATTTGGAAAGGGAATGATTCTATTGTGTCAGTGATCCAAATAACGGATTTAAAAAACAAATATTAAACTATGAGTAGGTCATAAAATCTACGTTTCAAATTTAGACAAGTATCACGAATCAAGGTGTTTCACGCTACTGAGATCCTGCTCGTTTTTGGCTAAATACAACGAGAAGAGTTTCGTTTGATCCACCTCCATGGTGATCCAGAGGCTAATGAGCATTCGACCAATTTACACTGTTGGCAATTATCTGGGTTGTGAAGAACTCCAGCTGGCATTAATTTGCAACGTCACTTTCAGCGCGTTTCGCTAACGTTTAATCCATATCGCGAAGTACTGCAGCAATCATTATTTCACTTCAATGGGATTATAAGAGTGATTTTATCTTGTTTCAAAAAGGATCCCAGTTTTTAATGCATTTCTTAAACTAAGAGAATACGTGAAATGAAATGGCCGTTAAAAATTCTACTATAAAGGTCAAGTCAACGGAATATTTTATAATATTATGGTCCAATTTAATATTCATGAATATAAATAATGCATTATACACGCACCTGTATAACGCTTTCGCGAAGGGCATGTTAAAAAAAAGGTTTAAAATTTGATACCATATATATAAGTATATATATATATATATATCCATATATACGAGCTTACTGGCGACTAGCTTATCGTCTGGAACTGACATTTCATTACCAATGCTGTTGCATAGTATAGAAAAACCTTCATCCAGCTTCGATCGTTTTCAGGTGATGGAACTTGGGCACGATGAACTTATGCCTTGGCACGAAGGTATAGGTGCTCGTACGTCATTGTGTAAGATCGCATTTCAGCTTTAAAGTGAAAGCTTCATTGTCGGCATGGGCTGATTTGAGGTGGACTTTGCTGGCCTAAAGCCAACATGGTCACTGGCTCACAATTCATAAGAAATTTTGTTGACTTAAACCGGCTTTACTTATGTCCGACTTTACCGGCCTTATCTACAATTCAGGGAGTTGCATGTAATTAGAGCTTTTAGCGAATTATCACGTACAGAGATAATTGAGAAAAAAAATACCATTCATTCATCGGTTATGGATATTTTAAAACGATCGTTTTTTCAAGCATGCTTCATCACGATACCAACTAAACAGCAATTATCACAAATTGTTGCAATATTATACAACATTTGGCATCCAATACTTTTTGGAATCATAGAAATGTTACTATTCGCAAAGAGTAACGCATCGAAAATCCAGACAGTGGTATATTTTTGAATTTTAAGAATCATTTTTTATGAAATTGTATGGTAATAGATCTCAAAACTTTAGTGCCGAAGAAATACTGTGTTATCGTTTAACGGAACATTAACTAATTCATCAAAATGCATACCTACCAGCTATATATTTTTGTTGTAAATTAGTCTATCGCAGTGTTAATTATACGCCCAGTAATTATATTGCGAACATCGGAGTAAAGGCTCATTTCGTAATGAGTAGGTATAATCACGTTCTTACAAATAATCCTCCAGATTATTACAATAAAGGTATTTATTTGCTCAATGTGCCCTTATTGGATCCAACTTTTCAACTCATTAAGGCTCGTCATTCTATGATCAACCCCGGCAACTGGTACATAACTTGATTGAATGACAGAGGATTCAATGAAGAGAATAAATTTAAATTGACTGTGACCAAACCGGACATGTGGATGTGTAATTCTGTGACTTTTATGACGTACAGACATTTAAGTGTTTGTATATCAGAACAATGATCATTTATCTGATTGTTGAATTCTTATCTTTGAATTCTCTCAGTTTCCAATACTAAGAAGGAAATGTTTTCTTCGGGAATTAACTCCCGATCCCGTAGTAAGCAAAGACTCTATGAGAGTATTATAGGGCAATGCCCCGCTGGAGTCTATTAACCAATGTTTGATTAAATACCTGGAGAGTTTGTCTTTAGGGTGGATGCAAAGAATCGGTAAGAAAAAAAAAAAACAAAAAGAAAGAGAACGTGAAAATAGAAGAAAGTAAATAAGCCGTAGAAATTAGCCGAAGGAAAGGAATTAAAGTTTAGAAAACAAGGTAAATTCCCTTGCGCAAAGAGATTGGGGTAAAGAAAGGCTAAGAGGTAAGAGTAGTTCTATATTCTACAGTTAAAAAGATATGTACTTAGTATATCTGTATACATCCCAGTGAAGTTCAGAGTTCTAGACAACGTAGGTAATAGAGGAAATCAGCTTTCATCGAATCGACGCAGATACGAGTTTCAGCGAATGTGCGGTCGTGGCCCAGCAATCTATTAGGACTTGGCGTAGAAGCATTTCTGTACCAATTTGAAGGGGGGTTAGATTGCAGAATTGAATTGCGCATCTCGTTAAAATGACAAACGAGATCAACCACTGCAACTAATTTTAAGTATAGTTTCGCTTTCATCAAAAAAAAATATTTCACCTTCTCGAATCAAAAATTTCTAGAACAGCCAAAAGTTGGCTAATAGCTTTCACTATCTTAGACATGTTGATTAAATCCACAACAATTTGGTAACCAGAATGCCAATGTTAATAAGTAAACCACAGCTTACCATTTCCATGCCAAACAAGCCGGAAAAACAGTTTTTCGGAGTACTCTTCATCAGAAAGAAAAAAAAGGATGGGTTTGTCACGGGAAGAAAAAGTATAAAAAAAGTAATGAAAAACCGAAAAAAAAGATCAAAATTGAAAATTTCACAGCAAAAAATAAATGCCCTATATATAGTCAAACAACAATTTCATACAGTGTGTTTAATCCCAATTCGATCTGGGTACACTTACAATTTCATCTTGTCATTGGCAAGGATCGCCCTATATATTGACAAACAACAATTTTATACAGTGCATTCATTTTAATTCGATCTGGGTATATTTACAATTTTTTCGGTGTCATCGGCAAGGAATATCCTATATATATCAAATTCTCAACTCGGAAGAACATATTCTCTTTCATTTAAAAAGGTAATACAGAGAAAAAAGTATAGGTTTGTCAGTAAAACAGCGAAAATCGATTCATTTCCGGTAGAACCGGAAGTTCAAATTAAACGAGACATGGCAATTTTTCATGCCCATCATTTGATTGTAAAGTCCTGTGAATTTCAGATTTTTTCATCGAGCCGTTTCCGAGATCACCGCGCGAGTTTGTCGAACAGGCCGACAGACAGACCGACATCTTTCCAAAAACCTTTTTTTTCGAATTCTAAAGGGTCGAAAACGTTAAGATTCGTTGAAATTAGCAAAAGTCACTTTTCGACCAAAACCAATACTTTTCTTATATCACCGTAGGTGATGAAAAGTAAAAAATGATATAGAGTTTATGTTTCAAGTTATCTGCACATGCAGTAACCGTGTAATGATACATCATATCACGCCTTGAAGTGTGTTAAATGAAATTAGTCAAGCAAATTTATCAAGCAGGTTTAACTGTGTCACTAATTAGTGTAACGCCGGTAATTGGACGGTGGTTATATAGTAGATGGAAATTAACAGATTCAATATTATAATTAGAAATTAATATCTCTCTATCACCGATATATGTATGTTTCTCTCTGCCTCAACATTCGTATTATTATAACTAGAGCGGTCAGTGTCTGTGATGTCATGACACAATAAGTCATGGTCGCGGTATAATTTATGTATAAAATAACTTCCGAACGAACCTAATGATTCAACATTTTCTATTCCATTGACGATAAATTTTTTCACATTATTTGACACTGATATAAATTTATCAAACGATGTTACGTTGCTCTAAAGTGTTTTTTAATTGATGTAACAGTTCATCGGCGTGGCTACGTCCTAGCTGGCTGTAACTAAATTTGCGAATAAATTTATTTACCAAGCGCATCCACAGTGGTTTGTTTGTCGTTAACTTTTACGCCGTAACACAATTTTTCTTTTCAATTTTCTCTTGTTTTTTACTTTTTTCTGTTTATATTGTTCGTATTTTTTGTTCTTTGAAAGATACAGACAATTATGTATGTCTCTGCAGTGGATCGGTTGTCCGAATTTAAACTTCGGTCATTCAACTAGAGTCTAGATAAAGGATCGCGATAGTTTAAAAGTTAACATAGCAATTACATAAAACCTGAAAAATATACGACGAAAAAAAATAAACCAACGGGGTTATTATCCATCTAAATGTAAGCTGCAGGACGAAAGGTGGATTATTCAGGGGTGAAAATGCAATAAAAGATTTTTAGTACCACGCCGAGCTGCCTGCGGGCTAAAATCCCATTTTTAGTAGTAGTAGTAGATACTCCGTCAGGAGAATAAATCATGGTATACCATTTTGTACACAGTTATTAGCTTCGGAAAGAAACTTTTACGGTATATGTAATGTAGATGTACAGGATAAAAGTAGTGATATTCAAATAATAACAAAAAACCGATAACATAGGTTGTCAACATTGTTGGTTTAAAAAAAAAAACTGAAAGCAATTGGAGGAGTTCGATACGATAAAGGCATACATATAGTGAAACATCACGTTCCGAGATAATTGATAAAAACCCACCATTCATTCAATTATGAATATTTCAAAACAATCTTGTTTTCAGTCATGCTTTGTCACGATACCAACTAAACCTCATGTTCACTGCAAAAGCAAATAGGTATTACCAATTGAGCAAAATTTAAAAAAAAAAACAAGCCGGAAAACCAGTTTTTCGGAGAACTTTTCATCAGAAAGAAAAAAAAAATATGAGTTTGTCAAGGGAAGAAGAAGTATAAAAAAGTAATGAAACACCGAAAAACAAGATCAAAATTGAAAATTTCACATAAAAAAAAATGCCTTATATATTGACAAACAACAATTTCATACAGTGCGTTTAATCCCAATTCGATCTGGGTACACTTACAATTTCTTCTTGTCATTGGCAAGGATCGCCCTATATATTGACAAGCAACAATTTTATACAGTGCATTCATTCTAATTCGATCTGGGTATATTTACAATTTTTTTGGTGTCATTGGCAAGGAATGCCCTATATATATATGAAATTCTCAACTCGGAAGAATATTCTCTTTCATTTAGAAAGGTAATACAGAAGTAAAAGCATAGGTTTGTCAGTAAAACAGCGAAAATCGATTCATTTCCGGTAGAACCGGAAGTTCAAATCAAACGAGACATGGAAATTTTTCACGCCCATCATTTGATTGTAAAGTCTTGTAAATTTCAGATTTTTTCATTGAGCCGTTTCCGAGATCACCGCGCGAGTTTGTCGAAGAGGCCGACAGACAGACCGACATCTTTCTAAAAACCTGTTTTTCGGATTCTAGAGGGTCGAAAACGTGAAGATTCGTTGAAATGAGCAAAATTCACTTTTCGACCAAAACCAATACTTCTCTTATATCACCGTAGGTGATGAAAAGTAAAAAACGTTTCAAATATGACAACCATGCGCATGTTCTTATTGCGAAATAGCGCACGGAAGTACAACATCAGATAAATATTGCAATTAGGGCATATATATATATATATATATATCGGCTCAATGTCCTCTTACTGCAATAATCTTGCCCAACATTTCAACTGAAAATTACACATCGTTTTTGAACATGTTTGATTCAGTCTATTTCCCTGTCAGGAAATAGTATAACCAACGTTAAAGTTCCGTTCGGTTGAAATGAAGACCTCTCTTCCGCAACCCTGACATTATTGCGTTCCCCAAGACCGAAGCTTTCCTGTATGGAAGGTACAGGTACGTATACGGTGGCACTCGAATGTCGTAACTCTGTTAATAGGCCTCGTAAAATTTCCAACGACGATTCTATCCCTTGGATATCAAACCAGCGTGATACAAAGATGGAAGAGAGAACGGTTGAGGAACTCACAAGATTGAAGAACCTGTGACTGCAGGGACTTGAAAGTAAATACTAGCTGGTTCTTATTTAACCTACATATACGAACCCAGAGTAGAGTTACGATCCATACCTACAATGCCCCAGGTAGAGCTACTAATATCTACAGATGTAACAGCCCGTGGTAATTCACGACAAAGAGCTTCAATTATTTGTACTCGGTGTTTGAAGAGTTTGATAAAATAACAACCTCAGTGAGAAGCCTGAAGACGTGACAGATGATTTTGAGTAGTGGCAAGACATAATGAATGCCATAATAAGTTGGCGCCGTTTGGTTGAAAACATTTTTGATGAACACGAAGACGTGTTCACGATGTAAGATCCTAGGGAGTTTAATGGAAGAGAAATATTTTTCAAAGTTATTTCATAATCAGTGATATGGAAAAAGCATTCATGGAGGTTGAAACTTTTCATTTCGGCGGTATTGAACTTCCTCAGCTAAACAGTTAATCAGAATCATAAAATCAAAACGCTTTGATGTTGCTCATGGATGTTCCTTTCGAACCACCCATCAATGAATTTAAGCGATCCAATTTTCCCGAAACATTCAGTATTTCAAAATTCATCAAAAATTTTTGACTTAATTGATTTTTACCCACCGATCGGCAGGTTGGATTAACTTGACTGTTCATATCTCGGTAGTCAAACATGATAAGAAAAAGCCCTGAGAATTTAAAGAGTCTAGCTCAAGTGATTCTGATCAAATCGTGTGGACAAGGTCCAAAACTTGATTTCGAGAAAACCGGATTATATGTTTATCAATTTGTTTCAAAGAGCGTGTTGTACTTATTCCGATTTAAGGTTATTAATGCACCTTTTTCATCTCTCACTGCCTTACTTAGCATGTTTTTGATTAATCCTTTTTTTGATTCTGGGTCATGTGATCACTCACTTAGTCCACATACGCGCGTGAAATACCATTCTGGCCAAGTTTCCATCTTACGATGTATTAAAATATTCAAAAAAGATGAAGTTCGAGAAAAAAGAACAAAATATACCCAATGACGGAGAAAAATAAGTTTTCAGACAAAATTAAAAGTAGACTCAATTCAAAATTCAAAAAGTATTCCGTAGCAGGAGGAAAATGTATATTGTCACATTTTCACAGATCCCTAATATTAATCCATGCAGGCAAGTGAAATTAAAAATAATACGCTTACTGCAGAGATAATAAGATGACGAGATTCTATTCGCAAGTAATAATTAACGATATCCGATTCATACCGAGAACGTCAGGGTTGCTGAAACTCAATGTTATAACACGTAAGAACACCCTTTACGAAAAAGACCTTTTTTATTGACGGCTTGAAATAATACACTTCACTCTTTCGGCGATCGATCAAACTCAAGCGCAAATTACGTTTCAGCATATAGGTATATGGGGTAATCCGTGTCATTTCGACCAGCCTTTGTACATCACTACTTCCGATTTTGGATTTGTTTTTTGTGATGTAGTGCTTACCGAAAGAAACACTGCTGAATTTTTTCAAATTTTTTGGAGCCCGTCCAAGAGGGATACGAATTTTTGAATTTTCGACTTTCTTGATATTCCAAAATTTTCAAGCTTTACTATTTCCGAAAGTAATGGTTGTTCGAAAAAGTTGTCGAGACAAAAGTTTCGTACCTTTGTATCATCTTTCAGAATAAGAATTTACGAAATTTTTTTGAATACAGTAAAAGCCTGAAAAATTGTTTCTAAACACTATTTTCAATTTTTCATGTCTTCGGGCACGATTCATCTTCACAAAAAAATCACACAAAATTTTTTGAGAAGTTATAAAAATTTTAAGTCCATTTCGAATATGGGATAACAATTAGTTCGAAAGTTATGGCCATTTTTGTATATTAAAATCCCCCCAAAAGCAACTCGGGATGCTGTTGGGTGAATTTTAATATTCAAAAATGGCCATTATTTCCGAACCAATTGTTATCTCATGTTCGAAAAGGGCTTAATATTTTTGTACTTTGTTGAAAAATTTTGTGTCATTTTTTCGTGATGATGAATCGTGCCCGAAGACATGAAAAATTGAAAATAGTGTTTAGAAACAGTTTTTCGGACTTTTACTGTATTCAAAAAATTTCCGTAAATTCTTCTTCTAAAAGATGATACGAAGATACAAAACTTTTGCCTGAACAACTTTTTCGAATAGCCATCACTATCGGAAATAGCACAGCTTAAAAATATTGGAATATCAAGAAAGTGAAAAATCCAAAAATTCATATCTCTCTTGCAAGTGAGACAAAAGATTTGAGAAAATTCATCAATATTTCTATCGGTAACTACCATGGCACAAGAAATCAAATCCAAGATCGGAAGTGGCGATGTACAAAGACTGGTCGAAATGACATGGCTTACCCCATATACAGGGTGAGTTTTATCAAAAGTCCAGCCTCATTTGCTATAAAAACATGATTTTTGGGAAAATAAAACGTGGGATTTCGTGAAAGTTGGATTCACCAAACTCAGGCCTGCACAGTGTGAAAGTTACGTTTGATTTTTTAGCCCCCAGTCGTTCGATCAGTCGAAAAACTGCATTTAGCACAGCTAAGCCACACCCATTTTGAACCTTTGATAAGACTCGCCCTGTATATATTTTACGTTGGTAAATATACGTTTTATACACGGGGGAAATCACATAGATAGATATGTGCATGTACAGTTATGTTCGGAAGTCTGAATAAAGTGAAAATGTAAAGAAAAAATATGTTTTTGAAAAGATTAAAGAACATATATTTATGTGCATTAACAGTGATCATTGATATATGTATGTATATAATTTATTATCATCAATTGATAATAAAATATCTGTACCTATAAGATATTGCACTTTTATTATATACTGAGGTCAGAGTTTTGACAGGTAGTGTAAATGCATTGCTAGTGTATATATGTATGTATGTATGTACATTATACATACATACATAGACACATCAGTTATTACGATATAGTAACAAAGTCGGCTGACCTCAATGGGCGGCCAGCACTGGAACTTCTCGTTAGAATTTTTTAATCTCAAAAAAAAAAAAAATAGAATTCTATGTGGTAAAAAGTTTAAATAAAATCAAAAAGAAAGGAATCCATTGACAGAAAAAAGTAAATTTTTTTCTGCCATAATAAAAACTACTAGGTACATACATCAATCAATCCCGAAATTTAACTAGATTTAAGTTGGATCAGATCCACTTGATTAAGATGAAGATCTCCAAAATCCGTTGATCAATATAAGTTGATAACGACTGAAACTTTTTTTTTCGTACGAAATTATATTCTTCAAATAATTCGAACATCTAGTCGATCGATCAAATCGAAAATCTAATCAATTCTGAGTTGGCAAGAACTTCATCGACTGATACAAGGAAGGGATGGAATCTGCTCATACATTATCGGAATATCGCAGGACAAAAAATCAGGAAACCGGTTGACTTGTGCGCCAACCCAAAAACTTTCCACTGTGTTAAATACGTTACAATTCATTGATACTATTGTGTTCATAATAAATTAAAGAAGGTTATAAGTATAATTACTTTTCCGTATACAAATCGTTTTTTCTTCAATTTCTATTCTTCGAATAACTTTGAAACTACTCGACCGATCGATTCCAAAATCTAATCAGATCTAAGAATCGATGAACCCTTTCGATCGCCGTAAGAATCATTCAAATTCGGTTAAGTCGTTCCAAAGGTATCGTACGACAAAAAGAGAAATTTTTGTCGTGCAATATCTTTTAAACCAATCGTTCGATTTTGATGAATCTTACGGCGATCGAAAGGACTATCCAAGAGCTAAGTCTGATGAAGTTTTGAGACTAATCGTACGAACAGTTTAGGAGTTATGCGTTAAAAACATGAAAAAAAAATTGTTTTTTAATTCTTATTTCTCAAATAACTTTGAAACTACTCGACCGATCGATTTTAAAATCTAATCAGATCTAAGTCTTGATAAACCCTTTCGATCGCCATAAGAACCATTCCAATCGGTCGATTCGTTCTAAAGATATCGTACGACAAAAATTTGTTTACACACACACACACATACGGATGTCCATAAAAAAATAGTCGGCATAGCTTCGTAGGACCCCAAAACGTCGAGATCTGATGAAAACTCGATTTTCGAAAATCGGATCGAAACCAATAACTTCCCATTTCTATGAAAATTTTCAATTTTCATTGCGGGAAGTTAAAAATTTACCCCGTACACACACGCATATAGACGTCCATCTGAAAATGATCGTAAGTGATTCTCCGGACTTGAAAACGTAGAAATATAGTAAAAACTGAATTTTTCATCATCGAAACTATTATAACAAATTCTTTGATGAAATTCAATTTTTAACATATGTTATTAAAGTTGGGAATTTGCGGTTTCCCATTCTCCAAGTTTTCCATGTACCATCTTGGCACTTAGTTTTAATTGTGTTTACCAGTAACAACTCACCGCAGGTTCTATGGGACCCTACAGGTAAACGTAAAGACGTAAGTAACTAAGGCGTCGCGGCGGTGGTCGAGGCAAAGGCTACGCGTTTCATCGCAGCTTCGTCCCTCGTTCTTGGCTCTTTGTAGACACAGTGTCACAGGGAGGAAGGGGGGTAGCTGAGAGATGGGGTTGAATATGGCTAGTATATGTATAAACGAACTGAGGAAGTCGTGGAGGATCTTGCATCTATTCACACTGAGATACTTAGGTCACGTCTTCAGAAGGGAGCAGTCAGTTTAACAATGAGAAGGAGTTCAGAGGCACTCAAACGCTTGAAAAGTTGGTGCGAGGGCTTGCAAAGGCGGCACTGCTTTGACTTAGAAAAGAGATCCAGAAATTGGAAGAAGCCTGATGCTGAGAAAGAGAAAATCAAAGAAAAAAAAAGAAGATAAAAAGAAGGAAAAAAGGAAAGAAAGAAAAAATACAAAAGACAAGACATCGTCATTTGCTAAAGCCAGCCGGTCGTGTCGCTCTGAACGGGACGCGTTAATTTTAGATAAGAACCCACAGACACGCCCAGGTGAAGTGAACATTTCAGATTTCAAAAGGCAAACTTTACACCGTGTAATTAAATTTTCTCTACATTTACCTCAGCCTTACGTTAACCGAGGTAAAATTGTCATATCTTAGAACTTTTATTTGACATTAATTTTACTTTGAAACGTGCCTGCAGTTTTCAAAAGATACAAAAACAACCGATGGAGAGACATTCGAGATCATGCCAACTTTGCAGATTTAAATCACAAATATATTTTTATAGTTTTGACTTCATAGACCATATGAATATAGTCACAATAACGAGTAACACTTTTTTTCAAAAATGGTCCCGAGTTAAAATAGAAATTCTAGTCCGATACTCCAAAATCTCAATTCCATTGTTCTGCAATTTTACCAAAAGAAACGTAATTGCATTTTAGCAGAATTCTACTCCCCTATACGCGAGGATTCAGAAGTGTAAAATCAACCATTTAATGATCAGATTTATTTTTGGACTTAGAATTTATCGGGAAAACAGTTTGCAGGACGTTTTATTAAAAATTGTCGAGCTATATCAGTTAAAACCAGGATTACGAAGGCTCTCTGAATTTTGGGATCTAGAGGTCCAAACTACAATTTCAAGGGTCAAGTTTACGTCTAAACTTGCTCGAAACGGACACGACTTTCGCTAATCGTAAGTTAAGTGAAAATCATAATTTCATTGCACATAAAATCATACCTTCGAATTCTAGTTTGGATCTCCAAGTATTCGGTAAGAACTTGTACAACGAAGTGAGCATTTCTATTGACGTTGCAATCATAAAACGGTTAATCGACTTCCTACGTGCTTAGTAATTGATTATTAACCTTTTATTTAGTGATGAAATACTGTTTTGGAAATCTAACAGTCTTGGCCAATGGGTCATTCCCGCATGGACATCGAACTACGGTTCGAGAACCACCTTTAAACGTCGTATGTTTCTCGTAAGTGTATGTGTAACAGAAATCAAGTCGTTATGAAGACTTGTTCACCTTGCAAAATCGGGCCTTAATCAAAAACACAAGGACTGTCATCATTTTACAAGGAAAGGGCCATTCTCAACCGAAAAATACTATTGGACCATCAAAATTTTGGACCAAAAAACCCTTAAACCGTATATTTTAATTTTTCCTCATAGATTTTTAGCACGATATATCATATATTCTTGAGCAAAGAATTAACC
This sequence comes from Macrophya annulata, assembly GCA_963924015.1. Classification (NCBI taxonomy): domain Eukaryota; kingdom Metazoa; phylum Arthropoda; class Insecta; order Hymenoptera; family Tenthredinidae; genus Macrophya; species Macrophya annulata. Next base: position 10,596,728 of record OZ001263.1, read on the forward strand.
TTGTATGTATAGTAATTACAGCTGGATGGCTGCATATTTCCCAATAATAGGTCTTAAATTAATTTGACCATGGGCATTATTCATGGGAAACTTTCATATCAGGAAATTATATGAACTCAAGAGTATAGTTTGGGATATAATTGACGTCTAGCTCGATATAAGTGTATGAGGCATTCCCTGTCAAAACGATTTAAAATATGAAATTTTTTTCCCTAATCATTTTGGATTTCTTTGCAACTTTTCGAAGCATCATTCGTGATTTTTATCAGATTTTTTTTGTCTGAACCGCTACGTGTTTTTACAACGATTGGAAAAATCAATTTATTTTTTAGATGAAAATTCAGAAAATTATTAGTTTCTGCATGAACTTTGAACTAATTTTTTTTTGTGAATCATACCACGGATTCGACGGCGTTTTTCGGAAAATCGTTTTTAATAGATATAAGTTTCGTACTAAAACTAAATTGACTAAAATTTTTACAGGAAATTTGTTTTTCAATTTCGAATATTGTCTGCAAATTTAAACCTGGGCTTTTAGAGTAGTTTAGGAGTTACAATTACTTAAGAGGGTACATATGTGGCGTTCCCGGCCATTTCGACCCGGAACCACGACCCTCACAATTTCTAATTTTTGTTTTCCCTCAGGATGTTGTAAGAGGTCACAAAAGAACATGATTCCCAACTTTGTGAAGACAATCTAAAAGTAATTTGCTAGTAACCGTTGAAATATCGAAATCACGTATAGTTATGGCCATATAATCGATGTTTATGAAATTTGGACAGTAAATTCTTTTCAAAAAGACAAAAATCACTAAAAACAAAAAACCTAAAATCAAATACCTTCGAAGTGTTAAATCGGCTGTGTAAAATTATTAGAAAATCCATACAGATGACAGTTAAGTAAATTTTAAAAAATTAAAAATATCATACTAAATTTTTTGTATACCTAAATGGTTTTTCGCTGTGTGCAATCTACGTAGATACAGACAACGAAAAAAGTTCATCGATGAAAAACGAGTCTCTTCAGAGCCGAACTTGGCCCTTGGCCTATTTGGTATTCCTCACCTGATCGATTTGTAAATTTGTTTTGACACATAAATTGGTTGACGGTCAGCCGGACCGCGTTCTCGAGTCAATGTAATATTCTGGATAAATATATATTGTGAACATGAAGGTACGGTCACTGCTTTAAACTTGACAAAAATAGTCATCCTTGAGCCTAAATTTTCATTACAAATCAGCAGTTTCTGGTCAACAGAACAACTCCATGGAATTTGAATATTTTTAAATATAATTTTGGAAATTTTAACGAAATTTGATAATATATTTATTCATAAAATACAAGGCTTATTCGTCGAACAGTTATACACTGCTGGTCGAGAACCCTGTCCTCGTGCTGCACCTTGATAAATTATGGTATGATTATAAATTAATATCACGCTATCAGCCCATAGCAGGCAGAGTGTTGCGCCACGTTATCAAGTTAGTCCCGAGCCAGCGAGCAAAATAATTAGACCCACCCGGTATGAGCGAAGCGGGGAAAGCCTATTTCCAACTAACCCAAGCCCCAGATATTAATCTGGGCAACAGATGCTGTCGAGGGGTCCGCGATACGTCACGGGCCTGCGCCGGTGGACCCTTTACTTTAGATTTAGGATCGAGGATTCAAGATTTAGGATTCTAATTGTCTTCAGATCTTGAGGCCTTCAGGACTCCAAGAGCAGCTTGCACTAACGATTTCTTCAAATGCGTGACGCTCAAATTTCCAAACATCTCCGCCTCTTGCCGCAGGGCTTTTTTTCCCCCTCGATAAAAAGCTCATCATTTTATGATCGAAATTTAACACTCTTCGTCAATCCTAATAAGCTTGAGTTAGTTAATCTCCCACAGATATATTACAGTAATGTCTTCGAGATTTTTTATTATATACGAATTAATTCACCGATTGAAACATTTTCAAAAATTTTATTATCTAGTTTTTTATGGGAAACGTACCAGAATTGAACCCACACACAATATCGTTTATCAAAAAAATAAAGAATTCTTCAGCAGCACTGTGAAGAAATATTTCTATGATTACTTGGATTTTGAAACACAATTTTAAAGTTATTTCACGAACTCGAGGTAATGAAAATCGCCAGCACAAAATTATTATTCTAAATGGTAATTTGGAATTTGTATATTTTATAATAAAATTATGAGTTACCGAACAAATTTTTTAAACAAAGTGTGTACTACCCCCTTATTATTATTTGGCGATTGACATGTAATTGATAATATAAAATCGTTACACCTTCTCGTCGACTGGATTTAGAGAATAAAAATGGTAACTTTTGCTTTATAGAAACAATAATTAGACCTTAGCGCTTTTATTTAAAAAAAAAAATAACTGCAGCTTTAGTACTCAGCACTTTTCTCATTACTAAAAATCTAAATCAGAATGTCCATCAGCACCCTCGAGACGATTCAGCAGCTTTCAGTTAGCTAAAGATCTTTTCATACCACCCTCGCACTTTCAGTTCGTGTTAAAAACTTCATCAAACCTCTCGCTGATCTTGAATTCGGGATGGTTTTTAATCCAGCATATTTAAACGTATTTATACAATCGATATTACGAAGTCTAAACAGTCGATGGGAGAGATCTTGTAGCTCTAAAAATTCTTTTGGATAGGATCTAAACGCGATTGTAACCGAGCTGCAATTATCTGATTCTAATTCTCATTAAAATATGAATTTTTATGCGAAAATTTTGGGCTAAAAAATAATAATAAATACCATACACATACTCACTTTACATTCTCATCACAAGATAGGCGAATTCGATTTTACTTTGAATTCCCGTGGCAGTGGCAAGTGGTCTAAGCCGATTAGAGAAAGCCGTAGGTACTCGGTTGTCTGTGCAATTTAAATTAGCTTTATATTGGTAGCTGCAATACTCGGGGGTAGTTTCCTTCGTACGGTAGTGACTAATCCTTTGATGCGAAATATCGATTTGTCCTTAAGCCCTCGTTTTACCTTCGCCTTCGAATTTGCCTTTGCTTTTGCTTTTGCTTTTGCCTTTGGCCTCCGTCATCGTTCGTTGCCGACCGTTTCGCGTTTTTCTTTTCTTCTTTTTTTCTTTTTGCATTATTTCAGAGTTGACTCGCACCGAACGGTAAACCCTGTCGAGTTAGAATCCACTTGCGAAAGAGGGTGCGGATTTGCGCACTTTCACGTATATCTGCTACACGCCTCCACACTACTCCTATAACAAAAGTGGCTCGACGCATTTTAACGTGGGAAAACGCTTCTTTGAGAAAATTGCCCGAGTATCACTTTCTATTATTTTTTTTTTTTTTCTTTTTGTATTTTCTTTTTTTTTTTTAATTCGATTTTTCTTTCATTTTTTCTTTTTTTGCTGACGATCATCGAAGGAAAAACGTCACGGCCGAATTATAAGGGTCTCAGATATTGAGCTTTTAATATTGAAACCCGTCTGTAGGTATATATACCTATGGGGATCTTTCGTAAGCTTTCAACACGAACGTGACCCTCACTATCTCGGATTTTATCACCACTTTTGCTATGTGCCTTGTCCTGGTATAACCTGGTGTATTATTCTACCAAATACCGAAATAGGTACAGTAAATTTTTAGCTGGCGAACTGCATGAAGCTTTCCATATTCTTCCTTTTACACTTTTAATTTATTTTCAAAAACTTTCATTCCACCCATTATCCGAATTTACAATTTTTTTTTTTTTATTCGTAAGTCGATTTTTCTTTTTCTTGAAATTTTCATTGAAAAAAGAAAAAGAAAAAATCAAAAACTATCACGAAAATTGGCGTTCACATTTCTCCTTTAACTTTAAATTATAAAAATAAATTCTATTCATGGATTTAACTAGTAAAAAATAGAAATAAATAAATAAAACTCCGCTACTTCTGTGACACGATTTCATATACCTGGTAAGAATTAACAAAGGTGTACCACAACCCGTTAATGACTGCATAACTCGGTGCTTGACCCTGCAATGCTTGCGTCGCGAGAGACTTCAAGTTTTGCAATAATTAATATGACTGACAATGAGCTTAACGTTGAGTCTTTAACTTATTGAACGAAGATATGTGTTTATATCATATCGATAGTGACGATATAGTAATTTGATTTTAATGATCTGCACTGTCTGTAACTTGTATATATTTCACTCTGTAGTATCGATGAATTTTTATTGATTTTAATTCTACCGCCTCGAGATGAATAAATTTCAATGTAGACGCGTGCGTCGCGACGTACGTCGCGTCGATCTTGTTACTCACACCGATACGTATCGCATATCGCATATCGCGATCGTTCAAAGAAAATAAAAGTAATAAGTTAGTTGAATCAAGTAGCCGGTATAACAGCCTTACATCTTAACATGCATCAAGGCACCATATAAGGGGAGCATGAATTATTTATCGACTGCATATTCGCATCGGGACTTACATCTGCCCGGACGTCTGCACTATAGGCTCTTTAAATCTTAATACTTAAGCGTGCGTCGCCACGCGTCCTTGACTTACGTGAACTACTTTAACGAGGATTTATACCAAGAGCAACCCTATTTTGTTCACCGTACTGGCCATATGCACTGTACAACAATCACTCTTAATTAATTGTTTCCAGTCTACAGCAAAACAACGAAGGAAGAAAGGATGTTCTATACCTAGTCAACGAAGAAGTTCGAATCGCCGGTAAACGACGTTGCAGTTTTCTTTAAAGGGGGTTCGTGTATGTTTAAGGCGTAAAGATTGGAATCATTTTCAGGGCACTTTTCTACGTAATCTTACCTATTAAATATCTTGATGTTGGAAGCCCTCGCATATTACATCACGTGACTGCATAGCGTAGATTGCAGTAAGCTCTGTGAAAATGGCAGAGGTTAACCGTTGACTCAATAACTAACGAACCACTAGTCTAATCGATTCAGAATTTTTCATGCATGTTGTTCGTACATTTGGTTCTAGCGTGAACTAGAGATTCTCAAAAATATTTCTGTATTCAGCTTCAAAAAATTCGAGAAAATCTAGGTTTGTTCATTTTTCAGTATACGGACTTTACAGATCTATAAATGTATGGAAAACTTGATATTACTTGATAAACCTAGTCGAAGTCAAAATCACATCAATATTGAATAGTTCCACTGAGCCAGATCCAGTTTAGACTGGAATTGACCGCGAAATCAAGGCGACAGCTAACCTACGACATTTTTACAGAATCCACTTCGATCTATGCTGATGGTCACATTATGTTTCTAACATCAAGATTTTTAGGCGAGATTTGGTAAAACAAGAGCCTAAAATAGGACATTCGTGTATTGTTTACCTTAGTCACCACATTCCTCGGAAATGTGTCTGATCTATTCATCCTCAATATTGAAATATATGCCAATGTTTGGATTTGTGGTGCGCCATTCATCGTAAATAGTAGATAGTAGTCGAATGATTCGCTGCCGTATTGGACGCCAAACGTTGTATTTCTATGCAATTTTTCGCACTAAGAGAAAATAATTAATTTTCAATAATTAATTATCGACGTTTACAGTTTTTCATATAGATAACTTTCGTTTCCTTAGCTGAATATTTCCACATTCGATATGTATATAATTTTTTCCTTAAATTCAACGAATCCTTGAACTCCAAAGAAAAAGAATAAAATGAAAAAAAAAAAATAAATAAATCATCACGCGGTAAGATAAAAATCGGTTCATTCAGTCGGTAAGAAAGGACTACAGCGTCACCTTAACAATAAGAAGTAAGTAAAAACTTGTTTTCAGATATTTACGAAAAAATGTGAAAGATTTGGCCTCCTTCTCCTTCGAGAGAACCTCGTATTTCATGGGTCTAGGGTTCAGATTGTTCACTGTAACATATACGTCAAATAAAAACGTGTCATATTTCAGATATTTCATAAAACAGTACTAAAATAAACGTTCAACTTTGATTTTCTCGCACGTGTCTGCCACACGACTTCTATATACATATTCGTGTTTCTACGACTAAACGAGTAGATAATGGCTGATTAAATTAGCCGAGCTAAGGAGGCGCTAATTACGCGACGTGTACAATTTGACACTATCTAACAAGCGCAATCTCTCTCTCTCTCTCTCTCTCTCTCTTCATCTCTCTCTCTCTCTCACTTCTTCTTCTTTCCCTCTTTCTCACTTCTTCTCTCCCTCTATTCGACGTGTAACAATAATAATGACACGTGCAATCGCCCTTCTCCCTTCGCAGACGTGCATATTGTCACTATATCTCCTTATAGTCATGTTATTGTCACGCCCCGAACCATTGTCTCGGAAGGGCTTTGTTCGTGTTACGAAGGCTAAAACAATTATTCCGGTAGATTAAATGCCGAGTTGTTCTCATATTCGTATGGCCATATACCACACATACTGATGTATGCTGTACACTGTGAATAAATTAGAAGAAAAAAAATTCGTAAGCATAAGACAGCTGACCTCTTCTATAAACGGATGATCTTATAATATATGGAAAATTATTCCTGCAGGAAATAAATAAAGACATTCAATTTTTTTTTTTGTTTTTGATTTTTTAGCTTTTTTGTTTTTGTAATTGTTTTTTTTATTTTTTTTTTTTTTCTTTTTCGTCTCACTCGTTAACTTCTCATGTACCCAAGTAAGAAGATCAGTGACATCACAAATGGTTAAAACTGATTTTTGAAACGCGAAAAAATAATGATCTCCTGGAAACGGTGGGTTTGCTTTATCCAATTGTAAATTTAATGAGTTTGTGTCAGTGACCGCAGAATTCTTTGAGATATAGATATTTTAGAACTTGATCTACCTTAAGCTGTGTCGGTATGAAGTAGATGTACATACCAGATCGTATACCAAATCGCTTTATAACTGTCGATAAAATCGATAAGAACTTATGGTGATTGATTTTATTGAATATTATTAACATGCCAATGTTATTTATGTGAATTCTATGTATATTTTAAAATATATTGAGAAGTGGTATTTAAACGTCAAAGGTTTTTAACCTGCATGTCCTGCAGTGGTTAATAATTACATAGAATATGTTGCGTTGTTTTTAAACCGCAAATTTTCTAACACGACTAAGCTCGACCTAGATTTAACTTTCTGTTTATAAGAAAAGAACGTTGTTATAATCACCCCAGAAATGAAAACGTTGAGTTTTTACCAGATCTCAGACGTTTTGAAATCCAGAGGATCATCTCCGATTATTTTCAGACGAACGCTGGGTGCGTCAGTGATCAATTTTTTGTCTGACGATATCCCGAGATCTAACAAACGGATTTCATTATAATTCCTTGCAATATCAATCAATGCGTTTATTCCTGACCTAGAACTGATTAGATTTTGGATTTGATCGGTCCAGTAGTTTTCGAATTATTCAAGTAACAAAATTTTGAAAGGAAAAAAAATTTCAATTGATGATAACTCGAGAACTGATCGGGAGATTTTGATGATTTTTGTCTTCATCGATAGGATTTGTTTCAACTTAAAATATGTTAAATTTCGGAAATCATCGATCACGTAGTCTTTGCATTGAAAAAAAATACATTTTATTTCTGAGTCAGCTAAGAAATCCGAAAACCCGGGAGCTCTAAGGCTGACCCACCGAAATCAACCGACTTATACATGCTCGTTTATATTTACGAAAAATTGATGACAACTTTTCGGTCTATTGAATAAACAAACTGGAAAAAAAAATGATATTGCAATTAACGACCGTCTATGAGCAAAAGCCGTAAGTAATTAACCTTCAAAAAGCCTGTCCCTCTTTTTTTATATGTGTATATGCATAAATATGGTATAAAGAATAAAGAATCGACAATCATGACATTCGGTTGGTGAGATCAGGTCTTACGTCATTGCCCTGTAATTTCAAGGTCCAAATGGTTCCGTTTTAATTGGTATATAACGTTCGTGTTATATGTAGTTGAATCTACGAATTTTGCAGTGACGGTAAAATCTTTTCAAATTTTCAGGAGCACACACCCATCTCTGGTGCGGATTATTGTTCGGGACAATAGTACAGTCCGCATCTTTTGAAATAAAAAATAAAGATAAAATATAAAAATAAAAAAAAAATAAAAAAATGTAAAAGAAGAGAAAAAAAATCGTTGTCGGACGAACATTAGTACGTCTATAACGATGATTGATAGGCAGGTCTGCGTCGTGTCATTTCAGTACCTACATATACGTGTCAATAAATATTCTTAGGATTTTATTTATTTTTTTTTATTTTTTTTTTTGAAACCGTCAATCGAATAGAAAAATATTGAACTGCGACTCGTTATTCATGACGAGTACCTATACCTACCTACTTACTATCTGGCGAATATTTTCCGCTATTCGATTCCGGGCAGAATATCTGCAATGGAAATCGGAACTCTCTACTGCAGAACAAATCATATTTCAGTATGGTACCGTCCAGGTCCCCTGGGGGTATATCTTCCACTGAAGAAAGTGTCTATCAATAATAACCGAATTCTCACTCGTCAAACTAAGTTATTCAGTTTTACCAATCCAATCTCTCGAAATTGCACGCAAATAGCTTTGGCATAGCATATATGGTATAACGTCTACTTTCGAGAGAGCTGGGCAACTAATTAATTTCATACTCACAGATAATACTCGCAAATATAAAAAAAAAAATATATATATATATATATATATATATATATATATATATATATATATATATATATATATATATATATATATATATATATATATATATATATAAAATAAGCAAGAAGGATAAGTTTCTTGCTATAAGATGAATTTCTTGCGATGACAATAATTAACAAGTCGAAAAAACAGTTTTTCGGAGTACTTTTCATCAAAAAGAAAAAAAGGGATGGGTTTATCAGGGGAAGAAAAAGTATAAAAAAGTAATGAGAAACTGAAAAAAAAAGATCAAAATTGAAAATTTCACTTAAAAAAAATGCCCTATATATTGACAAACCACAATTTCATACAGTGTGTTTAATCCCAATTCGATCTGGGTACACTTACAATTTCTTATTGTCATTGGCAAGGATCGCCCTATATATTAACAAACAACAATTTTATACAGTGCATTCATTCTAATTCGATCTGGGTATATTTACAATTTTTTTGGTGTCATTGGCAAGGAATGCCCTATATATATGAAATTCTCAACTCGGAAGAATATATTCTTTCATTTAGAAAGGTAATACAGAGAAAAAAGTATAGGTTTGTTAGTAAAACAGCGAAAATCGATACATTTCCGGTATAACCGGAAGTTCAAATTAAACGAAACATGGAAATTTTTCATGCCCATCATTTGGTTGTAAAGTCCTGTGAATTTCAGATTTTTTCATCAAGCCGTTTCCGAGATCACCGCGCAAATTTGTCGAACAGGCCGACAGACAGACCGACATCTTTCTAAAAAGTTGTTTTTCGGATTCTAGAGGGTCGAAAACGTGAAGATTCGTTGAAATTAGCAAAAGTCACTTTTCGACCAAAACCAATACTTTTCTTATATCATCGTAGGTAATGAAAAGTAAAAATAAGTATAAAATGGCGAAAGGGTAATTAATAATCGGTTCGACGAAAGTTGAAGCGGAAAAATGTCCTGCCAAATACTCAACAATAATTAATTTAGGATAGGGATCTAACTAATATACATACCCATATAAATTAAATGATTGAAAAATAAGCAGGATATTTACAAGTTTAGGTATATTTGCGAAAGTAATAGTAGACCTGGGATAATGGTAGATAGTTAACTAAACATGATCAAAGATATAGTTGTAAACCAAATGACAGGCGTGGCCGCGAGGCGACGTGAGGGTAGAACCCGCACATGCCAAAGGGTCATCCGAGCCGAGCTAGACTTGACCAAACTCACAAATTGCAATTAGTCGAGCCCCCTAAAGGATTGCGTATCATCTTTACCCGCAATATATGCTTGTATTAGAAACGGTCTATCCAACACGATCTCTTTCAAAAGAACAAGGGAACGGAGTATGACGTTTGCCTGACAAGTAAATATATATATAGAAAGCTTTTTCAAAGTATCATATCATTTGAATGAACAAATAAACTTCTCGGATCTTTTTAAGAGGGCATATCAGTGTGGGCCATAAGCATCGAGTACAAAGGGAGGTTCATGACTAGTTAATCATTTCGAAATATCTCGTAGCTATTATTTCCTTCAATGGTACTCGAAACATTATGGAAGAATTATTGTAACTTTAATTTTTAGTCGCAAGATCGCAAAGCTCTGCATTTTAACAATACGGGGCTTCTATAGCAAACGGTAAAAAAACACGTAAATTTTGCCTAAAGAAAAATGACTAAATTCAAAATATCATATCTTCTTAAAAAAAAAAGGTCTTAGAGTCTTGAAACTCGAGATATTTTTAAGGGTTTGAATGTCTTTTTCGAGATACTTTTTGTAAAATTGCTCTGACTAATTGTCTCTTCAAATTGCTTTTATAAAGTGAAAACGGACAATTTATGAAATCTTTCGTAAAGTTTGTAGACACGCTTGGATTACGGAATGTTTTGTTTTTCAAATTGGAAAATATAATCTGCTTAAAGCTTAAAATCTTATAGATTTACTAGCTAAAAGCATAGCTTTGTGGTGACTCGCGAAACTCATATTACAATTTGTAAAAAACAAATTTAAAAAAACATTTAGGTACGTAATTTTTTAACGAACTTTCGCTTATCCGAACTACTAGGCCCGGCCCGGAGTTTGATTCTGACACAACATCTAGAGTTACGAGTACGTTCTTTTGTTTTCTTCTTTCCCATGAGTATATTAACGAAAAAATAGACAGATTTTCAAAACTGACAATAGATTTTAAAACACACCCATGGTTATCTGACTGTGTTGCCAGATTAAAAAAAAAACGAATTGCCTGACTACTAGGGGGAACAGTTTCCCGATAAAGATAGAACTGTTGATAATATTGACTATGGGATATGGATTGCATGATAGTTCGCAAAAAATACAACAGATGGCAGTGCTGTATAATTATATATACATATACATACGTAGGTAGTATTTGTAAAAAAACATTACAATTTTATCATTTTATGCAATACCTTTTGCAAAAATAATTATTGATAACACATATAGACCTTGAAATATATTACTATGTTAAATTTTAAGTCTAGAGGTTAAGTAAATTTTTTTATAAAAGGTGTAACAAAATTTAAACAATTGCTACCTGGTATAAGAACTCGCTTCGCTCGTCCGAACATAATAATATCATTTTTTATTTAGCTATTCTTATAATACAATTCTTTCTATAGAATTCTCAGTTTTCTTTCAGAAAACGAAGTTGAAACACGCGAGACTAGTTGAATGAAAAAAAAAAAAAAAAAAAAAAAAACGATTGCTAAATCTCCAAATTTGTACTAATTAATTTTTAGGGTCACTCTGCACCCCCCTAAAAATGAATCATCAGAGTTTATAATAATACGGCAATTACAAAATATATGTGTAATATATTATACGTATATAGGACATTCCATGTCAACTCAGCCACCTCGTTTGCGTATTGTTGCGGAGTTGCGTATTGACCCCTTCTATCAGGAACAAAAATAGTAAGTGGAATCCCGTCTGGCCCTTTCGAAAAAAAAAAAAATAATAAAAAATCGAAAAAATTACCCCGAAAACCGTTCTATGAACTTTTCTCCGATGATGCCATATTTTTTTCGAAAAGGGTGAAAGAAATGAAGAATATTCTTTATTTATTCGTTCAAATCCGATCAGCAGTTACAAAGTTATGATTTTTACAAAATTAAGAATTCAATAATCATTATCTCAAGAACCGACAATAGTGAGGGGATGAGATTTTGGTGAAATATCGTGGATATATTGCCCTTCAAAATGCCCATACTGAATAATTATTTCGTAAAAAAAAAAATGAAGTGGCTGAGTTGACATGGAATGTCCCATATGAGGAAATAAATCGATTTGAGATATAATGGAAAGAAAAAAAATGTAAATGAAATAACTAACCGAAGTGTCTACTTCGAACATGAAAACTAGCGTATAATTATATTTCCAAAAAACCACAAAATAAAAAATGTATATGATACAAACGTTCTGACATGTTGATGGAAAAATAGTATATCGAGAAAAGGGGACCCCTTGTCAAGTTATCTCAGACACTTTTACTCTCGGATGATTTAGACACGATTGAACTTTAAAAGACCCTGAAAAAAAACAAAAAAATTAAAAAACAAAATTCTGCTCGTGAGTCAAAAGTTGATGAACCATAATAAAATACGGAATATAATATGTAGCTAACCGATGGTTGATATAGGTATAGGTATGATCGATCATCGACATCACATGCCAGTAAAATCTTCTCCATTAAATCACTGTTCGAAATTTTTTAACGTGTGTCCAATAATTACAGTCCCTTTACCGTAAATGCATAAATTCAAAATGCGAATATATAAATATATAATTTTCACACAATATTTATTCTCAGAGATTAATAGTAATTGTCATTAGTATTCTTGAAACTGTGCATCCTGCGGTCTAAAGATGAAAGTGTAAAAGGCAGACCGGAAGTGCACTTGAAAATATTCGAAAAAAATAATGCCGGCAATTATTTCTATTGTTGGGTTCCATTGTTAGCTACAAAAATGAAAAGGAAGATGTCTTATTTTTTTTTTCAACTTTTCTTTTATCCTTTTCGTCTTTTCTATTTTTTCCATATTTATTTTATTTTTGTTTTATTTAATTTTTCTGAGAGCTACGGTGATTTCCTTTTCAACTACCAAGTGTAGTAATAACGAAAAGGTGAGCGACCCTCAGTGGTTATAAAATTCGCTAAGAAAATTGCGGTGGAAAAGAGAAGTTTGGTAGATATAGGTATAATATAAGATATAAATACAAACGGAGTAGGGTGTAGGTATGGAAGATGAAGGACCGCAAGGGAGGAAAGAAAAAAGAATAAAAGAATTAGAACGTACGGAGGAGGGCGATCTGGGGAGCAACGAAACCAGAAGGCATTCGTTATACATCTATATATATATATATATATATATATATATATATATATATATATATATATATATATATATATATATATATATATATATATATATATATATATATATATATATATATATATATATATATATATATATATATATATATATATATATATATATATATATATATATATATATATATATATATATATATATATATATATATATATATTTTTTTTTTTTCTTTTCATTTTCATTTTCGCCTGAGACGTCGTAGCGTAGGTATGTATAGGTAGAACCTTGGCAAATTGATTTTATGCAAATTTTCTTAGAAAAGGACATATTTATTCAGCGTTGCTGACATTTGCATTTGTATGTAACCTGCCGGACCGCAACGAGTATTCCCTCTGCCAGCCTATTATCTTATAGCCCTTATTATCCAACTGAACTTGCGTTAATATATATTGTATAGTACTACACATCTATGTGTTTCATACGTATCAACCTTTATAACTCCATAAATCGTTTGGAATCATATATCAAAGGATTTGATTAATTTTGTCACCGATTCATCTCTCTCATTTGTTGCAATTTGATCATTCAGTTTCATGTTCCCACCCCATATGCTGGGGACATATAAAAGAGGTTCAAAAACAAACGAATATAAAAATCTGAAAAACTTTTTACCACTTCGGAGATACACGCATTTTTTTTAATCGTAGGGATGTTTTGAGAAGAAAAACAGACCGACGAAAACCTAAATTTTTAAAATACACTTCTTAAATTTGTAGAATTATTTATAACGTAGTGTATTCGAGGTCCGATATCAATTAATCTTTCGGCTGTGCAGACCTGCACATTAATGGTTTACCCGAAAAATCAGCGTCATTGAACATGGACTTAGCTCTACTAGCGACGCCATGCGCCCACAGTCGACATTTATCAGACAAAGTGCGCCACAAGACAGATCAACGATGTTGTTTGAACGACTTGAAGTTGTAAACGCATACGCAAATTTCTCCAATTGTTGGTTGATTGAGTCCACGTTAATGATTCGAAAATCCGAGCGCAGCTAAGTTCATGTTCAAACCATTAATGAGTTTTCTTGATCTCTGATGTTGCATTAGGGACAGATGATTTATTTAAAAAAGATTATCCGATGAAGAGTTGCTTGTTTTTCATATAGATTTGTAATACGTCGATTATTACGGAACTCGAAAAGGAGCCCGTGGAACTTAATCGTATTTCTCATCATCGAAAAGAAATTGATAGAATTAATTCGTTCGAACCTTGTTTTTAATGTTTTTTGTTTGTAAATCCCATTCGCTATTAAAATGCTACTGAAGTCCACAACGAAAACCTCTTTTTCTTTTTTTTCTTCTACTTCTTCTTCTTCTTCTTCCTCGATAACTTTACGAGAAGAACCGTCTTATAGATAAGGTCGGTCAGTCTTCTATCGTTCTGATCACGTAACACACTTTTTGTTCTCAAAGTTTGTAGAAAAATGACTTAAAATCAATAATTTTCGTATACAAAAATGAAATTTGTCAAATATTATTGATCTGTTCCAAAATTAGATAAATTTAAGATAAAGTTTAATTCTTAGTTATCGTCGCACTTTATGTATACGATAATATAAAAAATAACCAAGTCTGAGAAAATGATTTCAAACTTTTGTGCAGCTATATGTGCATTACATAAAGGTAGGTATATATTGTATATACGTATATAGATGAATTCAAATTCAAAGAAAGGAAATTTTATTAAAGGGATAAGAAAGTTTGGCAAGCCTTTACTCGGTTGGCTGATTTTTTTTTTTTTTTTCTTTGCAACGTTCAGCTCTGTGTGGCTTTCAAAAGTTGAAGTACGAAGATTTTACGGACTAATCATAGGATCATTTAAGCTTCTACTTTTCAAAGTTTTACTTTGAATTAAGATCGATTTTCGTATGAGTAACGAACATTGTAAAATAAGCCAATAAATTCTAACGTGTAAAGTTTATATTTTTATGAATAATTATATTTCAAGGGTTAATATTAGTAAGTAGGTAAACGTGCACACGAAATTTTTCAGGCAGATTTCAGGAGGTACGAAATAGAGTGTTTATTGGTTTATTCTCTTCCACGAGAAGAATCCACGGAAAATTAGGCTTCGAAATTTCTAATGTTTTCAAAAATGACATAAATTGACGATGAAAATTTGCGGTATGCAATTCTGAAAGAAACTGCAGCTGTTCTGTAATTACTTTTTTTCAACCCCTTCCACACTTCCGAGTCTTTTGACTCCAAGTCTTTGATCAACGATGTACATAACTATATGTATATATATATATATATATATATATATATATATATATATATATATATATATATATATATATATATATATATATATATATATATATATATATATATATATATATATATATATATATATATATATATATATATATATATATATATATATATATATATATATATATATATATATATATATATATATATATATATATATATATATATATATATATATATATATATATATATATATATATATATATATATATATATATATATATAAGTACCGACTTCTTTCATCCTGTAGCTAAAGCCGTTTAAACTTCAGCAGTTAATTACATGAACTATTCTGAATTCATCTGAGAAGAGATAATGACGGTCCCAGCGGTAAAGGGCTGGACCAACAGTAGCTAGGCCATGTCTGTTAGAGCCCTGCAGAATCCTCATCGCCACATCTAATTCGGATGTAAATAACGCAGTTCGTATCTCGCCCTTTTCCCACCCTTGTCCCTCAACCCTCGTACCTCGTCCCCGGGCCTTCATCAATTTAGTATATAGTACATATCTATATATGTATATATAGGGCTGGTTTGGTCGTTGATGACGTCACGTACCAACCACCCGATCCTACCACCCGTTCTTAATCAGGAGGCGGTAGCGTCTTCAGCAGAAGCTTTGGCAGAGGCTTTGGCACAAATGTCTTTACTGCAGAAAGAGAGAAAGAGAACGAGTGAAAAGGAGGGAAAAAGAGAAGAAAAGCAAAAGATGTGAACGAATCTAAATTCAAAAGAACAGATGACAAGGATTTTGGGTCTGCCTATAGAGCGATCGAGCTACTAAAGACGTGAAAGTCACAATGAGCCGAGCAATGCTCATTGTTAGGCGTAAAACGTTCGGATGTGAAAAAGTTCAGAGTGAAAACAGGATACGGTAGTAAAAGAATGGTGAAAAGTTATTTCTCAAAGTAAAGAAATAAAGAATTACTTTTTAACGCACGATTTATCAACAGTCTGTTAAAATTGATTGAATTCTATAAAAGTTAACAAGTACGAAATTATTTTTCACCAATGGTGGTCATTCTTCGAGACTTGGAACTTCTGATCCGATATATATTTCAACTTTTTTGAAAATTAAAACATTCAAATGTTTTATTCTCAATTTTCCTATGGAACTGTATAAAAATATTCTATCGACTCAGTTTTTTCACTATTGATTATTGACTTAAAAAGAATTTTTGATATTAAGACATTTTTCTTTGTTTGATTATTATTATTAACTTCCCGCAATGAAAATTGAAAATTTTCATAAAAAAGGGAAGTTATTGGTTTCGGTCCGATTTTCGAAAAGCGAGTTTTCATCAGATCTCGACGTTTTGGGGTCCTAAGAAGCTATTCTGACCATTTTTGGATGGACGTCCGTATGTGTGTGTGTAAACAAATTTTTGTCGTACGATATCTTTAGAACGAATCGACCGATCGGAATGGTTCTTATGGCGATCGAAAGGGTTTATCAAGACTTAGATCTGATTAGATTTTGGAGTCGATCGGTCGAGTAGTTTCAAAGTGATTTGAGAAATAAAAATTAAAAAACAATTTTTTTTCACGTTTTTAACGCATAACTCCTAAACTGTCCGTGCGATTAGTCTCAAAACTTAATCAGACTCAGCTCTTGGATAGCCATTTCGATCGCCGTAAGATTCATCAAAATCGAACGATTGGTTTAAAAGATATTGCACGACAAAAATTTCTCTTTTTGTCGTACGATACCTTTGGAACGAATTAACCGATTTGAATGATTGTTGCGGCGATCGAAAGGGTTCATCAAGACTTAGATCTGATTAGATTTTGGAATCGATCGGTCGAGTAGTTTCAAAGTTATTCGAAGAATAGAAATCGAAGAAAAAAAGATTTGTATAGGGAAAACTAATTATACTTATAACCTTCTTTAATTTATCATAAACACAATAGTATCAATTAATTGTAACGTATTTAACACACCGGGAAGTTTTCGGGTTGGTCCACAGGTCAACCGGTTTCCTGATTTTTTTTTTTTTTTCTTTTTGATGACAAAATAACAAAATCTTAGAATAATTCCTCCAAATTTTAAAATCGATCGTTACATTGTGTAGAAATTTAGACGATAATAAAATACAAATGTAGATAATTAAAATTTATTATAAACTTCAAGTGTAGAAGATCATACACTTAATTTAAAAAAAAAAAAAAACAATATTTACATCTAATTGTAAATTTCTAATAATAAAAACAAATAAATAACGAACATCGTGGCTTGGCGCCAATATTGGAGTGCCTCAATCATAAGCTGTTGATATAATTTTTATTGGAGTGGGTACACGTCGTTAAAGTTTTTTCAATGCCATATATGTTCCTCTTCAAGTACTGTAGAATTCGATACGCGTTGTTAATTTGTATGTATGTTATATATGTACTTTGAGATATTTTAACAGCAACACAGATTATCGCAATGTGTTTTTTTTTTCGAATCATTAGATAATACCTGTTATAATTCTCTTATCATCCGGCACAGATCTGTCAAAGTAGGTATGTATGTTTTATCTAAAATAGGAATAGTCTAAAAAAAACGCCGCAATCGATGACGAATTACCTATATATCGTTCAAGTGTATAAAGTAAATAAATTGTATCATAAATATTTACCGTTGTTCATGCACGATAATTATAAAGAACGCTTTTGCAGACTTTTCATCAGCAGCTTGAAATCGAAATACAGAAATTTAACATCACGGACCCGATATGGAGTACCAAAATTTTCAAAAAGTAAACAGTGTTGCATCAAATTTACCTAATCGAGAGTTTTTGGAGCCGCTAATTTGAAATCTAATTAAAATTTTTTTTAATATTTTGTGAAAAAAAAATTTGTTATCTGAATCTTTTTGTAGAGAACTGAAAAAAAAAGCCAGACTCTGAGATTAAATGGGCCATTATTAAAAAAAAATGTTTTCGTTTCAAACATGGTGTTTCATTTTGTCCCGGACACCTACGAAAAATATATCATCTCATTTTTCTCCAGCCTCCCCTATACTAAACATCCTGCATGACAATGTTCATTGTAATTTGTCTGCTTTCTACAATTTTGACCCATCATTTTAAATTTTCATACCACGACTTGAGATTGGAAATAAGCGACCCCAATAACCGTCAAGTACTAATTTTGACGTAAATTAGTCTACTCTTTAAAATTCTGCACCGTCATAACAGGCTCGTCATTTTGAATTTTTGTATTCCGACTTCAGATCCAGCATAAGCACTTTTGAGTTAGTTTAAAAAATACATTTTATGTAAGAAAAATTGAAGACCACAAAAAGTTTAACGAGCATAAAAAAAATGCCTTAAGCTACTTCTCGCAGAGTTGTTTAAGATATGGAAGCTCATATCTTGTATAAAAGGATTTGTTTTGTGTCAAAAACTAACGTTTCGAATGATGAGAGTAAAGATATAATAAAATGTCGATTTTTCTTTAAACACATCTTCGAACACGTATACCTATACATATTATTTCCATAATTACTTTTACTAGAAAACTACGATGATGAGGTACTAAAACATTTCTGCTCAAGTTTACTGCATGAAGTAAAGCTCACTTATCGTTGGCTTGTGATCGTGTATGTATAACTCGTACACCATACAGGCATAGAAGTGTACTTGATAGAACGAGAGAAAATGGGAAAATAAACCGTATTAAGCTTCGAGGCTTAAGAACTAAGTAAGTATCGCAAGGGACATTGCCGTTGGCTGCACTGTCATGCAGTCAGATTAATCTTATCGTTGTTAACTCGACGACGTTGCATCTATCTGCAACGGTCTCAATGCAGGTTAGCCACGTTATAATGACTATTCGCTTCATCCGCTGACCACCGCTTTTAAATAATGATTACCATGAAGTTTATTATCTACGCGTCTACAATTTGTACGTATAATACATCGAACATTATCATCGTCAATTTATCCATCTACAATAATTATCCGACTAACTATCTATGCAAATTAATTATATTTCAATTTTTTCATTCAATTTAGTTTCGTTAATAAATTGAAACGATTTTTAACGTACATGGGCTGAAAGAGTTTTCTGTTTGTGATAAATAACGCCTATTCATAGTTTTCATTCTTCGATCTTGAACTCGAAAATATAATGTTCGTTCAAACGTGTGGGAAAAGTAATTTAATCGATCAATCACTATTGAGATTAACATATTGTTCACTCCCCTGCGTATAGAAAACAAATTTTCCATAACATTAACTGCAAATTGGTGCGTTGCAGTACAGCACACCGTTTTTACGACATTCTATTCTATTCATAGCTTTAGGTATTGACGTTTTATCATATACATACATTGCCCCCCTCCCCCGATCAACAAGAGTCATAATATAATATTCACGAATATCCAAAGTTAATATCCTCCACACATTAATTAAATTGATTAATGTGCTCGATATTTTGGATGATGATGAAAGAAATGATGGAAATTACAATACAGATATGTACGGAAACAAAAAATTCCTAATATAGATCCATGCGATTAAAAATTATGAAATAAAATTCCAAAAATTTATTCCAATGGCAGAAAGTTGTGTCTCGAATTTTGATGAATTATTTTGAATAATGTAGAAGTTATGAATATTCTAAACGTTTGAACGTCCATCGTTTCTAAATTGGATTTGGAGATGGTCTGATGAATTTACTAGAACATTGTCACGATGTGGACAATTTTTTGTCGAAATTTCAGCCGAATTGGTTTAGTGGTTCGTCTGGTATCGTATTCGCAAAAAAAAAGAACCAAATAAATAAAATGTACATGTTATACACATTTCCGATTTTGAAAATATACGAAAC
Organism: Macrophya annulata; assembly: GCA_963924015.1. NCBI lineage: Eukaryota > Metazoa > Arthropoda > Insecta > Hymenoptera > Tenthredinidae > Macrophya > Macrophya annulata. The sequence goes on from OZ001263.1 coordinate 10,616,901, forward strand.
GATTTTCTGAATGTAAAAAACATGCATGCAAAAGGAAAAATAACTAGTGATGTTACACATGATATATGCAGACTGTAATTTCAACATCAAGAATCATTTTTTGCAATCGTTATATTGATTTATGTGTTCATTTCTTCTTCGATAGTCAATACAACAAAAAAACCCTAAGGCGTAGTTCTGATCAATCTGAACTCATACGTCAACGGTTATTTCGGCAATATTATCTCATGATATGTAGTCATCAGAATATAATTTATGAACACGGCTTATCTTCGTCTTATATTGTCTTTCTATTCAATCAAAAAGCAAGACATGTAGGTACTGAAACTATGCACTCGCACAAAAGTACGAGAATTACCTCATGATCATAATATAAACGTTTTAATTCCTATATAACCATCGAAAATTTGAATCTTTGATAGATTGCAGATCATACATGACAGACACATGTCTATCTCGTATATAAATGTATACGTACACAGCCATATGAGAGTGGCGTGTAAATATTTTATTCATGAATCGCAAAGTTCATCGACATTCAGTATTTTCGTACATCTACAATGTGTACACAGCACGTGGCAATTTCTCTCACTCGATTATTATACTTGAACAGTATAAAGTTTTTTTGGTCCTTCAATATGAATAAAAAAGTTTGATCATTTTAAACGCTAATTCAAACAGTACAACGATCTGTATTGGTATTGCCTTACTCTTTTAACAACTATAGAAGACCCTGTATATTTTTTTCTTCTAGAAATTGTCTACTATATTGATCGTCACATCTAATTGGAGAACTTTCACAATCAGTTAGTTTTCCATCGCACTTATATACTTCGATTTTGTAATTATAAAGATCACCTCTACTTGTTGTAATTGACAAGATTAAAAACCCTATAAGAATTATCAGAATCGAGTCCCAACAGAATTGAGGATTGTTTATTACGCGGTGAAAATTGTGTTATGAAATAAACTGCACTGGTCATTGTTAAGCGTAATTGAACAATAAATTTCGCTGAAATTCATCGAAAATAAATTTTTCTCAAGGTGTCGCGAAAAAATAAACTGAACTCTCTGTTCTTTTATGTTGTGGGGTCTAGAGAATCACCTCCAATTATCTTCAGATGGACGTCTTGATGTGCATATGACGTTTGATCAACTTTTTATCCAACGATATCTCGATAATGAATGAACAAATTTTATATTTGCTTGTATTAACCAGTGCGGTTATCCTTAACTTAGAATTGATAAGATTTTGGAGGTAGTCAGTCCAAAAGTTTTCAAATTATTCGAAGAATAACATTTTAAAGTAAAAAAAAAAATCAGGAAACCGGTTGAGCTGTGGGCCAACCCGAAAACTTCCCGCTGTGTTAAATACGTTACAATTAATTGATACTATTGTGTTTATGATAAATTAAAGAAGTTTATCAGTATAATTAGTTTTCCGTATACAAATCTTTTTTTTCTTCAATTTCTATTCTTCGAATAACTTTGAAACTACTCGACCGACCGATTCCAAAATCTAATCAGATCTAAATCTTGATGAACCCTTTCGATCGCCGCAAGAATCATTCAAATCGGTTAATTTGTTCCAAAGGTATCGTACGACAAAAAGAAAAAATTTTGTCGTGCAATATCTTTTAAACCAATCGTTCGATTTTGATGAATCTTGCGGCGATCGAAAGGGCTATCCAAGACCTAAGTCTGATCAAGTTTTGAGACTAATCGCACGAACAGCTTAGGAGTTATGCGCTAAAAACATGAAAAAAATTGTTTTTCAATTTTTATTTCTCAAATAACTTTGAAACTACTCGACCGATCGACTCCAAAATGTAATCAGATCTAAGTCTTGATAAGCCCTTTTGATCGCCATAAGAACCATTCCAATCGGTCGATTCGTTCTAAAGATATCGTACGACAAAAATTTGTTTACACACACACACACATACGGACGTCCATTCAAAAATAGTTAGAATAGCTTCCTACGACCCCAAAACGTCGAGATCTGATGAAAACTCGATTTTTGAAAATCGAACCGAAACCAATAACTTCCCTTTTTTATGAAAATTTTCAATTTTCATTTCGGAAAGTTGAGAAAATTCAATCGATAATATCTCGAGAACTGATATAAACGGATTTCGATGTGTTACCCTCAGTCGATAAAATTTGCTTCAACTCGAATCTGATCAAATTTCGGAATTGATCAATTTGGTTATAGTTTTAGTGTTTGAAAGAAAAAATAACAAATAAACTTTTCGCTCATAATCAATTTCTTTTTCTTCCAAATAAACTTTTTACGAACTTCAAATATCTAAACAGGAAGTTCTTTAGCTGACCTCTCGAGGTCAACCGACTTACATGCTTGTTCCTTTTATATCTTCCGTACCATAAAAGATAAAATCATAACGAGGGTCTACTCGTAATTAGAAAAGGTTTTCATGGGTTAAAATAAATTTATTAATTTGTGTATTATTACATCCAGCTAACCTTATAGGATTATGCATTATAGTTTTAGTCAGTATGTGTTAATTGATATACTTCAATGGAGCAATTAGTAATCTATAATTAAACGCTTGTCATTATGTAGCATAATTATCTAGGCTGCAGTGTAAGGGGGTTCTAGATCCGGTCTTCACCACCACCATCTATTCTCGACTAACCCTAGGGATATCGGGGTACCTAGGGATATCTATTTCACAGAGAGATAGGGGGATGTCTATATGGGCTGAGGCATGTACACATACCTATATACATACATACAATATGCACGTTTCCATGTGTTTGTATCTATCTATGTATGTATGTACATACATGCGTACATCGCATCCGGTATAATCGATATCTGATAACAACGTTCAATCACTTGCATTTCAAGCGAGACAGATTACGTATACAGCAAGATCGGATGTCTGGAGGACTTTACTTTACATTTGACACACGGTCCTTCATCATCGACAAATTTTAGCAACCAGAATATTTGAAATATCGTAATTATTTGTCAAATTATATTCTTACTCATTTTGCATTTTTCCCATTTCATTTGGTCAGATGGTTAGATTGGAATCCTGTTCACAAAAAATTGATGATCAGATACATATACTTGTAAATTCTTCTTTGAGTACCAAAACGTGCATCCTAGGTGGTCTTATGAATTTTTATCAATTTGACGTTTTTTTTTTTTTTTTTTTTTGCGATGAGGAATGAAAATTGATTTCTGTTCAGTTTGTATGTGGCCTATTCTTACGATCGCAAAATAGAATAAGTGTTGGTTAAAACGTGAATTGTCATTCTGAGACTGAATTAGACAATGATGATAATTCTGATGTTGTCAATTGAATTTTTACTTCAATGGAATAAATAGGATAAATAATTTCGATGTATTGATAGAGACAGTTTATTTTTATCGCTGTCAATTTTATCATTGTAACAACTTAATGCCTCTGCATTCAAGGGCAGTCTGATACAATGAATGGACATTGAATACGAAATATTTTCCAATACGAGTGCAGAATTTGAAATGAACAAACAATGACAGCGCACATAGAGATGGGAATTATTATTTTAACAGTTGGTGTCCAAATGGGGTCCTATGGTGGAAATATTTTCAGAATTTTGAATAAATTAACGGAGTTTAGCCACAAATCAGTCTGAAGTTGTGATGAAATGTTATTAAAATCTCGTCGTGAAACCTATCCGTGAAACAACTAGCTCCTGTCTTCCCTACTTGATTTTAGGAAAGATTCTGGAATGGTCAGTTAATTTGTCCTACCAACAAAACGTCTAAATATTATTTTTAATGAATACGAACAAACTTATAAGTTTGTGTTCGTTCAAAATAATATGAGGGTGAAATTTGTAACCACATCGTTAAAAATTTCACTTGAGTAAATAAAAACAAAAGAAGATATTTTATATTATATAGTAAAAACTGCAACGTATTACCAGTTCCCACGAGAGACGTCATCAGTCAGATCATCTGATTAGACGGTGTAAAAGTTGATTGCTTTGTCCTGAGGATGCTTGAATAGTGAATATAGCCAGGTGCGCACTTGCATCTAGCTTGCATACTGTGATGATGTAATTTACGAGATTCTCGCTGTGAAGATATGTACCTACTACAGTTCTGGACGCAGGATTGCTAATATCCAATTGCACTTCTCATCTGATTTTTTTTTTTTTTTTTTCTTAGTTTTTTTCTTTTTCTTTTCTACGACCAAAGTTGATTACTTTGTTCTGACGATGAGAAGAGTATATATGTATACGCCATGGCATCTGCATAACGGCGCAAATGATAAAACAAAAAATAAAAATAAAAAAACGTATGGGAGCTGCTGAGTTCTGATGCACCGTGCGAAGAATGCTGTGCGAATAAGAATGCAAGCGCAGGCGTAGGTATAAATAGGTATAGGCGTCTTTGTTAAATAGTTTCCGCTTTCCCACGACCGTTTTTCTTTTTATTTTTTATTTTTTTTTTTTTTTCAGAAATTTGTATTTCATAAAATTAAGGACAGTTTGACTTTCACTTCCGCAGTTCAATTTTACCCAAATTATCTTTTGGCAAATTTTCAGGATCTCTGTCGTTGACCAACTTCGTACAAGAATTACATATATATGGGGAATTCCATGACAAATTTACATATCAAATGAGTTTGCATCCGCGATTTTGCTGAAATTGAGATATATTTTAGTACCTATTCAAGAACACTTCCCTGATTTTTTTCGATTTTTTTTTTGACCGATAGTTTATGAGATATCGATTTTCCAAAAATTTGACGATTTTTCTTTTCTTCAATCATTCATAACTTTTTGAAAAATTGATCAATTTGGGCATTTTTGTTTTTCCAATTATTTGTTTTTAAACGTTATATAGTTTTTTAAAAAAGCATTGAAGAAAATTCTTCGCCTTATGTTGTCATGTTTTGATTAATTTTCTAACAAAATCGCATTAGGATCTGTGTGAGTCCATCGATTTTTTTCAATAAAATCTCAAAAAAAATTTACTTAATTTAAAAATTTTTTAGCCTGGTCCCATCGTGGGCCCCAACCATTTTTAATATTTTTTCCGACCATAAAATATTCGAAAATTTATTATGACGAAGTTATAATACTTTTTTCATTAACCTACGTTTAAAAATGCCTACGATGGGACTGAGCTCAAAAATTTTCAAATTAAGTCAAGTTTTTTTTGAGAATTTTTTGAAACAAATCGAGCCTTAAAAACGTTTAAAAACGAATAATTTTAACAACAAAAAAATGTCCAAATCGATAAATTTTTCGAAAAGTTATGGACGATTAAAAAAAAAATTGTCAAATTTTTGAAAAATCGATATCTCAAAAACTATTGGCCAAAAAAAATCGAAAAAAATCAGAGAAGTGTCTTTGAATTATATGTATTAAAAAATATCTCAATTTCAACGAAATTGCAGATGCAAACTCATTTGACAGGTAAATTTTTCATGGAATGCCCCAGATACGTTCATACACCAGGTAAATTTCAGTTGTACCGCGTTTGAGCAGATGCGGCCTTCGTAACTGAGAGACTTACGACAAATATAATTGGCAATCAGAATGTTACAGCATGAGCTTCTCTGTTCACTTGAGAATAACATTTTCTGTTTTAATTACGAATCCGACCTTGAGTTTGCCTGTTTCTTCTCCGACTAAACGAATGGAATCAAAGAGCGTTTTGGCACTGCCTCGATTTATATCTGTAAAATCACGTTTAACAAACGTGTACATTAACGTATAGGTATGATAATTAATCGCAAGCCTAGCGTAATTAATTTTACACGAGAAGCAGGCACCGCGATTTAAACGTATAGGGAGAGGTATACCTACGAAAATTGGGCATTTAATTCTGATTTTAAACTCAAACGTTTGTTTGCCACGGTACGGATCGATGTGTAATTTTTATTAGGGGTCGTAAACGATTCTAGCTAGGGAGGGAACCCTCTCTGGCTGGAAAATTGACTTTTCTGGTATGGGGCGGTAGATATGTACGTGGTATGTATAATTTCGAGAGAAGCAAAATCCTGTACAAAGAATACATTATTAAACTGGTTAGATTTGAATTTCGACAAATTATAACCAACTATAAGGTGTACATATATAATGCAAAATAATGTGAAAAATTTTACACTGTAGCTGTTATTAGATCTGTCAATTTCTTAAATGTGTACACTTAAGGAGGTTGGCTAATCAAAGCTCGATACCTTTTGTTAAATTTATCAGCGGATAGTCAAGATATTGGGTATTCGTATGATTATTATATTTTTGATCTGAGGATGTCCCTAAAAATTCAATTAAAAACAAGCCGAAAAAACAGTTTTTCGGAGTACTTTTCACCAAAAAAAAAGGATGGGTTTGTCAGGCGAAGAAAAAGTATAAAAACGTAATGAAAAACCGAAAAAAAGATCAAAATTGAAAATTTCACATACAAAAAATGCCCTATATATTGACCAACAACAATTTCATACAATGCGTTTAATCCCAATTCGATCTGGGTACACTTACAATTTCTTCTTGTCATTGGCAAGGATCGCCCTATATATTGACAAGCAACAATTTTATACAGTGCATTCATTCTAATTCGATCTGGGTATATTTACAATTTTTTTGGTGTCATTGGCAAGGAATGCCCTATATATATGAAATTCTCAACTCGGAAGAATATATTTTTCCATTTATAAAGGTAATACAGAGAAAAAAGTATAGGTTTGTTAGTAAAATAGCGAAAATCGATTCACTTCCGGTAAAACCGGAAGTTCAAATTAAACGAGACATGGCAATTTTTCATGCCCATCATTTGGTTGTAAAGTCCTGTGAATTTCAGATTTTTTCATCGAGCCGTTTCCGAGATCACCGCGCGAGTTTGTCGAACAGGTCGACAGACAGATCGACATCTTTCTAAAAACCTTTTTTTCGGATTCTAGAGGGTCGAAAACGTGAAGATTCGTTGAAATGAGCAAAAGTCACTTTTCGACCAAAACCAATAGTTTTCTTATATCACCGTAGGTGATGAAAAGTAAAAAATACCAAAATTATGAACAAACGGTAAGATATCGATTTTTCATTTCAAATCGCTTTCAAATAGTGAAAAATCTAGTAGATTGATTCGATTTCACTCTTCGATGGTTTTTTACGTTCAGAAAAGAATTCTCCACACCACTGGGTCACTTTTTTTCATCGCGTTGGTGACGTTGAACATTCAATTTTACAAGATTGGACCCCGGTCGATTTCGATCAACAAATAACGATATAGAATTGCCTATTGACAAAAAATATTAATTTGTTACAGTGAATTTGTGAAAAATACTTGTCCGAACAAAATAAGCCATCGAAGAGTAAAATCGAACCAATCTACCATATTTTTCACTATTTGAAAACGATTTAAAATGAAAAATCGATATCTTACCGTTTGTTCATAATTTTGGTATTTTTTTTTTTTTTCAATTGCTTTCTTAGGGACATCCTCAGATCACAAATATATAATAATCATACGAATACTCAATATCCTGACTATCCGCTAATAAATTTAACAAGAAGTATTGATTTTTGACTAATCACCTTCCTAATTCTAATCATGAACGAAGTTCGCTTGATGCGCGAAAAAGAAAACGGCAAACATGGATTTGCGTCACTTTACGTATACCTATAACCTAATTGTGTAGACGGAGATGTCTGTATAAGATTTGCAATCATGTTTAAGAGAGAAAAACGTCTTGGTCTTGCTGAGGTAAATTATGCTACTATCTGACCATTTTTTTTTTTATTTTTTTCTAATCTTTTTTATGTTCTACTGTGCAAAGTGTTGTTCCATCTTAGAGCCAGAATCTACATGTAGATGTATGCGGGTGGAGGTGGTGTAGGTTTGTATAGTCAAGGAAATTTACTGAATTCTCCTACGAACCGAGAATTTAGTAACAGCGTTAATTCCACCTTTTTGCACAAATTCTAATGTCGCACATGCAACTTGATGGCGATAATTGTTCAGCTCTTAATTATGTACCGTCTACATCTCAGCTTGAGCACTAATTTAACGGTTTGTATGTATGTATGTATGTATACATAATGTATCTACAAATTTAATCCTATACCTACCGCAAAAACGCTAACCCAAAATAATTTTCTTCCTGCTACATTAAACCGAGAACCAGAATCCTGAAGAAATTATATGTAATCTATTGCAACGTAGGTATGGAATTTACATATATGGGAAAAACCACGTGAACTTTTTATTCTTAGACCCTCAGCATTGCCGATTTTTTCACTTTTTCTACTTTTCGTCACCTACGGTGATCTAAGAAAAGTATTGGTTTTTGTCGGAAAGTGACTTTTGCTCATTTCAACGAATCTTCACGTTTTCGACCCTCTAGAATCCGAAAAACAGGTTTTTAGAAAGACGGTCGGTCTGTCTGTCGGCCTGTTCGACAAACTCGCGCAATGATCTCGGATAAGGGCTCAATGAAAAAATCTGAAATTCACAGGACTTTACAACCAAATGATGGGCATGAAAAATTGCCATGTCTCGTTTAATTTGATCTTCCGGTTCTACCGGCAATGTATCGATTTACGCTGTTTTACTGACAAACCAATACTTTTTTCTCTGTATCACCTTTCTAAATGAAAGAATATATTCTTCCGAGTTGAGAATTTCATATATATATAGGGCATTCCTTGCCGATGACACCAAAAAAATTGTAAATATACCCAGATCGAATTAGAATGAATGCACTGTATAAAATTGTTGTTTATCAATATATAGGGCGACCTTTGCCAATGACAAGAAGAAATTGTAAGTGTACCTAGATCGAATTGGGATTAAGCGCACTGTATGAAATTGTTGTTTGTCAATATATAGAGCTTTGTTTTTATGAGAAATTTTCAATTTTGATCTTTTCTTTCGGTTTTTCATTACTTTTTTATACTTTTTCTTCCCCCGACAAACCCATCCCATTTTTTCTTTTTGATGAAAAGTACTCCGAAAAACTGTAGTTTATTTTTATGCAATTTGTTGCATAATTTTTCGAAAAAGAAATACCGAATACTAATCATGAATGAATGAATTTAGAAAAAAATTTCTGCACAGAATGAAAATTTTAAAGAGCTAAGTTAACATGCGAAATATCTCATATGTGTCGATCAAAATGGTGGAAATTGTAAATGATGGGTAATAATGGGTTAACCCAGTTTATAACTGTCGCGTCACTGCGAAGCCAATAACGGCAATTAATTATCAGTGGACGTTTCGTCATTGAGAGAAATTTTGAATTGAAGTTTTTAAAAAATAACAAAAATAAGAAAAATATGACGAACATATTACGATATTATTTGAATCGTGGTGACAGTCAATACCATACAGCGTAATTACGGGAGAGGAAGATTTATTTTCTCCTTTTTTTTTTTTTTTATTCTAATCGAAAAGTGATTTATATGAACGAGACAACAACACCTTTATCGAGAAAGTGGATGATAATTCCACGGTTCTTTAATGCAACTAGAGTTTATTTATGTTCATGCACAGACGACTTTTGTGCAATAGTTGGTAATGTTTGTTAATTGTTTATTGTAATGTGTGCTAAAGTAATTGAGAAAAAAATTGGTTGCTTTACAAAAAAAATACGGCAAGCAATTTGTACACTTGAAACACGTTTCTAAAAGTATAAAACGTGTTTAAAAAATTGGATATTCCAATTTTGTCAATCCATTTTTATTTTTATTTATTTTTTTTTTTCATTCTCTTTACAACTCGTAATTTAATGCCCAGTTCCGTGCTCCGGACCTAAAATTATAATCCAGCTGTTACAAGAAGGGATGATGGGAAAAAAAAAAAAAAAAATTAAAATAATAAAAAATAAAAAATTTATAACAAAGCGGCAGTTACGACAATTACGTGACCAGAATATCCAATTTTAGGATTGAAACGAAACACCTGCTTTTAAGTATTGGTATATAGTTTCAACGGATAAAAATGTCTGTATATTTTAATAAACACTGAACGATTCGCGCATTCTTTGATATTATATTACAGATATTCTCATTGCTCAATCAAAGTGATCATAATATAGTCGAAATATCACCATCGAATATTCCCTTCCACTATAATCAGATGCAGTCAGTTAATCAAAGGATTTTCATATCTCCATAAATAATTGTTCGCGAACCACAGTTTGAAATCAAAATCACTGTATAATCAATCGATATGTAATCAAAAAAACAGAAAGACAATCGACAATTGTGTCACGCAAAATGATTTAAATTACGTAGATATATAACTTCGTTTCAATTTTCGATTACCATAATACATGGAATAGATGCACAACAAGTATCAAGTACGCCGCAGATGATGACTATTATTGCATTCACATGAACGTTTTTACATTATAGGTAAAAATCAATTTTTACTTTTCATCACCTACGGTGATATAAGAAAAGTATTGGTTTTGGCCGAAAAGTGACTTTTGCTCATTTCAACGTATCTTCACGTCTTCGACCCTCTAGAATCCGAAAAATAGGTTTTTAAAAAGATGTCGGTCTGTCTGTCGGCCTGTTCGACAAATTCGCGCAGTGATCTCGGAAACGACTCGATGAAAAAATCTGAAATTCACAGGACTTTACAACCAAATGATGGGCATGAAAAATTGCCATGTCTCGTTTAATTTGAACTTCCAGTTCTACCGGAAATGAATCGATTTTCGCTGTTCTACTGACAAACCTATACTTTTTTCTCTGTATCACCTTTCTAAATGAAAGAATATATTCTTCCGAGTTGAGAATTTCATATATATAGGGCATTCCTTGCCAATGACACCAAAAAAATTGTAAATATACCCAGATCGAATTAGAATGAATGCACTGTATAAAATTGTTGTTTGTCAATATATAGGGCGATCCTTGCCAATGACAATAAGAAATTGTAAGTGTACCCAAATCGAATTGGGATCAAACGCACTGTATGAAATTGTTGTTTGTCAATATATAGGGCATTTTTTTTTATGTCAAATTTTCAATTCTGATTTTTTTCTTCGATTTTTTATTACTTTTTTATACTTTTTCTTCCCCTGACAAACCCATTCTTTTTTTTCTATTTGATGAAAAGTACTCCGGAAAACTGTTTTTTCTGCTTTTTTTTCTTGCCTGACCAATTCTAGACGTTGAGAAATTGAAAATCCAACTAATAGTTGATCAACTATATGTGATTTTACGATAATTACTCCATTAAATTTGACTCCAACAAACTGTTACAAGCAAGACTCATGAATTCTTGTGCCTGATTAGGTTTAAAGAAAAAATAAATACATCGTATGCTATACTGTAACAGATCTGGTCTATTGAAGAACTGTTTTGGACTTCATCGTGTCAAACTGGCGATTACTGTAGCGTGAAGTTTATCAAATTTTCAGAACAAACTATATTATTGGGTCGAAGTTGAAGTTTTGAATATAAATTTTTTTGAAAGGTCTGCAATTTAAAAAACTTCCAAATCGAAAGACAACGGAGGTTTAAAATTCCAACAACTAAAGATCCGAAAGGTGAAAACTCGGAAACTTGAAATTCTCGTATGAAGCGTCCTGCCCCTCATTATAAATTTCTGGATTCTTGGAGCTTCGGAGTTTTCAACTTTCCGAGTTTCGAGCTGTCTGCATTCTAATCTTTCCCAATTTTAATATCCTGCACTTTAACGTATCTAAAAATTCAAAATCGTCTAAAATATTTATGAATACATAATTTTGTCCGTTCGGGACTTTTTGAATTCGGATAACCTGGCTCCATATTAACTTTCCTCTATTTTACAACAGTAATCACATAGTACATGCATATCTAAATATTCTGAACCAAATATAAGTGATCGAAAGATAACCTGCGTGCAACCCTACAGCTCTGCGAGACTCCCACGGGATTAAGCTAGAGCCCGTATATACATATACTCCATATATGAATATACATGCCCACGTACGTATTTATGTACCCATGTATGTATATCTAACATACATATATACCTCCATACATATTATACCTATAGGTATAAGTATAAGTATAGGTATACCTACACACGATACACATAGACCCGATGCATATCCTATCCATTCCGTGAAGGTATATGTACCCACATTGCATTTCTCACCCATATCTACGTATACCTATCTACACATACAATTGTACGCATTCGAGTTTACTGCAGGTAAATTTATTGTCAATTTTACAGAACGTTACTCTCGTCCACGTTTCCAGTTCAAATTCGGACATTTATTTAGCCGGACAAGGGTTATCGATAAGCCGCTTCCCAAACATTAATCTGGTAGTGGCGTGTAGTGGCTAGTATCGAAGAAGCCCGAGGTGGCGTTTTGTGCAGGTAAAAAATAGCCATTCTGTCGCTCCCCAGTTTTCATTTTTTTTTTTTTTATTTTTATCTTTTCTTGTTTTTTTTTTTTTTTATTATTTTCATTTTCTTTTTATTTTTTTGCTTTTATTTGTTACTTCACATTTCCCTGTTCGAGTTAACACGGTGGGTAACTTCGTCGGACAAGCGAAACAAATTGGGTTTTCATTATTATTCATTTCATACCTCATTTACTCATCACCAGTTCACGACTCATTCTATCGAGTCTATATTAATTGCATCGATTGTCAACCCTATGTTCTTTTTTTCATTTTATTTGTTTATTTTTTATTTTTATTTTTTTTTTTCAAAATTTAATCTAATCCAAGTATATTTCGGTATAGCTATTATCGATAATTGATCTTTACAGATGATAAAACAAGACACGTTCAAAGTTTAGTTTTACTCATTTTTAACATCACGCTCATTCGTTCAGACAAATATTTCAAATTTCATCATTCGATATATACTTCGTTTAAACTTTTCGATGGTTAAAATACGCAATAGAAATTCTTTCAGACTATTCGAACAACTTATATACATGTAAAATATTCATATATACGCATATAGCTTATCTATGTGTATATACTATACCAAAATACGTTGCGCCACTAGACGGTCCAGCTGTAACCTAATTTTCTTTATAATATCCGACGTGGGGAAGGTCATTTTTTTTTCTTTTTTTTGTTTTTCTTTCTTAAATAGAGATTGGAAAAAAGGAAATGGAAACAATATCCCTAAATTATATCCTCAATTGTTATAGATTCGATACATTTTTATTTTTAAACAAAAACACATCTCTAATCAGTCGAATCAAAATCATAGATCTTTGTATAGTAGAGCTGTGCTAATGAGTACCGAATGACGAAGTCAGAATACAGAATCAGTCGAGAAATCCAGGGGCCTTTTGCCTCTGGCAAAATGGTGAAAGGCAAGCCCCTGGAATCTACGATTAAACCAACTAGCTAACGCTCAACTTGACCATTACCTGATAAACAACGTTATATCGACCTTGACCAATAATCAGCTGCATTATATCAATAATACATATAACTTATTGAATAATGCAACTGATTATCGATGAAACGAATTTTTTTTAGGTATCTGTAGTCTGTTGCTGGAGACACTAATTCGTCTAATCGATACACACCTATATTTGTATTATAGTAGAAACTTATCTGTTGAACAATTATTAATCAGAAATTTTAATCTTCGAACGTGAATTTAGGTATATGGTCTATTTCGCCATTTGAAATAAATCCGATACTATTATTTCCGGAGAAATCGTACGTACCTACCTGGATAATTTTAGATAAATAACTCGTAAAGATATCGAAGTTAGTCAAACAAATTTTTATTATTCTAATGTGAGTCAAGAATGCGATAAAAAAAAAAGTAAACCTTGTTATCATCACTCGTCGAAGTATATAAAACAAGATCGTAAATCTCGTTGTTACACTTGCAAAAGTTTGTTGAATTGCAACGTGAAAACTTAATTAAAAAAAAAATTTATTTTCTCATGTTTTATTATGCGTAAATCGTATATATTTCATCATGAGTTACGTTACACTTCGAACTTTTGGAGGTATGTATAGGTAACGAGATATAATGGCCTTGGTTAAATGAGCAGGTGAATGCATAAATTAAAACAAAAAATTGTCATAATAGTAAATAGAAACTCTTAAATATATATATTTAAAGTTAGCGTAGGTATATACATAGTATAGCAAGAAATATATGGGGCATTCCATGCCATCTCGATCAAGATTCTACGTCGATGTCTCAGATTGGTTTGATCATTTTTTGTATAAAAGTACACGACGAAAAACGCAATCATAATTTTTTTCAGAATTTTTCGACTCAGCGTATCGGAAGTATGATTTAAAAACTTCAAATAAAAACACCCACTTTGTAAAATCTGAAAAAATTCAGAAAAATCTTATGAAATATAACAAAATTTTTGACACCTATTAGAAGATGGAGATTTCATAACTTCAAAAGATAAATACGGAAAATAAGAAATTAAAAAATTTTTATTATTCCATTACATTTTTGACATCAGAATAAACATAAAAGCTCTCTATGATATGGCTCGAAAAATGTCTATTTAGAGAGTTACAGGGAATCATAAATATCGGGATAATATTTATATTTACGAATTTATATTTTTCAATAAAAAAAATTATCAAACCAATCTGAGACATCGACGTAGAATTTTGATCGAGATGGCATGGAATGCCCCATATACATATATATCATTTCATAAATCTCTGATCTTTGATGAAAAACGATATATATATATATATATATATATGGTGGTGGTGCAAGTTCTATCTATCAGTTCTATTCATCGATATTTTTTTTCTTTCTTTTTTATTTTTTCTTTTTTTTTTTTATTTTTTTTTTCTACGTGTTTTTTTTTTTTCCTCTTTTTATCGAACACGTCCCGAGGTAGGTACACCTCCAGATTCCATCTAGCTTTATATGAGTTTCATTTCGCGCCATCTAAGAACAGATATAGGCAATGATATCAACGTCAATATATGAATGACGATGACATGTAGGTATATTACGAAGACGTATTTATTATTATAGTTTTATTATTATTATTATTATTATTATATTTTATTTATTAGTATAAAATAACTTTGATTTGACGTTTAATTGTAATTTACGACAGATGTATGTATAATATACGTACAAAGTTGATAAGTCGTATATATATATATACGGTTTGAAGAAAAATAAAAATAAAAAAAAATACTCAAAGGCAAATTAGCATAATTAATATAATAAAATATTCAAACTACATTGAGTAGAGGAATTTGTTTTTCGAATAAAACATTATATTGTAATGCTTATATTGAACTCATAAGTTTAATTTTCATATTATCGTAAATTATTGCTGTTCGAGCAATGTTATATATATAAATATATAAATAATGCGAATATACGCGATATGGGGGGAGGGGAATAAAAAAAAAAATAAAAACATATCGTTACAGCCTGAAGCGCGGCATGGCACGTTGAAGTGACTGTTTTTCAACTTGTATATACGTAAATCAGAATCACCCCTCTGTAAACACATGTATAATCTGTGGATATATACGTGAGTATAAAAGGAAAAAGTATAATAGAATTATTGCTCGAAGCGGCATTTTTCAAAATATTCAAATCTCCGTTTCAGTTTTTTTTTTTTTTTATTCTTTTTTTTTTTAATTATTCTTCGGTTATATACAATATATGTATATCGCTGTTAGCTAAAAATAAAAAACAATACACTCGGCATACATTACGACAATTCATAACGTACCAAGAGACGCATTATTCTATTACGTCAGATTAAATCAGTAGCTCGATTGTGGAATATTTTTTTATTTTTTTATTAAGATGGCATTAAGTCAGTGTACGATCAGGCACGTGAAATAAGTATCGAGTATGAAGAGAGGTTACGATTACCTAAATAACCATTTCGGAAAATCTTGTAACTAGATATTTCCTTTATGAGTACGTACCTACCTAAAATAAATTACTGAATAATAATTATAACATTAATTTTCATAAATCGTAGTTAAAGTTGTAAGATCGGAAGTAAAACTCTTCATTTAAACGGTGTGATACTTCCATAGCAAATGGTTCATTACAACCACGAAACCAAAACACCTGAATGTTGACCATTGATGTGCTTTTCGAGCCACTAAATGATTTAACCAAAAGAGATAAAATTTTTCAAATAATGGATTCAAATTTAGTATATAATCATTTTTTAACTACCAATTGGTAGCTTAGATCGACTTTTCCGTGTAGGAATCGATTGTCAAACATAATACGAAGAAGCCTTAAAAATTTCAAGATGTCAAGTCATGTTGTTCCTCAGAAATCGTATGAATAAGATCAAAAAATTGAATTGGCAAACATCGGACTAGATATTTTTTTCCTTTTAAAAGGTAGTTAGTGCACTGGCATCTACGATTACTTATCAGATTTTATTCGTGAGCTACATAATGCATTTTCTTCATCTCTTACTACCATCTCGTTGTCAGTATGCTTTTGATTCATCTTTTTTGTTTCGAATTTGAACCACGTGATAATGCTCACCATTTTACATACCTACGCACCGTTTAACAAAATATACTCCTGAAGTCCAATTTGGGAAAACATTTTATCTCACGATGGCTTGAACTAATTGAGATAGATGAGGATGCAAGACAGATAAAAAAAAAAAAAAAAAAAAAGAAACGAAAATCGATAGGGAATATAGACTTTCAGTGTAACATAATCTCTTAAATAATACAGTTTTGATTGCCACGAGTGAAATGAAGGAAATCTCAAAACGTAAATGGACAAATTTAACGGGATATGACCTTGTCCATTTTTAAAACTCACGCTGATTGTATTAATAGAAGAAAAATCACTACTTTAACCAGTCAAAATGGTAGCAGAAAGTAAAAAATTGTTATTTTTTTTTTTTTTTTTTTTTATAAAAAAGTTTCTACAGAACGAATCGTTAAATAAAAATATTTTTTTAAGTAAAAACTCACCTTTTGACCATGACGCTTGTTGATGTGCGATGTGCAGTTCCAATATTCTCAAATAAGGTTCATTGATTCACAGGCACTGTTAAGAGAAACGAAATATATATTTTTAAAGAAACAAACAACAACAAAAAAATAAGTTTTATATCCAATGCGTGAACGAATATGTGAACTTTCAATCTCTGTTTGCTACAGGCTTATGTCAAAGACTTCTCTCTGTGAGGCTTAACGTCTAAAGATCTACTTTACACGCCGTGGGGACCAAAGATATACCTACCATATACATATTATACCGATACGTAAGCAAAAGGCATAAATAGCTGTTCTCCTAAGCTAAGAGATATTGGCAAGTTCAGCGAGTAAAAAAAAAACAATTTATAGACATATATATGTATAGGTATAATATAAGGCTTCTGATTAAATCGAGTATAGAGAAGATCGTGACCTCGAAAATTGCAGTGGGCGTGAAGAAAATGTGGCCGTTTATTTTCGTTAAGAAAAAAAAGAAAAAGAAAAAAATGAAGTATATTTTAAAAATGACGATTTTTTTCCCTTACGATTGTATCTAGATTTTCCAAAAAAAATAAACAAATCAATAAAAACAAAAACAAAAGAAAACAAGAAAAAAATGTAAAGAAAAAGACAACGAAATGCAGACTCATTTCTGTAAACTATACACATTGTCAATTGTTTTCATATATATAGATTTCCTGAGCTGGTAATAAAAAAAAAAAAAATGTGGATTTGATTGATGGATGTGCTGCTGCAGCGTTCGTTACGTTTCCGTTGATTTGATCTTTCTTGTTTTATGTTTTATGTAAAACTGTGGCGATATCGCGACGTCTAGTATAACCTCGTTACAATCTAACCGTGCAGAATATTCATTCATATTCATATTCATTTCTCCTATTTTATTATGATTATTTTTTTTATTTTATTTTCTATTTCGATAACCGCAGAGAAATATTTATACGTCACTTTTTATCGTATGTTTGAATGTCAAAAAAAAAAACAAAATACGTTACGGAAACAGCTTTATTTCTTTACCAATACTCGATCTCATGCAGCGCGTTGTGTAACATCGACAAGATAATTTTCACTTTCCATACAGTTACTGTAATAACAGAAACGCTCGTTGCACGTTAAGGGGTTAACGAACCTCATGCTAATTATAGGGTCCTCAAAGATAAGTAACCTTGACACTTTGACAGTGATTTATTTTAGTTAGCTACACAAATTGAAATTACATACATCTGTTTGTAATTGTATCATTAAACCCGTGCACTACACCGCACCGTTTCCTTCCGGTAATATAATATATTAATTATTACGAAATTTTCTCTCTCTCTCTCTCTCTCTCTCTCTCTCTCTCTAAAAAATTAATATTATTTTTTCATATTGAAATTGACTAATTTTTACATCAGCATTACGTGCTACATAAGTTGCAGGTAAGTGCTAGTGCCACTTAGATCGAATAAAGTGTCATTCGAAATGTCCAACGATCTATCATACTAAAAGTTATCGGATTCGAAAGTGGAAGAGTATAAATTCCCATATAGCACAGGTGCGGACATCCTCCTGGCTTTGAGTCAAATCGTTGGTCTTGTTTTTCTATTTAAAAGAAAAAAAATATACGAAAGCTCGTGTGCAAGTTTTGGTCATGGTCAGGATATCAGAGAGACTGTCTTTACATGAGATTAGAAAATACCGCGGAAGTGTAGATGGTCAAAATGAGAGTAAAACATGAAAACAAATTACCAAATAATGCGATGATGATTGCAAAGCTCAAAAAAAAAAAAATCGCTGAGCACTGCCTTCACGACGATCAACATGGGAGTTTATAATCAAGAAATGACAAAGCAAATCCAATCTCTCATGAATACTGCACGCGAACAAACGGAAGTAATTGACCAATTAACATCATATCAGATTTATCTATCGACACCGTATACAACGAGATATGAGATCCTATTTTTCCAATTTCATAACTCCAAGAAGTAGTCAATTTAAGCCGATATACCTTCGGATTAGGACGTCTAGTTATAACAGCAGGTCATGTTAATCTACACAGAAGAAATCTAGCGCAGAATTTAATCATATGATTACACAACCCCATTTCTAATCAAGAATTTTCAAATAGAATTACGAAGTGTTTATGAAGCGCTAATCATTATCGTCAGAGTAGGTACTGATATTACGATGATTTGAGTGAATTGAATGTACAAATTGATACTTAAAATATAATTACTTTCAGTAACGCTATGTAACCGCATATATTTCTCCAATCAACGAACTTCTTCGGTGCAGTGATTCGGACTGAAAATTTATATGATAAAAAATTGGAAAAATAAACAAAAATAGAAACTGAAAGTCTTCCTCAGGGTTGCAGGAAATTTTATACTCCAAGAAAAGACTATCTGACGATGAGCCGAAGGATCGGCTTCAGCCCTTTGGTGCAACAACTGTTTATGATGTATTACGAAGAACTAGTATGAATCAAGGAGGCTAATAAACAAAAAATGAAACTAAAATCAAAAAATAAAACAATTCACCAAAAGTGTGGCTAATAATTAACTGATTAACTTATTGACCGAATGACCGAGTGACCGATTGACTAGCTTGCTTGCCTCCGGAGTGAAGCCCTACTGCGTTAAGCGTGAATATCGTCGAGATATATACCTAAACTGCTCCGATCCCTACTCCTCCGTCATGACACGATCAGCGTTCATACTACATGAGAAACGTTTAATCGTTAAAACTTGCACGCTTGTTTGCTTTATCGTGTGTCAAAAATCCAAATTAAAACAAATAAATAAATAAAATAAACAATTTTTACCGGTTCAAATGCGAAAGGTATAAACCAGTGAGCCACGTGGTGATTACCTTCTCCTGACCTTGACCTGACTCAATTCTCCCATCTTTCAATCACTCTATACATATATACCTGTACTGATGCACAACTGCAAGCGAATATGTGCATCGGGGGCAACTGCCGTGACGTATAGTATACATGTCAGTGCAGTACCATCAGGCGAAGCACGACGAATCACTAGCGAGAATTCTAACGACGACTAATTACGACCTCGGATGATCATCTGTCGTTATATATATATGACTCGCATATGCGGGAACGGTACTGCAATGGCGAGGTCATTGGTAAACAGCACGGCCACGGCATACATATGTATATGAATATCTGAAAATCGACGTTTTTGGTGTGGTAATAATGATAACCGATTAATTTCATTATTGTTAATTACAAATTGATTGACAATTATTTTTCAGACGTAGTTTTATCCTAACAAATCGATTCGTCGAGCCGGGTAAAACTATGGTTCGGATTCAACAAAAATGATTTTCGCATTTCAAATTTCGTTCGTAAAGCATAACGACTGTTCTTCTACCACCGGCGAATCTTTCTAAGGATGCGCGTCGCCGCTAGGTGGCGAAGTCTTCTCGCTGCTAAATTAGACCGCGGCGGTAATAAGAGTGAACTTAGAAACGAAGGAATTAATCAAATCATAGATTGAAAAGTGAGACCTGACTCAAGCAAACCATTTTGGATATTAAAGATCTCTTTTTAAGGTACGAAATGTGTTTAAAAAATAAGGACTCCGAAATTGTCGGAAGAATATTTCTGATTGAACTTTGATTCAGCTGTAAGTTTTTTCGAATGTACTGCGGATAGGCAAATTTTATTACCTGAAAAAGTTTTTTAAGTATCCCCACCGCCTCTGATTTCCCGAAGACCAGGGGGGGTTTTTCCCACGTCTAGCAAATGTCAGTACATATTGACTATTACATTCTGCCTTCACAGAAAAGTTGATTAAGCAATAGTTTTATGAAATTAAGTAAAAAGAAAAATTTTGTCGCATGAATCGAAATATTAAAAATTTTATGATAGATAGAAAATAATTTCTTCGATTCTGAAAGTGGTTACAATTAAAAAAAAAAGCTGTTTTATCTTTTATTCTCGAACCAAAATGATTAATTTTTAAATGATGATTAGTCATTCCTGGATAGTTTGAATCAAACGTCAAAATGGTTTAAAAAAACGTTCAAAATCGATTCCTATTAGCAAATTATATGTGTTGCATTATTCTGGTAAACTCTTAAAATTCGGAATGCGAAAAGGATTTAAAAAAATTCTTGTAAATCATCATTATACTTTTGAATACTCAGATTATTATTATTATTATAGGTACCTATTCTGTGGGTTATTAATAAGTTGACAGATATGATCGGACTGTATATCAAGTTGTTAAATAACGGTTATTGGACCAAGGAAATACCGACCATTAAATCTTTAGTGCAAAGACTTGTTTTTGTGGATAAAATATATCGCAGTTGAATACGATCAAAATCATATATACATATGTGTCCCGATATTGTCAAAGAACTTTTATCGGATAATGCATTATAGAGATATATAAGTTCGATTAAAATATAGATGGGAAAGTCCAACTGTCATTTTGACTTTAATTGGCCTGACTCCAGCAGTTCACGATGATTTAGATTGTTTCGTGTCTCGGAATGCTGTTTGAAATACCAAATTACATCCATACATTTTTTTTTGTTTTTTTTTTTTTTGAATAACCTTGGCCGATGTATATATTTTCAATTCTATTCACTTTTTCGAAAGTGAATAGATAAATGTTATTCTCGCCAGTCTGTAAACTCCGAATGTATATTTAGCGTAAAGAAATAGATTTATTTTTGTACAGTTTTCGTTCATTTTTGAACAAGAAATAAATCAAACAAATTACGTTTAAAAGAAATTTGACTTTGGAGTTTTTCCACAACATCATGGTCTACGGACTCCCTCAACCCGTACCTTAATTCCTTCAACTATTTAGCACTCTTCAGAATTTTTGCGATTTCTCCTGTTCCTGATCCTTCTCTAGCTAACACCTTTTTACTTTTTGCCATACCTATTCCCATACAAACATTTGATTTAAAAAAAAAACAGTGCCAAACATTCGCTCATCTGGTTTCCCGACCTTGAATCAAGTTCCATATCCACGTATATCCACATACTTCACAATGTTAATAAATTATGATTGGGTCAATTGGGTCGTTGCATATCCAAAGTGGCTATAAATTAAAATTTATGTTGAAAATTAATTGGAGAACTCCGAGGCTATACAATCGTATTTATTCACCGATTTCCCCCTGAGTTTGATGTAATTAATATGGAATGTCAAATATGGTGGAAAGAATAAAAATATCAAACCAAAATGGTTATTTGATTGAGCCCAAAGACTTCACGGAACGTTGGTACTAAAATTATCATTTTCATGTAGGTACTACATATACATAGTTTCAAGTTTGCTAATGAACAACAAAAGAGTATGTACACAGATATATCCGTACCACACGTAAAGTGTATCGTTTAGAACATTTACCGCATATACGAACTCTGCTGTTTCGTACAATAATGTAATTGGAAGTAGTGCAGGAGCGATCTACGTGTATACTTGCTCATTGGGAATCTTTGAGTTTCTGCACTTCGTTGATTGATGAGTTGGATGCAATGTATGTGAGGGCACATCGACCAGACAAATCCCCTTATTACAATAATCTGAAAAATGGTTCACAAAAATGCAACACACTCACTCGAGTCCGAAGAACATTACGAAATGAAACTTTACTCCAATCTTCGCAAGAATTGACCGTATAATCATACACTACGAGTCACGACAAACTATTGCTCAATAAAATATACATTTAGTATGCATTTTGATGAATTGATTTCAAAACATATGTAATGTCCAATTGAATGATAACAGAATATTTATTGTACCACAAATTTTCGAGCCATATTAGTCTGCATGATATATCCCAAGAGCTGACTCTTGAAATTTAAAATTGTGATGTTATGTTCTTCACGAATATTAACAGTTCTGTGATTCTCTGACGTATTGAACGCCGAATGTTGTATATTTCCGTATAATATTTCGCCATAAAAACATATGGTTATCATATTTCAAAAGTTTATTTTGCTCAATCGTTGATGTTTGTTTTTGCAGTGGACATGAGGTTTAGTTGGTATCGTGACACGGAGCATGACTTGAAAAAAGTTCGCTTTGAAATATCCATAACCTAATGAATGGTACACGTTTTTATCAATAATCCTAAAACAAGATAATCCAATTTCCTAATTAGAGTTTCTCAGAAATTCAAACGATGAAAATATTCAATTCTTCTTCATTAGATGCAAAGATGTAGTAAATCGAGGAAAACCAATCCTCATTGTAGTTAGAACGAGGATATTAATTGTTACTAAAGTATCACAGCTGAAAGCGATACTAATAACAAAATTGGCTATCCACTGGATACTATAAAGACTATGTATATCGTTAGCTCGTTATTGTTTAGCGATTGACTTTAATTGCGAATGGGATCATTCTACAACACATATCTACTATAAGTAGGTATATTATAATTATTCAGTTCAAGGGCGATATAATAAATCTTATAGTAGCTGATCTAGCCAGTCAGATACACGGTTGCACAGCTGTAAAGGTTACATACCTAAATATAAACGTTATTCTTTTTAAAGTATTCATATGGTTCATATATATGACTACAATAATAAAACCTATTTAAACTATCATGTCCCCATTCAGTCAAAGTCAGAGGTCATAAACTCTTAGCGGGCTTAAAATAAAACGCAAAAACTTGGCTTATATATATGTATAAAATATTCCGATCAACGTTCTTACAAATAAATCAAGATTTTATCAATAACGTATTACTAGCGTTGAATAATAAGGTAAAAGGTATATATGCGCTCGATGCAGTAGAATATTGTTTCACAGATCTCATCGCGGTTTACATTTTTCCATTTTTCTATTATTTTTTGTATTTCTTTTTTTTTTTTTTTTAATGTTTTTACTTCAAAATTTATTCATGCAAAACAGATTTGTTGAGAGATTCGAGTATAGATATCTTATAAAACTGTGTATATATTTATTTGAAAAATGCATATAAATATTTCAAGCAAAATTTCAATCATCAATACAAAAACAAATGAAAGAAATTAAAAAAATGAATACAAAAAATCGGAAATGACTTAAACTAAATGAAAAAATCAGGAAACCGGTTGACCTGTGGGCCAACCCGAAAACTTCCCGCTGTGTTAAATACGTTACAATTAATTGATACTATTGCGTTTATAATTAATTAAAGAAGGTTATAAGTATCATTAGTTTTCCGTATACAAATCTTTTTTTCTTCAATTTCTATTCTTCGAATAACTTTGAAACTACTCGACCGACCGATTCCAAAATCTAATCAAATCTAAGTCTTGATGAACCCCTTCGATCGCCGCAAGAATCATTCAAATCGGTTGATTCGTTTCAAAGGTATCGTACGACAAAAGGAGAAATTTTTGTCGTGCAATATCTTCTAAACCAATCGTTCGATTTTGATGAATCTTGCGGCGATCGAAAGGGCTACCCAAGAGCTAAGTCTGATCAAGTTTTGAGACTAATCGCACGAACAGTTTAGGAGTTATGCGCTAAAAACATGAAAAAAAATTGTTTTTTAATATTTATTTCTCAAATAACTTTGAAACTACTCGACCGGCCGACTCCAAAATGTAATCAGATCTAAGTCTTGATAAGCCTTTTTGATCGCCATAAGAACCATTCCAATCGGTCGATTCGTTCTAAAGATATCGTACGACAAAAATTTGTTTACACACACACACACACACATACGGACGTCCATCCAAAAATAATCAGAATAGCTTCGTAGGACCCCGAAACGTCGAGATCTGATGAAAACTCGATTTTCGAAAATCGGACCGAAACCAATAACTTCCCTTTTCTTATAAAAATTTTCAATTTTCATTGCGGAAAGTTAAAAAATTAACGATTTCTGAAGACAGCTTGTATATCATGTATGTTCGTTGTATAACACTCACGCCATCGCCAAGTCGGTATCAAAATAAACGCCTCGACTCTTAAGATCATATTCGAATGAAGTAGTTGTTGCTGCCAAGTCTTATCTAATCGGTTCAAGTAGAAATAACTCAATGCTATTTCACGGTCATGTTCTCGGCCAGTACCCTAGACACCTATGCACCTTCAATCTTAAACCCATAATTAAACGCTATTCGTTAAAGTTTATACAAAGGCTAACAAGATCGACTAAATCTTTTATCTTTTTTGTGTAGATCGATTGAATCCTACGATATACAATGCGATTATAGATAAAGTTGACATGGATCCTGCAGTTAGTGACATTGATTTCGATTTATATGCCAAAGCTGCAGGCTGAAGATAAACTAATCTGTGCCAAAGGCTTGTTCATTAAGAGATCTTGCCTAATGATCAAATAACGAAACGAGAGATTCTTAAAATATTTTCCCGAAATGTGGGTGAGCTTTTTTTTTTACATCTAATTTTTTATTCAAAAGTTTTTTCTTACTTGATAATTGTAGGCGAAACCCCTTAAGAATATTTTCATCAAAAGATACGATATTTTTACCATTTTAAGATGTTGAATTCAACTAAGCTGAGTCTTTTGACAAATATTCTGAATCACAAAATTTTCCCATATGATCAGAGCCCAACGGACCTCAAGTTTATCCCTAACCTCAACTTTATACCATATTCCCATTGTCCTCAGACAGCTATATGGCGACATGAGATCATTAAGCCTTCTCGAATTCACGAGAATTCATATGACGATAATCACTTCACAGAATCTATATGCAAATGCTGAAGATGTCACGTGTCTAGGTAATGGCATGTATAAGGTTGTGAGCACCAAAAAACGATTTTGGTGTTATAAGGTCCTATAATTTTTCATCACACTGTCATTTGCTGTATAAAAATGAGGAAATCGTATAAATAATTCGAAATTGAGATTTTTAAAACCTAAAAGTACCTAAAAGCATGGCGTATACGACCTTCTACTTAAAAATTTTACTTTTCGTTGATTTCGAGTTTTATTTTGAAGCTTTCGCGCATAATATGATCACCTTATAGAATTAATTCGGGATATTTTTTGTCTCAATTTCAAAAACAGAAGGTCGTATCTGCCATTACTTACGACGTAAGTTGATGCTGAAGAAAAGGCAATGAACAATTGCTGACGTGATCCTAGACAGTCAGAAAACTGTACGGGGCAAAGATAGTGAATGAAAGTGTCTAAGAAATCTGCTAGAGTAAAAACCCGTAATACTCTCATCTCAACTCTGCCCACGCATGGATGAGATACGAAGAATACCTCGCTGGCTGATTTTTTTCGCACTTGCAAACAGTCCGCTTGACATCGGTTTATTATTTCGAAGAAACGAGGTGAGCCAGACTCGAAAGCTTCTAAGAAATTTCATTAAAAAACAGAATACAAACCATGCGTACTTATCGTCACTATAAATAATCGCATTATACTTTGGTATGGTAATTTCGGATTAGCTAGATAACACGGATTGGATCATCATTCCAGTTACTCGGATATATAGTTACCTACAGTATCTCAAGCAGGAGTAAGGTGGTTATTTTTCTTCGTAGCGTTCAATTCTGAGAGATCGATAAAGTCAAGTAGACGTATCGGCATATGCAATGTAAATATGGTTTTCGGAAATGACTATCAGCTAGTCTGACGTAAAATACGTAATTCCGAAAAGGTAATTTCCTAAAACCGTGAATCGTGTATGTACTGGCTCATGATTTACCCAGTTTCGAGTTACGTTGCGCGCAATTTCTTGCTGCAGCAGAGATTGTACAGACGATTAAATTTGGCAGTCTAACTTTAAAAAAATCTATAAGTAAACTCGGAATATCATGAGACTTAATATATATGCGATTCTTGTTATTTAATCAACACCAATAAACGATTTCTCACGTTTTGAAAAATGTGAATAAATTATTAACGGTTTACAAATTTATTGCCTGACATATTTCTATATAATTGAGACTTCATTTTCTCTCTCTCTTTCGCTAATAGAGGTATCGCAAACGATCGAATCAGAGAATTTTATTGAGCATGCAATGAAAAAGAAGAAAGAAAGAAAAAAAAATGAAAAAGTAAGACAAGACTTTCATGAAGAATATCCAACGCGAGTCAAAGGTCGTGATGAAATATATCCTACAACAGTTTGTATTGTTCACAACTGCATCGGCATCTCTATATACTAATTAAAATAACGATCTTCACGGTCTCTGCTCTATAAGACATTCAGGATTTAATCAAGCTACATTTAATAAGTTGTATGAAGAAAAATTGCAAATAATTATAACCAGCGTTGTGGAAGACGGTTCTCAAAAGGTTTCGCTAAAGCTTCTCTATCAAGAGACTCGACCGAGTCTCTATACCCGCATGAGAGCTCTACGGCCTATACGGCGACTGTGTTATCCTTAATAACTTCCGACTCGAGTTATACACGAGATTCAAATATTTATCTTAGAATATGGGTTGAAATAGCTTTCATTTAAGCCCAATTTTTATGCAATCGGTGCACGGAGAGCTGAGATATAATATTTCCGATTTACATACACCCTCAGTTCGACCAACAAAATTTCTCCTTCTCCGTTTCCTTCGTCGTCGCCCACCAGCAATGTTGCCATCTTCTTTTAGTCTGCATGTCATATGCTTCTACGACACTTTATACGATGTGAAAATTATAGACGTATCTCCGTGATAAAAGAGCAAATATAAGACATTAAAAAATAGTAATATTTCTCATCTTTCATTCTAAAGATTATGAGATCGATATAAATGAAGTAGGTATACTAATTCAATAAGAATTTTAATAATACATTATAATAATATATAATATAATTAAAATTAAAATTTCAATTCGTTTCTATAATGCCTGAAAATTAAAATGCACAATTTCTGCTAAGTGGCGTTTTGATTTTTTAGCTCATAGAAATAGTCACTGTCAAATTGTCAGATGCATATTTCTGGATCTAGATGAATGAGGAAAGTACGAGCGTCATGGCGCGAGTTTTGGTTAAGTATAACCCGAAAACTATACATCATACAAAAAAATGTTGAGAATAAAAAAATTTCAGTTTAAAGTAAACGTCCAAATGATTACGTACGAAAAAATTTGTCGGTTCCGGAAAGTTGGAAAAAAATTATTATAAAGTTAGTTTTTGAAATTTCTCACAAGCCATACATCTTTTGGGGCTAAGGCTTTCAGAGAATATTCCTCTATAGTGTGAAAAGAATGTGCATGAATTTTATTGTGGACTCAGATTTAGTTCAGAAGATATGAATTTTCTACTGAATTTATTGCAAAACAAAAACAACAACAAAAATTTTGTATCGCAAAGACTTCGTATCGACTCAAAAAATCTTTAAAAACCGTTAAATAAACAGAACTTTCAACTTCGCAGTGCTAAAAAAGTTGTACTTTTGGTCGCAATAAATTCGGTACAAAATTTATATATCTCCTAACTGAAATCTGGCTCCACGATAAAATTTGTACTCTTTTTTTTTTACACTATAAACGAATATCCTCTGAAATTTTTGGATGATAAAAAACGTATGGTTGTTGAGAAATTTTAAAACTCAATTTTATAATAATTTTCTTTCAATTTTTCGGAACCGTCGCATATATCGTATCAGCTGCTAACATCTGAACGTTGTTTTAATACAATTCTACAGAAATTCATACACACTCTTATCAACTGCCACAAAACATTTCTTAAAGCTTGAACCAATTTTCAGAGGACATAATTTATACAATTTGTTATGAACGAGACTAATTAGTCTGAATCGAGATGGTACAAAAAGTAATGAAATCCCCCCAAAAAGCACCTCTGGTGCAAAAACCTTACGCGGAGTACATTAATGTGGTATTTCCCACAAAAATAGTGTTGCAGCTACTCAATCTACAAAAGTATTGAAATCAATGGACATTGCCAAGTACAATTAAATTTTCCCAATTAATTTCTGAATGTGACCTAATCCTACTTTTCGGTAGGTATTTACATTTCGATGTACATAACTTACGTCACACGTAATAACATGCAATACACGCACTTATCAGAGAAGATCAATTGAAAGTAAAATTAAGAAAAAGAAAAAAAAAATTTGGAGGTAGTGAGTACTTGGCGGGCATTTTTGTAATAATTTAGACATCAGCCAAAAATGCCCGCCAAGTACTCACTACCTCCAAATTTTTTGTTTTCTTTTTCTTAATTTTACTTTCAATTGATCTTCTCTGATAAGTGCGTGTATTGCATGTTATTACGTGTGACGTAAGTTATGTACATCGAAATGTAAATACCTACCGAAAAGTAGGATTAGGTCACATTCAGAAATTAATTGGGAAAATTTAATTGTACTTGGCAATGTCCATTGATTTCAATACTTTTGTAGATTGAGTAGCTGCAACACTATTTTTGTGGGAAATACCACATTAATGTACTTGGCGAAAGGTTTTTGCACCAGAGGTGCTTTTTGGGTACCTATATACGAGCACATTATATAAATGAAATAGAACTAGAAAATTTTTGAAAAATTCTATCCTGTGTTAATTTTCAGCTCAATTTAATGCCGATTGAAATAGACACGTGGCAGAATAAACAAATCAATTATAATTAACAATTCGGCAAAGTAAATTAATTGCTGTATATTTACGTGATTGGATATACATATGTATATGTACATATATGTATCAAAGTGGGACGAATTAATTATTCAACTATCAATTAATTATAATTATTGCGTAAACCTGGTGTGTGTGTGTTTATTAATAGAACAAAAATCGTCGTCCAAGTCAGCATCAGGAGTACATACCCAGTCTGATTCTAAGTATACTATGTTAAGTGTTACATTAATTCGTTGCAAAGTCATGAAGCAAAGGCAATTCTGGGTCAGTTTATTTTTTTCTATTTTGTGTCTATTTTTTTTTTTTTAATTGTATGAACAATTAAGAATTCCATAAAATATCGTATATGGTCGATTAAATTCTAAATTGGTTACATCGTCAGTGAATGACTGGAATATATTAATCTATGAATCTCGTCAGTCATTAGTCTGGGTCAAAAGACCTTGTAATATAAAATAGTGTACGGAGTTTATTCTCCACTCATCAATTACAGTTAAAGGCAAATTTTATAGCTGCAAAGATATCATCATTTAAACTTCTTCAACTGTATTCACACTTGAATTTATTTCAAGATCGAAATTGATTGCACCAGTATAAAAGTTCTGAAAAATTCATTTCATACAGTGTTCTTCATCAATTGTAATTGAGACAGTTAATTTAGTTCATCCGATTTTCCTCTTCAACGATTATTAATATCTATGGGGCATTCCATGCCATCTCGATCAAGATTCTACGTCGATGTCTCAGATTGGTTTGATCATTTTTTGTATAAAAGTACACGACGAAAAACGCAATCGTAATTTTTTTCAGAATTTTTCGATCCAGCGTATCTGAAGTATGATTTAAAAACTTGAAATAAAAACACCCACTTTGTAAAATCTGAAAAAATTCAGAAAAATCTTATGAAATATAACAAAATTTTTGACACCTATTAGAAGATGGAGACTTCATAACTTCAAAACATAAATACGGAAAATAAATAATTAAAAAATTATTGTTATTCCATTGCATTTTTGACATCAGAATGAACATAGAAGCTCTCTATTATATGGCCCGAAAAATGTCTATTTAGAGAGTTACAGGGAATCAAAAATATCAGGATAATATTTAGATTTACAAATTTATATTTTTCAATATTATCCTGATATTTTTGATTCCCTGTAACTCTCTAAATAGACATTTTTCAGGCCATATCATAGAGAGCTTTTATGTTCATTCTGATGTCAAAAATGCAATGGAATAATAATAATTTTTTTATTTTTTATTTCCAGTATTTATCTTTTGAAGTTATGAAATCTCCATCTTCTAATAGGTGTCAAAAATTATGTTATATTTCATAAGATTTTTCTGAATTTTTTCAGATTTTACAAAGTGGGTGTTTTTATTTCAAGTTTTTAAATCATACTTCCGATACGCTGAGTCGAAAAATTCCGAAAAAAATTACGATTGCGTTTTTCATCATGTATTTTTATACAAAAAATTATCAAACCACTCTGAGACATCGACGTAGAATCTTGATCGAGATGGCATGGAATGCCCCCTATATACATACCAGAATCATATCGCATAAGATGTTCCAGTTTTGTGTTAATTTTTCGTTTTTTTTTTTTTCTTTTTCCTTTTTTCTTTTTCTTTTCATACTGCGTTAGCGAAACTTTTGCTTGACACTTTTATACCGTTTAAATATCATCGTGAGTACGTGATATAAATAGAAACTAATTGCATACGTATTCAACCAAGCATTAGTGCGACTAGGCTATATCGTTTATGAAACGTTAAAAAAGCTTCTGTTAAACGCGTATATATATTTTATCTTAATTGGAGGCAGCGATTATATTATCTGACATTTGTCGGATTGAAATAATTCTGAGTAGCACTCAGCTAAAATATCGCAAATATTTATTAAAAAAAAAAATATGGATTTGGCACACATCCTAAGTATATGACTTTCTCAGATTGAGTTACAAGATCAAAATTCGATTTTCGAAAACAGCATTCTATCCTGATAAATCGACAATACGTCACGTCGTAAGACTAAAATAATTCTCTCAAACGTGTCTTACAATCTAAAGCGCAAATTTTTATGCGCATAGAATAGTCTTTCAAATAACTTTTGGCTCGTGAATTTTCTGAGTATTTTGTACCTATATACCTTAGAACCAAAATAATTATTGACAGTTGTGTTAAAAAGTCGAAAATACGATGAAAATAAAAATATTAAACAAGTAGAAAAAACGTCCTTCGACTCTGGAGTTTGCGTAAAATTTTTGAATTTTTTTTCTTTCTTTCTAGTAACAAAAATCGAGTCAGGAGTTTTTGAAATAGGTTCGAACGTTGATGGGCTATAAAGATTAAAAGAAATAAATATATTGAAAATATTTTTGGGAGCTTTTTAGAGTTCCTATAGAAAAAATTCTTAAATGAAAATAAAAAATATCATGGTCAATTGATTATTGAACTGGAATCGAATGGTCCAGATATATTTAATAATTTTTATCTTCCTATTTGGACCTGTGGATATACTGACAGCGAGTTCGATCAATCAAATTTATGTCTAACCATCCCTCTCGGCAAGTCAATTGATGCCATTTACAAAGTTGCAAGATATACTGTGAACGTGAAAGTCTGATCAATAATTTTTCCTTTTTTTTTTTGCAAAAAAAGACGCCGCAGGTACAGATATTTTCGGTTATAGGATCTATATTTGTGATGATAAGAAGGTACTAACTTTCTCATATCAAAATACAGAGTACCAAGTTTAAAAAGTTGTGGAAACATCTGCAAATTGATTAGAATTTAAAGATTCAAAAGTATTTCAAAATATGGACGAGAATTGGGAGAGCGATCTAGATATGTAGATAGCAAAATTATCTACACGATATGAAGGGTATATATATTTAGGGTGCTTCGTTTAGACGAATTTTTTTTTTTTTGGTCCATTCACGGAATAATGTTCTAAACATATAAAAACAAATTCTCACCAAATATGAGCTCCTAATTTTAATTCTAAGAACTCGCGAAATGAGTTTGAAATTTTCCCATTTGATTAACACGTAAATTAAAATTTTTTTTTTTCAATTTGCTATAGCTTCGTGGCATTTTATGATATTTAATCGACAATAGGTGGAAATGACAGAGGAATCTTTCCTCTTTAAAAGTGTACGTAGCCAATTTATGTTTTGTAACCATTAAAAAGTACTAAAATCTCGGATAGAACAGCGATTTTTCAAATTTTGAAATGCTTAATTGGAATTATCTCGAAAACTACTAGCTCCACGGTTATGGCTTACATGACTTGTTGTGTAGTATATTGAATTTCCTATAAAAAAGTCTTATACAATTTTGTTGTAAAAATAGTGGTTTACGAGAAAAATTAAAAAACCATGAAATTTGAGAGAAAATTGGCTTCAAGATGTTTTACCGGGCGAGGCCGCTTACAAAACATAAATTGGCTACATACACTTTTGAAGAGGAAAGATTCCTCTGTCATTTCCACCTATTGCAGATTGAATATCATGAAATGCTGCGAAGCTATAGATAATTAAAAAAAAGGAATTAAAATTCACGTGTTAATCAGATGGGAAAATTTCAAATTCATTTCGCGAGTTCTTAGAATTAAAATTAAGAGTTCATATTTGATGAGAATTTGTTTTCATATGTTTAGAACATTATTCCGTGAATGAACCAAAAAAAAAAAAAAAAAACTCGTCCAAAACGAAGCACCCTAATATATATACAGTATGTTTTATTCGAAAATGTATTTTCGCGTGCAAAATTTCATTCCGAATAAAATTCTCCTTTTTTTAATACTGCAAATATATTACTTAACGATCTAAATGCGACTAAAATATGACATAGAGAAGCAATGATCGAATGATCAAAGACGTGTGTTTCCATTGACCATGGGATAGTGATTTGAGTGTTTTATTTCAAAAATCATATCTCGTATCCGCAATTAAATATGACGCACGGATTTATCTACGATCCAACTATATATATATATATATATATATATATATATATATATATATATATATATATATATATATATATATATATATATATATATATATATATATATATATATATATATATATATATATATATATATATAATCGGAGAGTGGTTATCAGATCGGCAGAGATGATTAACAGAAGAGTTTTAAAACAGAAGATGGAGTTGTTGATTTATGTTTTGATGAAGAATTACTGTGATTGACAAAGATTGATAAATAAAATATAAAGTTGTCCTTGATTGAGTTCTTTAATTAAATAATCCTGATTATATCCGCCGCCCCGACATCAGAAGTGGGATGGATCTACAAACACAATATCTACCATCACAAATTGAGACTATCCTCACGGCAGGAACGCTGTGTGAAGATGCTCGTTATGACAGTTATTATAATTCGGTGAGAAGTTTTCATTTTGTTCTTATTCAAAGTCATGAGTAGAATCAAACTAGACTTGATCCAAAATTTAAAGATCTTTTCAAAATTACTGATGATATTTGTTAAAGGCTTGTGATCCAAGCCGTGTTTTGAAATATGCACGTGATAGATTCTATTAAGATCAGGCAGGCCGAGCGTATTGATGACATGTGATGTGAATTTTGAATTGTGTTATGCTTGGAACCTCTGCGAGGACTTGTTAAAGGACCGCAGGTTAAAACCAAAGCTTTGTGAGGCGGTAGACATGTCTGGACAGACCTCTGAGCTGACTGACCCTGTGTGGTAGTAGACATGTCTGAGGAGACCTCTGAGCTAGCTGACCTTGTGTGGTAGTGAACATGTCTGAGGAGTGAGGAGACCTCTGAGCTGGCTGATCTTGTGTGTGTTTAAATAGACCTCTGTGGAAAATGCATAAAGCGCTGCATATTGGTCAGGAAGATCAAATGAAATGAGTTGAGTTATTTCGCGGAGAATGATTCGGTGTTACATATCAATAGAAGGTGCACTTGAGGCTCTCTTACAAGTCTGGATGATCGTAGAACTGAAATTGTTGAAGAACATGAACGTGAAGTATTCCAAGTTGCAACGTGATTCACGAGATTCTTCCATGTGAAATTTGTACATACTTGAAGAGAGATGATTGGTCTGTTTTGCTCAAGGTTTTTGAGTCATGGTTTCCCTTGAGATGTTAGGCAAATGCCGGAACAGTGAGATGAAACGGGGTCCATGACAGAACACTAAGATACAGATATTTCCCCCATGTCTTGTTCAATGAAGCAACATCACACGAGGACGTGTGAATAGTCAGTATGGCCGAATCGGAGAGTGGTTATCAGATCGGCAGAGATGATTAACAGAAGAGTTTTAAAACAGAAGATGGAGTTGTTGATTTATGTTTTGATGAAGAATTACTGTGATTGACAAAGATTGATAAATAAAATATAAAGTTGTCCTTGATTGAGTTCTTTAATTAAATAATCCTGATTATATCCGCCGCCCCGACATATATATATATATATATATATATATATATATATATATATATATATATATATATATATATATATATAAAAATTATTGTTATTCCATTGCATTTTTGATATATATATATATATATATATATATATATATATATATATATATATATATATATATAATGATCAATAACCACGACAAGGTTATTCGACCGATGTTTATATTTAAATGATCGAGTGATAATTATTATATCCTGGATTTTCCAAACCGTTGAATTTTTCCTTGTTATACTACTGTAGTATCTATAGTTACATCGCATTATACAAGTTAAATCGTATTGAATTGAATTATTGGGTATAGGAACACATTAAAATATATTAATATATCATGTCTCTCGAAAGGATTAAAAAAAAACAACACGATTCTTTCAATTTAATACATATACATGAAACATATATATCATTAAATTCGCGGGTCACGATCGCTGGCACTTATATCAATAATCTATAAGCCTCTTAAGCCGCAGATGTATGTATGTACATACATACGTATACGTATACGTATACATGTTTTTCTAATTCTTACTTTATATTATCGGTCGAAAAATTTTAATTATTATTGAAATAGAAAAACAGCTGAGAATAATAAAACTCTTTACCAGACTGACTAAAGCGATATTTTATAGACTTAACGACCTTATGCCATGATACTGAATATACTAATCAACGTTTATAATGATTGAATATCAAAATAGAGATTCATCCAGGGTTAGGGTATAATAAATGATCTTTTCTTTTTTTTTGTTTTTTGTGTTTTTTTTTTAATCATGGAATTGTCGACAGCAAAGAAACTGATCCATAAATAAATTATAGCTATTTATACACGGATATTTAGAATGTATAAATAAATCTGAAACCTCAGAGAAAATCTTAGTGCAACAACATCTGAAAAAATCAGAAAACCGGTTGACCTGTGGGCCAACCCGAAAACTTCCCGCTGCGTTAAATACGTTACAATTAATTGATACTATTGTGTTTATAATAAATTAAAGAAGGTTATAAGTAAAATTAGTTTTCCGTATACAAATCGTTTTTTCTTCAATTTCTATTCTTCGAATAACTTTGAAACTACTCGATCGATCAATTCCAAAATCTAATCAGATCTAAGTCTTGATGACCCCTTTCGATCGCCGCAACAATCATTCAAATCGGTCAATTCAATCCAAAGGTATCGTACGACAAAAAGAGAAATTTTTGTCGTGCAATATCTTTTAAACTAATCGTTCGATTTTGATGAATCTTACGGCGATCGAAAGGACTATCCAAGAGCTAAGTCTGATTAAGTTTTGAGACTAATCGCACGAACAGTTTAGGAGTTATGCGCTGAAAACATGAAAAAGAATTGTTTTTTAATTTTTATTTCTCAAATAACTTTGAAACTACTCGACCGATCGACTCCAAAATCTAATCAGATCTAAGTCTTGATAAAACCTTTCAATCGCCATAAGAACAATTCGAAGTTAAAAATAAGAGAACATACAAAAAGTTAATTCCTTATCTCCAGCAAAAGAACTACTGGATCGAGTAATTCCGATAATTATCCAGATTTAGGTTAGAGCAGATCCTATCGATTGAGATCAAAATCATTAAAATCCGTTGATCAGTTCTTGAGATATCATCAATTGAAAATTTTTTTTTCTCTTTCTTTGAATGTTGTCTTTTGAATATCTCGAAAACTACTGGACTAATCATATCCAAAATTTTATCAGTTCTAAGTTAAGAAGAACCGAATTGAATCGATCTATATGAAGAAGGATGGAATCCGTTCATTCATTATCGAGATATCGTCAAACAAAAACTTGATCAAACACACAGACGCCCAGACGTTCATCTGGAAATGGTCGAAGGTCATTTCCTGGACCTCAAAACGTAGAGATTTGGTAAAAATTGGACTTTTCATTAACCGGATAATGTATAATTTATCACACTTTACATTAACATACCCCTTCCCGGATTTGGGATATCCCCAGCGTTTTCCCGGACGGTATTTCTTATCTTACTGCACATCCAGGTCTCCGTTGAGGATTAAGCGTTTTAATGCGACAGGTATATATGCGATTTATATAAAAATATGCATAAATTCTCCATGCATACCTGCGGATAAAAGTTGGTCATGTGTAAAAACCCAGTGACTTTTAAGTGTCGTTCGTGAATTCTTCGATACTGTGTAAATTCCTATACAAAAAAAAAAATAAATAAATAAAAAATAAATAAAACGAGAGAATAAGTAAAATGGAAAGAGGAAGTGGAAGAGGAAGTGGAAGAGGAAGTGGAAGTGGAGGTGCAAATTTGCATGTATACGGGTTATCCTGGCATACGTACGGAGGGGGTTTCTTGTTTGTAGGTATCGAGGTGTACTGATGCGTATTCTGGAGTCTGGAGAAAAAGCTCTTCCGGAATAGATAGTAGGTGTGAGGTATACAACCTATTTACGCGTGAATGCGCAGAAGAAGAGCGCTAGAAAACAGAAAGGATGTATGTATATATATGTATAGGAAGAGGCGATTTTTGCCCAGGAGAAAAACCGCTGAGATAAAACCAGAGGTAACCAGACACAAAAAAAAAATAAGGAAAAAGCTCAAAAAAAAATAAATAAATAAAATAAAATAAAAATAAAATAAAAAAAAAAAAAAAACAGGAACGGAAAAATTCTACCGAGAATCGATTCCTCGCACCCATGTGTATCCGCGCTGCGGCTAGGGATAGCAGTATAAATTTAAAGAGAATCTCTGTATCTTGTTCAGGAATATAGAGGAGAAAAGACTCGTGTATGAATAGCAAATAGAAATATATATTCAAATAAAATGCCACAACTTACTTCTTTATGGTATTATCATTCAGCTACGTAGTACGTCATGCACTGATACCAATAAGTATTCTCTGAATAAAATCCCACCGTTCAGCTAGGTACCAATTTTTAATTTTCGGTATTACTGACAAAAATTTTATGTATCTGCTAATTAAATTTATAATATTTGAGTAAGCCTCTGAAAAAATTTCGTTGGTTGAGAGAAAATTTTTAAATGTTGTTCAATAATTGCGAAAATAATTCAGTTTTTAGAAAATCGATGATTTTTTTGATCTTTCTTTATTTTTATTTATTTTTCTTCTTATCGCCATCTTTCCTCTCTCAAAATTTTTAGATAAAAATATTAATTTAGGAATTGCCCTAAGATTTGTTTCTAGGGAAAAAAATAATCGATTTTTAAAAAAAAATTCTCTACTTTTATACTCATAAGGTGTTTCCAATTTTGATAATCTTTAAGAATATTATACACATAGATTTAAAAATAATCAGAGTCTGTATAGGATTTTGTTATAAAAAATATAGGTTTCTAGTTAAAAAAAAAAAGAGGAAACGAAGTTGACCTTCATATGACTGTGAACATCTCCACCAATCTGAAAAAAATTATAGCCTCTAGATTCCACTTCGAAAATGATAAGACTTTAGTCTGAAACATTTTTCTCGAAAATACTTAATTTTCAAGTTATTTGGGTTTGCCAACTTAAATGGTCCACCCTCTACATTTGACATGAAACGTTTAATTTTGCAAAATATTCAAATCCAAAATAACTGGACATGATTCGATAAAATAATAAAGAGACTAAATTATGAAAAATTATATACAGATATTGAAAATATGAATAAAAATACATCAAAAACTGATGTTATATATATATATAACTTTGGATATTGGTGAAATACCTATACTCCAAGAATGTGGCCTAGAAACTAATTATTGAAAAATTTTATTTTCCAATTCACAATTTCGTGAAAAATATTTCAACGCAATACCTCGCCTTGACCTAAACAATTTTTCAATTATTCAAGTGAAGTAATATTGAAATTTGACAAAAACAAAAAAAAAAAAAACAAAAAAAAAAAATTGATTCTCCGATAAACTGAGCACGTACTTTTTCGCATTCATCATTGATTTAGATCAACATCTTCTTCTTCTTCTTCTTCATTTTCGTCTTTTTGTGCATGGAAATCTTAAAAAAAGCACCGTACAAGTGTTGACTATATTATCTGCAGTATAATACACCAACGCATTACCGTCCTATCACCTTCCTCTCGCTTGCCGCAAGCTCCATCCACTCCAGTCAATAGTCATCCTCTTCAAAGCTTGCAAAAAAAAAAAAAAAAAAACACTACAGTGGCGCCAGATATCTTGAGACTCTGGCTCTATGCTATGCCACTTTAATGTTTCGAGTTTGAAAGAATTTTTTTTCTGAAAGGTATATAGACACACGTATAAATACGGTTAATAATGTAAAATCACAAAAGTATAGTAAAATTAAAGACACGGAAACGTACATACGTATAACCATACCGCATAAACTTACACACACATTACACCGTGTAACTTAGTGAAAAATAAAAATTCTATCACTTGAAACGTCTCAATGTCGTGGCCTTGTAGTCACCCTGGCACGGGTTCGTACTTGGTTTACGATCGGTTATATATAGGATATAAATGCCCTCTAACTAATCGACTAACGAGCCGTGTATTCCATGAATGAATACCATCTATTCAGAAAGGCTCAACTTTTTTTGTTTTTTATAAATAATTAGAAATATATTGACCAGTCTTAGGCAATTTAGATCATCGGATCATTAATTCCTTCGATCTTGACCCAAAGTGATCACAACGATATCCAAGTCGACCTTAGCGATCCCGGCACAGTCGTTCATTCCAAGACCGAATCAATACCAGCAAATAGTCGGATTGATAAAGATCGAGCCAACGCTGTTAACTAGAACTGGGCCAATGTTGCGAATAAACGGTGGACTATAGTAGCGTAGTTCGATACTGAGCCAGTACCTCAAGTTCTCTAAAAATATATACATATATCGAAAGCCAAGCAACGAGAAGGACGTAATTTCTCATAGAGCTTTACCCCCTTTCGGTTTTTAGCCTTGAAAATGTATTGCGAAAAAAGACCAGTAATGGACCGAATTAATAGCACTGACAGATTTTACAATGTTGAATACTGGCCCAGTGCTCAACATCAACGCTCAGCTGTTGTGGCCGTACCAACGCTGGGATCAACGACTGAAAGTATACGAAAAAAACGTGTCTTAATCCATAGATTTTCACTCTTGAAAAATAACTTTTCAATTCTGACGAGACACTGTCGATTATACTCTTATAGAATTCTCCGAAAAGTAATGCTTGAGGGAAGATGATCCGTTCGTAGTCGTTCTTCGTAAATGAAAACTGACTCTTTAAGGGTGAGGATCTGTAGAATGAGACATGATTCTTCGTACTTTAAATCGTCAATCAGTCATGACGTTCACCCTCTTAACCAAAATTACCATGTGACCAAAAAGGATTTCGGATATACCCAAGTCTGGTCCAACATCTTTTAAAGTGGAAGAATGAAACCGTTCGTCAAACGATCCTAGCTAAAATTTCTTTAATTACTGGGGCACAGGAAACCGACGAAAATCCGTGTTTTCATTAATCACATCTGTTATCATATATCGGTCAGATATATATACATATTTACTGTAACGTATTAAGCCTGCTCTCTCCACGATACTCTGCGCAGGAGACAATGAAGGAGGGAGAATGACGTCACAAAGGATATAAAAATGACGTTATCACGCTGCTCAGCAGCATTTAGACACCTGTCAGGTCAAATGGCTCACAAACACTCTAAAAAATTCTAGCAATTCTGGACTGTTGGGGAATTAGCAAAATGAGTCTTAGAGCAATTGCTAACTTATAGTAGCGAATTGTTTCTGAAAAATTCCCATAACGTAGCATTTATTGCCTGTCGGGATAATTGGCACTTGAACCTTCACTTTTTGATAAATCATTCCTTCCCTCTTGGAAGAATGATTATTTTGCTTCACCTTTATACCGGGTGTCCCATTTTAATCTTACACCTGATTTATCTCGAAAAATACTGCTCTGATCAAGTATCGAGTATAGTAAAACTGTTAGGTTTCAAAGGGGGAAAGAACTTGGCATTGTTGGATTTTTTAGTGGTGGCGCTGTTGAGATCAGGGGAAGGTCAACTTTGTTTTTTCAAATCGAGATCCATATTTCTAATCACGTGATTTTGTTCTAGTTCAAAAATCAAACGATTTTTGTATGAAACATTTTTTTGTGAGACATAAATTTTTCATGATATTCAGCTGAAACACCGGAGATTTCTTAACTTTGGAGGACATTTCACCTCTGAACTATCAAGTTTGAAGAAAAATTTCAAGAGACAAAAAGTGCGTAATATTATGCCAAGATTCTTGGAGAATAATTGCAGAATTTTTTCTCAATAATTTTTCATTGCAGTTTGTTCAGTGGCGTGAAAAAAAATCAAAAATTGTTTTAAAAAATTCTGTAATTATTCTCCAAGAATCTTTGCATGAAATTACGTACTTTTTGTCTCTTGAAATTTTTCTCCAAACTTGATAGTTCAGAAGTGGAATGTCCTCAAAAGTTGAAAATTCCCTGGTCGTTCAGCTGAATATCATGAAAAATTAATGTCTCACAAAAAAATGTTTCATATAAAAGTCGTTCGATTTTTTAAGTAAAACACAAATACGTTATGAAAAATATGGATTTCCATTAATAAAAACAAAAGTTGACCTTCCCCTGACCTCAACGGCGCTTCCACTGAAAAATCCAAAAACGCCAAGTTCTTTCCCCCTTTGAACCCTAAAAGTTTCACTATACTCAATACTTGATCAGAGCAGTATTTTTCAAGATAAATCAGGTGTAAGATTAAAATGGGACACTCGGTATTAAAATAGTTTATTGGCAAAACAAGAACAAAACAAACGAGAAAACCAAACACAGCAAATGATTAATTTTAAAACGAATAACTAGATTTAAGTCTTATTTTGTAAATTTTTTCTAAAATATCTATTTTCAGTTTAAATAAAATTTTAATGTTAGATAAAGTCAATACATTTCTTGGATTTTTATCTAACATATAAAATTTTACGATTCACCAACACTTTCACTTCGTTAAATCGGGGAACTGCCAGCTTTAAACCAATTACGGTTTAGTACTGCAGGTTAAATTAATCCAAGTCTGAATTGTAACCAGTTTCAAGTCTGGAAAACAGGCTCAACTCTGGGAGTCAATGGGTTCTGTTTAGAAAAGCGAAAATCAGGAAGATAGGCTTGATTTTCGATCAAGTTCTATCGTTTAAGGAGCAGGCAGCTTTGATAGACGGCTATCCAAGTCTGTAAGCTAGGTGATTCAGTCAAGTCTTTTAGGCTTCGACAAGACCAGTACACAAACAAAGAAAATTAATGCAACATCCACGATTACAGCTCTATCTTCAATTAATTAAAAATTAATTAAAACCCACAAAGTTGCAATACTATAGAATGGAAACACGCGACTACCACGTAACTGACACGGTGACGCTTTGGAATAATTTATTACGGTCTTGCCCAGGTTAGTTTTGGCCTACAAATTCAGTCAGATCGTATTAAATTGTCGAGGAGTAGAATTATTTAACGCTTGGTTTTGCAACCGGACAACTTATTCCGATAGTCTGAGATTGAAGAACACATAATCAACATAAATAAGCCGGAAGAACAGTTTTTCGGAGTACTTTTCATCAAATAGAAAAAAAAGGATGTGTTTGTCAGGGGAAGAAAAAGTATAAAAAAGTAATGAAAAACCAAAAAAAAAAGATCAGAATTGAAAATTCCACAACAAAAAAATGCCCTATATATTGACAAACAACAATTTCATACAGTGCATTTAATCCCAATTCCATCTGGGTACACTTACAATTTCTTCTTGTCATTGGCAAGGAACGCCCTATATATTGATAAACAACAATTTTATACAGTGCATTCATTTTAATTCGATCTGGGTATATTTACAATTTTTTTGGTGTCATTGGCAAGGAATGACCTATATATATGAAATTCTCAACTCGGAAAAATATATTCTTTCATTTAGAAAGGTGATACAGAGAAAAAAGTATAGGTTTGTCAGTAAAACAGCGAAAATCGATTCTTTTCCGGTAGAACCGAAAGTTCAAATTAAACAAGACATGGCAATTTTTCATGCCCATCATTTGGTTGTAAAGTCCTGTGAATTTCAGATTTTTTCATCGAACCGTTTCCGAGACCACCGCGCGAGGTTCTCGAAGAGGCCGACAGACGGACCGACATCTTTCTAAAAAGCTGCTTTTCGGATTCTAGATGGTCGAAAACGTAGAGATTCGTTGGAATTAGCAAAAGTCACTTATCGACCAAAACCAATACTTTTCTCATATCACCGTAGGTGATGAAAAGTAAAAATAATATATATTAAATAAATGATAAATTTCGCAAAACCTAGATACGCTTGTTAATGTTATAGTGGAGAATATTTCCCACTGCGCGCATATACATATATAAATTTCAATGTAAACTAGGTGTTAACTATACAAATATCGGTGTTTGCTCAAGCCAGCAATTCCTGGCTTTTCCGTATAGGGTAAGGTGAATCAATATTTACGTTTCGTTAGTTGTAGACCAATTCAATTTTCACCGTTAGATCGAAACACGACGAAGATTAAAATGACGATATTTTTCGAATTATCGTAAACCGTAGAGCGTGAGACTACAGGGATATTTAGTACCGTGGGTAAAAGTTTCATTTTACACGTAGCCATACTTTTAAGAATCGGATAATAAATGAGTCGAAAGTTTGGCACTCCTGGTTAAAGTGGCATAACGCGTTCGAACAATTTGATGAAAGTAAAATGCTGAATGGCGAGGGGCAATTATTGTTCCAAAAGACTCCGAGAGCCATTTAGACAGATTTTAATATTAAAACTTGATAAGTGTGTAAGTAGCTACACAATACCGGGACCCCGAAAACCTTGAGGATTTACCTAGGTTCTCCGTGGATAATATAACTGTAAGAGTCGTATAATTCTGTACAACTCCATCAAGCCGTTAAATTATAATACTGGATGATGATTTTGAGGAAAACTGACGAACAGGTAAATCAACTAAGGTATGCGAGCTGCGAGTTCCTGTCTCCCTGAGGGTCGCGAAAGGTCTTAGGGAAACAATGCCAATTCAGTGGAATAGCAGTGTAATTAAATCCCGAGGGAGTCACTGAAGGAATAGCCTTTTGTACATCAGTGTGAATCCCTCGGTAAATCCTCTCTCACATGCTCCATTACATTTCATGTTCATCCGCGCTTCAACATATCGGAGAATGAGTCAGAGACTGAGG
Organism: Macrophya annulata; assembly: GCA_963924015.1. Classification (NCBI taxonomy): domain Eukaryota; kingdom Metazoa; phylum Arthropoda; class Insecta; order Hymenoptera; family Tenthredinidae; genus Macrophya; species Macrophya annulata. The sequence goes on from OZ001263.1 coordinate 10,661,080, forward strand.
CCATGAACTTATTTCTGAAAGCCACAAATCTTTAGGCACTACCGTATAACATACTTACCTTTGTTCTTGAGGTTCCCGAGAAAGAGAGACGAGGGAAAAGGGGGTCTAATTATAATAATAGAAATACAATTTCACGGTTTTTCTTAATTACCTCATTCTCCACGTCATTGTGATGCACTGGCATCTCAGCCAAGAGGGCATGTTACTTTTAAGCACATAAAACAAGCATAGAGTATAAAGAAGAGCTAGGTTACGACTACTCAGATCATCATTTCCAAACATCTTGTAACTAGCATTTTCTTCAGGGGTACCTAAAACATTACTGAAAAATAATTATAACTTTAATTTGCATAAATCATAGACAGAATGGTAAGACCGTAAGTAAAACTATGCATGTAAACGGTTTGATATACTTCCACAGTAAACGGGTTATTACAACCATGAAATCAAAACGCCTAAATGTTGACCACAAGCCTGCCTTTCGAGCTACCAATCGACAAATTTCAGCGACCTGATTTTATGCATAAAAATCAAGTTCTTCGAAATGCATTGAAATTTAGGATTTAATCATTTTTGATCTACGATTGGTAAGTCAGATTGACTTGCCTGTCAAGGAATCGATAGTCAACCGTAATAAGAAGAAACCCTGAAAATTTCAAGATCCTATCCTACGGTTATATGTATAGTTCCCCAAAAATCGTGTGGACAAGGTAAAAAAATTGATTTCGAAAACAAAAAGGATTAGATATTTGCTTCTTTCCAAAAGCTAGATCCCAATGAGTGCAGATGAAAGATGGATAGCGACATTTTCTAAGAAAAAATCAAAAAATTTCATGAGGGTGGAGGTTTCAAACAGAAAAATTTGGAAAAGTATATATTTTATACTTAAGACAAAAATTAAACACTGAAATCTTATCATAAAAAACAACTTTATCAAAATCTGTTAAGATTAGATAATATATGTAGAACAATTTAGAGGTTGTTTATACCCCCTCGAATGGTTTTTTTTATCGCTTTATCCCGTTTTCATGTGCAACATATATTTTTTCCAGAAATTTTAACTCGATTTTAGCATCATTGGTAATTTTTTACATAATTAGGGGGTAGCTTCCCCCGGAAAATTCTTTAATCATGTTGGATGGACTTCGTTTTACTTCCTTGTTATAGAAAAAAAAATTTCCAGTTTATTTTGTGTATATAAAAAATATACATTTATCATAGACAGAGAATAAAAAGTGTGTATATAGTGGTAGTTAACCTCCTCAAATGTTTGTTTTTTTTTATTCGAAACGCGCGAAAATACTTCGATTCTATCTTTGTCTCAAGTACAAAAGATGTATATTTTCGTTTTTCAAATTTTTCCGCTTGAAATTTGCAATTTTTTAGATTACAGTGAAAGTGTATTATAGACATGATTAACCCCCGTGAAATTTCTTTTTTTTTTTTGTTTTTCAAGAAAATTAGCTCATGCATATTTCATTAGAAGAAACTTTTACCACTTAGTTTGGTCGGAATGAATTAGGTTTTTATACACGAAACTGTAAAATCGACACTTGACACCAATATTTTTGAGGGGCTGTTTCACCCCCTCAAAGTGTTTTTTCGCAGATAAAAACAAGAATATGTGTTGCTTATATTCAAGTCTACTACAACATATTACAATATGAACAAAATCGGCGAAAGACACCTGGGGTACCTTCCTTGTCAGTCTACATACGCACCGTTTCACATGATATACCACTGAAGTTTCATTTTGGAAAATATTTTATCTCACGATGGGTTAAAATAATCGGAAAAGACGAGGCTCCAAGCAAAAAAGAAGAATAAACCCTACGCCAAAATCGATAAAGAATATAGTTTTTCATACCAACATGCCCCCTCAACTTATATGGATGATATTTTGCATGCCAGGTGTAGCTTTCAATGCTTGCGTTAGAAATCGATTGGTAGGTAGGATTTCTCCAGAAATAGCTTACCTTAGACAGGGTGCCATAGATTGTGTCGCGAAGTTCGCTACTTCGTAGTCGAATTAAATACGCTAAAAAAAAATCCGGAAACCGGTTGACCTGTGGGCTACCCGAAAATTTGCCGCTGTGTTAAATACGTTACAATTAATTGATACTATTGTGTTTATAATAAATTAAAGAAGGTTATAAGTATCATTAGTTTTCCCTATACAAATCTTTTTTTCTTCAATTTCTATTCTTCGAATAACTTTGAAACTACTCGACCGACCGATTCCAAAATCTAATCAAATCTAAGTCTTGATGAACCCCTTCGATCGCCGCAAGAATCATTCAAATCGGTTGATTCGTTTCAAAGGTATCGTACGACAAAAAGAGAAATTTTTCTCGTGCAATATCTTCTAAACCAATCGTTCGATTTTGATGAATCTTGCGGCGATCGGAAGGGCTATCCAAGAGCTAAGTCTGATCAAGTTTTGAGACTAATCGCACGAACAGTTTAGGAGTTATGCGCTAAAAACATGAAAAAAAATTGATTTTTAATTTTTATTTCCCAAATAACTTTGAAACTACTCGACCGATCGACTCCAAAATCTAATCGGATCTAAGTCTTGATAAACTCTTTCGATCGCCATAAGATCCATTCCAATCGGTCGATTCGTTCTAAAGATATCGTACGACAAAAATTTTTTTACACACACACACACACACACACACACACACACACATACGGACGTCCATCCAAAAATAGTCAGAATAGCTTCGTAGGACCCCAAAATGTCGAGATCTGATGAAAACTCGATTTTCGAAAATCGGACCGAAACCAATAACTTCCCGTTTTTATGAAAATGTTCAATTTTCATTGCGGGAAGTTGAAAAATAAATATATAAATGAATAAATAAGAAAGCTGTTCCTATTATTTTGATGATAGCTCAGACATGTCGTTGTAATGATACGGTTTACAGAAAAAAAAGGTACCCACCTTTCTCATTTCTTCAATCATCATAACAAGCTGTATCGGAATTGAAATAAGTATATCTCAAAGAAACGTGAACGTCGTGGACTAGAATGAAGACAATAAATAACACGAAAGCACATCATTTTAAAAGCATCTACATTGTGTTCTTCGAACTTATGTGGCACAGAATCGCGCTTATTTAAAAATAATCTCTGCGGTGGTATATTCTCCTCATTTTAGTGCTTCAACTTTGGCGCTTTTGCCGCTTTAAAGAATCCGCAAGAAAGCAGTGAAAGCTTATCGAATAGCCAGAGGGTAGCAAAAAATGATCGTTTTGCAACGTATGTATAGTCTGTCTCGCGGTGCACTGGGACCCTGATTCTATGAAAATTCAACAAAAAACTGGCGATGAAAGCTCGGAAAAAAATGGTCAAAGCAGATCCCTTTCGAGTTCCGACCTTTCGGAGATATCGATGTCATTTTTGAGTTTCTTTGTCGACAAAAATTCTAATCTGTTTAGATTCTCATTAAAAGAATTTTGGGCAAGATTGAGCTGCTTCTATTGTCATACTGCACTGTCCAACAAACTATCATTTCAATCGGTAATCCATGAGTTATCGACTTTCGAAGTTCCGGAGTAAATCGCCTCTCTGCAGACTCCTCGTCCCCAGGAGAACATCGCCGCCCGGTCCACTGAATTTAATCTCCTACTTCGGAAGCCGATAATTCATGTTTGGCCCATCAGAACGAGGCTTTTCCTCTGCGACCTCTGTAACCCTGAAATCAAGTTGCAATAACACAATTTTTTTTTTTCAAATAGCACCTACATATTTGGAACATTTGATGATATTTGCAGTAGGCAATTAAACATTGTTAGTGACCATTCCCAGAGTAGAATAAAATTTTTGCCACCATTCTAAATCTATTCTGATCCTTAAATCACGTTGACACTATCAAAAACGTATCTCTTCATCAGACTTTCTAATATCAAACATCGAAAGAACTGTTCATGCAAATCCTTGCAAGTGCTTTTACTGAGATTGCAAACTGCATTTATCTCTGAGACCCGATGACTCACAACTCTTAACTCTTACCTGATTGCGGATCAAAAAGTTATCGAAGTACTGTAAAAAAACAATTTGGAAAACACATGCCAGTCCTTAAATATCCCTATTCAAGGTGCATGTAGTATCCCAAAACTGCTTCCAACTTCCAAGTAAGGAGACATCGAAAACCAAAGCTTAGTTTGTTAGAAGATACTATACAAACACAGAGAGGAATAGACTTAATTGTCAAGTGTTTCAGATCTTCTACTCATTCTCCCAGCTTTCAGGATTAAATGTATGTTATTCGAATGCCGATTTTACATTGTAGTATAAGCGGTAGATAAACTAGCCCGAACTAGATCGGGGTTGGTTCGCGACTCGTCCGAGTGGGTTTGTGGCTGTGGTTACTCTAGCACGAACCAAAATCCTATTACTAAATTACCTATCCGATGTAGTATCCGTACCGTAAACCAATCGCAGGACATATCCCTAGTGCCTAAAGTAGTAGGCAGCGAAGCGACTCACAATGTGGCTAATCGAAATTTCATCTTAGAAAAAACTTTCGTATATCTCTATAATGGGCATATATTTTTTTTCATAATAAAGTTAATTACGGTAAAGACTATTTCGTTGATGAAATTTAACCACGTTACAGCTAGACCAACTACGCTTTACTCTCACGATCAGATGTGCCATGTGGATATCAGAGAATGGTAGTTCGAGGAGGAGCACAATATCGAGAGCTTTTTCTCCTATAGACATCGATCAGGAATGATAACCAAAAAATATAGGGTGAAGTAAAAAGCGAAAGTCCCTTGGCAAAAGATTACCCTAAACCGTAGCCTGAGGTCGTATCAAATATATCGCTCTTCGCCATATGGTAGGGTATATATTTTTCCAAATTCGAATTCCAACATCTTTTTTTTTTTTTTTCATACGTATTCAGAATGTTAATAAAAGTATTATTTTTTAGTGGTTAAATCCGAGATTAAACTAATTAACGAACGATATTCAATCAATACAAGTAAACCCCGATGCGAAAGTCTTAAGCCTCTGATACAACGTAGTATCGTTGAATACCTAGAGATAATCCATGGAACCAATCGTCTTCCAAGTAAGTCTCTTTGATCAGTACTGTTCATTGATCAAATTGCTGAGTCAGACCAAAGAGTGGAAATCCTTTGGTAAAAGATCACACAGCCGAGTCTGATGTCGTATCAAATATTCGATAGACGAAGATTGCGGGATGGTTTATATTTTTCAGAATTGAATCACACCGTTACAAATATACCTACATGTATGCATTACCATGTGTGTGTGTGCATGTGTTAGGTATACGGATAGAAACTTGCGTTGGATCTATTTACATAAGACGTATCAACGTCTCCTTCGTGGAAAAGCTTCCTTTGGTGAAACAAAAGTAAATTCAACACACGCAAATACCCTTTCAGGATCTGTCGACACCGATTTCCATAACTCTTATACTCACAAGTGCAGTATTATATCCATACGTGCCGGATATGTAATACAAAAATACACATGGGAAATCCTCGGGCTTCATACGTGCATTAACACGTCATAAATACTTCTATTATATTATGTGGTAGTTGTTATTTCTCTAGGAATAAAAATTTTCTTACTTTACAATGTGAAAAAATATTCAGCAACAAACTAACGTCAGTTGAATATTGATTTATCTTCAATTTATCCACAGAATTTCATTATAAATTTCAATGAAATATTCGCAATTCTCCTGTATACATATATCGTATAGGTGAATGGAAAATGTGAAGGTAATAAAATGCAATTTATTCGAATCCTGGTATTAAGAAAGAAGAGAATAAGCTGGGTAGGATAAAATATTTTTACTTTGAAGAAATTTGAATGCTTCTATGGAATTTTTATTATTAACAGGCCTGCGAATGCGATAAGAATCTAAAATAAAAAATTAAAAAAAGAGGAACAATTAGATTCTTGTTATTGATTATTTATTTTTGATTTTTTTTTTTTTTTTTTAATAAGGAATAAAACTCTTCTGATTTGTCTTCATTTCTGAAAATTGCAAAAAAAAAAAAGAATCGCAAAAATATGACTCGTCAAAGGGATTCCATAACGCAGTACGAATTTAATAATATCGTTAACTTTGAGAGCTTAGAACCACCAACTCGTTCAAACATTCAACATCCTCATTAATGTCAGAAAATCAGTGTACAGCAAATTATCTGAAATTGTATGCGAATTATTGATTCTAATATAACTTCAGGCTCATGTTGTTGTGATCAACCTCCACTATTTCATGGACAATATTTGTATCCAAGGGACCATTTTCGCATCATGGATCCTCGAAATATCTCTTTATTCTCAAGAATTTAAGAAACGAAATTCACTTGTAGGTCCATAAATGTGTATCTGCCGATACCGCTGCCGTGTGATCCCTTGGGACACCCTTAACTCAAATTTCGAATGAAAATTTCTGAATGAAAAAAGAGAATTCTTCATTCTATGGTGCGTAGATTTCACAATTGTGTTTTCGACACTAAGAATTTGACAAGAAATCTTCTGATGCAAAGAACTTTACAAAGCTTTTTTTCAAATTCTTTTTTTTCCAGTTCTGACTAATGATTTCACCAATATTTCGCTTCAAAGAGGAACAAAAAATTTTTTGCACAACCGCAAGCTCCGATATGCTGAAAGAGGTGTGTTAGCCTCGGGTTACAAGCCACGCGTATTCAACGTCATGTGTGATCAACTAACTGTTTGAAAACCACAAAGCTACGGTCAATACGTTCTTCTATGTATGTATGTACGTGTGGCGAGATCATACGTTGTGGCCAGTGGCCACCGCCTCTACCGAGCCGTGCAGCCAGTTTGACTATCGGATATTTTAACGACAAGGGCGGATTCGTGTGTGTAACCCTCTGAATAAAGTTCAGTCAGACTCTTTGAGTTTGGTAAATTGCAATCGCTGCAGTGCAGTTTTTTTTGGAGAAGAGTTTATACGTATATAGGAACAGAATGAAATTTTTATCTCTTCTAAGTGGAAAAACTGTTGATTTAATATTATATACATATAGTATATAAAATAAATTTTATGCTTTAAAAAATGGGATGAGTTGGGAGGAGAAATCAACTTCACAAATCGGTGCTGAGGGTCGCGCCAGAACCGTGTTCACTTTAATTAGGACAGCCCTTGGGTACAAAGATTCATAAGTACAATAAACAGTGAACCATAAAAAGAATTTCATGAATGAGGTTAAAAAAAAAAGAATTCTTTATTTTTTAAGCCTGTCAATGGACAAATCGAAAGCCCCTAAATTTCATTAGCACATGTTCTTTAGAATGAACAAATTAATGGAATAGAAGAAGAAAGGTCATTTTTCTAAAGAGGGTTAAGTACATTATCTAAACAATTTTTTTTTCTTTGATAACTGAAATCTATTTGTACCATCGATCGCCTTTCTATTCGATATTCGAAAGCAAATGTGTTCCCATATAAATATTTTCACGAATTTATCTTTGAGCCTCTCCTACATGACATCAGACACATGAAATACTGTTTCTCAAAGTCTGCATCGTGCCCGTGCTCAATTTTGATATCGTAAATATGCCTACGCAAGTCTTAGCTGGCATTCAACCCGTTCGGTCGTAATTTACTGACTGATCGACTATACATATTTCATTTTTTTTTTTTTTGCTTATTCCTCAAATTACTTCGCCGTCGTTTTCACTTTCTCTTCAGAATCCATCAATATCTTTTTCGGCATTAATCCTATCCTCATCAAACAGCAACATACAATCGAAATCGTTTGTCTCTGCGATCCCATTTCATGAATAATCAATGTAACTTTTTTGTTTTTACAAAAATCAAACACTGCGATAACAATTGACTGCGAATTTCTTCAGGTTTGAATTTCAATTTAAACACCATTATCAACCTAATTAAACAAAAAACAAAAGAAGCAAGCAAAAAAAAATGATTTATAAAACGATTCGTGATCAGATTCATATTCTAACTAAAATATATTCTGAGCTTAGAAGTTTTATCCATATACGATAGTTATTGGAGGACTTGGTATAAGAGAATTTCTACTGCGTATACGAATCCGTACGAATCCCAATACGAAAAGAGAAAAATAATTCCTGACATGTCTGCAGTGATATTCTGTTTCCCATAAAACGCAGCTTTACCTTTACCTCCGTCGCACATGGAATTTAGATTATGGGTTCATAGGTTTGTCCAGACGATCCCCTTTAGGGTTTATCTCGGACTCACATAGGCATGTACGAGGGAAACGCATTATTCATAAAAAAAAATAATAAAAAATGAAAAATTGAATAATTTACTACTCGATATACAACCTTTTATTACAGGAAAATATTCCGATCCTCGAATCCTTTGAACGTGAGCTTTTTCATTCTTATATAAAGCTTGGAATAGCTGGAAAAAATTCCTTTCACGAATATCAACAATTTTAAAACAATTTATTAGATATTTTCTAGATTTTTACTTTTCATTACCTACAGTGATATAAGAAAAGTTTCGGTTTTGGTTGAAAAGTAACTTTTGCTAATTTCAACGAATCTTCACGTTTTTCACCCTCTAGAATCCGAAAAACAGGTTTTTGGAAAGATGTCGGTCTGTCTGTCGGCCTGTTCGACAAACTCGTGCGGTGATCTCGGATACGGCTCGATGAAAAAATCTGAAATTCACAGGACTTTACAACCAAATGATGGGCATTAGAAATTGCCATGTCTTGTTTAATTTCAACTTCCGGTTCTACCGGAAATGAATCGATTTTCGCTGTTTTACTGACAAACCTATACTTTTTTTCTCTGTATTACCTTTCTGAATGAAAGAATATATTCTTCCGACTTGAGAATTTCATGTATATATATATATAGGGCATTCCTTGCCAATGACACCAAAAAAATTGTAAATATACCCAGCTCGAATTAGAATGAATGCACTGTATAAAATTGTTGTTTGTCAATATATAGGGCGATCCTTACCAATGGCAAGAAGAAATTATAAGTGTAGCCAGATCGAATTGGGATTAAACGCACTGTATGAAATTATTGTTTGTCAATATATAGGGCATTTCTTTACGTGAAATTTCCAATTTTGATCTTTTTTCGGTTTTTCATTACATTTTTGTACTTTTTCTTCCCCTAACAAACCCATCCCTTTTTTCTGTTTGATGAAAAGTACTCTGAGAAACTGTTTTTCCGGCTTGTTTTTTTTTTTTTTTTCTTTCTTTGGTCTGGTTATAAAACGTAAATTTGGCTGATTCTAAGTATGCTCGATATTTTTTTTATTTTTTTGTTAAAATAGTTTATCCAGTTACCTGCAAGTTTCTCTCACATGCTGTGCCTGTATGCTGTCCTTTTCTGACTCGAAATTATCTGGCTTGCAATCTCTCGTCGTTAATTGATTTCCGGTACCAAAAGCTATGGGCTACTGCACCGTTACCAGTTTCAGAAATGAGAGGAATAGAATTTATTGGAAAATTAGTAGAAAAATCTTGATTTTTTTTTTTTTTTTTCAACTTCATCAAAGAATTTTTCTTTCTGGATAAAAACGTAACCACACATTATCAAGTGATATAAACCCCACAGCTATATATATATATATATATATACGATACCTACATCACAAAATACTTTCTGCAATAACGAGCCCCCGTGTGTGCGTAATCGATTTCCAAAACGATATTAAGTTGAACTACAGCCGATAACGAGCAAACTATGATCACATTCGGATCCACCCAAACGCTGGATGTGGTGGTTAGCTATTTGAACAATCATTACTGATGTTAACAACGTATTCTAAAGATAGAAATTTCGGTTTCAATTTACTCCTGCAGAACTCGGAAAAGAAATACAGTACGCTATTACCGCATCGTCAGAAATAAACTGTAATGCATGAATTATTATTATAAGTTACGAAAACATTTTCAAACTTTAGATACGCTTTGAAAAAATGTTCTATTGGCTCAGTTTATTCATAACTGATTTCTTGGATTTTCTGACACAATTGGAAATTATTTCACATTTTATCGACTTTGCCTATAGCCTACGTTGATTCTATCGAAAAAAAAACGATACGCATCGTTCACTAAAACTTTTTGAAATTTGAAGGGAATTTTCTGAAATGATGTATAGATTCAAGGTGTACTGAGATGGGTCAGTCTTCTGTCGTACGCACGTAACACACTTTTTTTTCTAACTTTTATATTTAAAAAAAATCAGGAAACCGGTTGACCTGTGGGCCAACCCGAAAACTTCCCGCTGTGTTAAATACGTTACAATTAATTGATACTATTGTGTTTATAATAAATTAAAGAAGGTTATAAGTATAATTAGTTTTCCCTATACAAATCTTTTTTTCTTCGATTTCTATTCTTCGAATAACTTTGAAACTACTCGACCGATCGATTCCAAAATCTAATCAGATCTAAGTCTTGACGAACCCTTTCGATCTCCGCAACAATCATTCAAATCGGTTAATTCGTTCCAAAGTTATCGTACGACAAAAAAAGAAATTTTTGTCGTGCAATATCTTTTAAACCAATCGTTCGATTCTGATGAATCTTACGGCGATCGTAAGGGCTATCCAAGAGCTAAGTCTGATCAAGTTTTGAGACTAACCGCACGAACAGTTTAGAAGTTATGCGCTAAAAACATGAGAAAAAATTGTTTTTTGATTTTTATTTCTCGAATAACTTTGAAACTACTCGACCGATCGACTCCAAAATGTAATCAGATCTAAGTCTTGATAAGCCCTTTTGATCGCCATAAGAACCATTCCAATCGGTCGATTCGTTCTGAAGATATCGTACGACAAAAATTTGTTTACACACACACACACACATACGGACGTCCATAAAAAAATAGTCGGCATAGCTTCGTAGGACCCCAAAACGTCGAGATCTGATGAAAACTCGATTTTCGAAAATCGGACCGAAACCAATAACTTCCCTTTTTTATGAAAACTTTCAATTTTCATTGCGGGAAGTTAAAAAATTGCCTATCGCCATATCGACTCCATATTGTTTATTGTTGCATATTGAGCGTTGTTGAAAACGTAAAATCAGTAAGAAAATCTAGTACAGCAACGACGCAGCATCATTACAGGGTATGAAACACTATAATGAGCATCCTTTGAGTACAGATAGAAGAATTTCTTCACTGACGTAAAATTCCAGCATATTTCCTAGCCTACCGAAGCGATCTAGGCGATGTTACGAAAGCTTTATTCTCAGTCTCAAAAGAAAATCATTCTAAATACCGTGAACGCTGTATGTATTCTGGTAAAATAGTAACCTCGAGCTTTCCTATCGATTTAAGATTTCCTCGATACCAAATTCTACCTGACAAACTCGAGGAAGACTTATTTTCCTTTGTACTGACGTACTATGAGGGAAACTTGTGCTTTTCAAGGAACATGAACCCTAGTTTAACATTTGTATACGAGGAATGTAGATAGCGATGTACCATTTATCTTTGCTTCTGACTTTTGGAACGAATAGTCAACTTTTATCAAGACCAGACAAACCCCAGGCAAGAACAAGCCACTCTGGCCTGTAATATCGTCCTTGAGTATAGTATAGGGCTTAAGTATGTTTTAATGCGTCGGCGCTAGTCAACGATCCATGCCCCCTTAGTCTAATACCCTTCGGAGAAGTAAGTTGGTTAAACGGTCCTGCACAAGGGTCTCGGAGGTGCCTAACCGTCGAAGTATATATTCCATAGCAGGTTTCCTACTCGGTGACAATTATTGCAGCCAATTTGCTGTCAAACTGTGTGGAATCAAACCGAAAGCGCAACTCCTGATATCTCTGGTTATACTAGAAGCGCTTTCTTCTCGCACCATTTCGTACCAATCGAATTTTCTCTAGTGTTCTTCTAGCTTTGACGGGGTATTTTTATACACTTTTTAGTAGAATCCAAATTCTTTATTTAATACTGTGATCGATCAGAAAGACGTAAACTTAAGATTTAAAGATTTTCTGAACATTGTTCTTTCACCTCTTCCGCAACGTTCTTAAACATTTTTCTTTTCAGACTCGAGGTTCTTTGCAAAGTTGGAAATATGCTGAGAAACTTTTCTGAAGTAAACCAGTAGTTTTACAAACATAAGAGACTCAGGTTAAAGAATTCTACTGGCGAAAGCTGCTATTCATATTTATAGAACTTTTTTAAGAACAAGTATATTCCTAAAAAATCGTCTCGAACGTTTTTCATCTAGATTTTAATGGCACAATTACGATTTCAATATACAAAACTTTTCATTACCTTCCCGAAGCTTATTCACCTTTGACCTCAATTTCCTAATCTTCAGTTTCACCCAAGAATTATATAGTTTTTAATATTTGAATATGTTTCCAAAAATGTCAGGGGGGTCGAAGAATCTTCAAACGTAAAACAAAGATTTGTTTTATATCATACATTCAAACTTCTCAAATTTTCACTACGAATTCGGTGAATCTACTTTTGTAAGAAAATCAAAAAAACGAAAAATGAAACAGATAGCTAGTCACTTCAGTTGTGTCTCGTCTTTGAGTTCATACGAAGTGGAATATCACGTGATCTAATCAAAGCAACTCGGTACTACTCGGCATAAAAGATCGAGCAAAAGAATCAAGCAGCCCGTCATCTCGCGTCACGTTCGCGTTGGTGCCAAAAGCTTTTGCAAATTTTGATACAATTTCGAGCATTCAGCTGCCGTTCGTACAGCTACGTTATCACATATAACCAACGCGACACATCCAATTGTGAGACAGCGTTAAATCGAAATTACATGCTGATACAGCTTTTCGTATATTGCGTAGGTATGTATGTACATACATGTGTTGCCATTGTTCAAGATTGAATATCCCTTTAAAAAGTTCACTCTTATATTTTCGGCGCGACTGTAACGAATACGGTACCAATTTATTAAATAGAACTTAATTAAATTTTAAAGGAACTTTTCAATCGTCAATCTTTGACGTTCCAATTTTTTAAAGAGGGGAAGTTATTATAACAATTCTAAAACTAAAAAGTTGAGTTCTCACCAGATCTCCACGTTTTAATCAACTCCAACCATTTTCAGATGGACGTCTGCGCGTATTTGTGTGATCAATATTTTGTCTGACGATATCTTGATGAACGAATGTACGAATTTCATTCTTTCTTGCATAAATCGATACGATTCCTCCTAACAATTAGAACTGATTAGATTTTGGATTTGGACAACCGGGTGGTTTTTGAGTGAATTCAAAGATCAAAATTTGAAACAAAAAATTTTCGTACATAATATCGCGAGATTTAATCATCGGATTTTTATGATTTTGGTTTCAATCGATAAGATCTGCTCTAACTTAAATCTGGTTAAATTTCCGGATTAATCGATCCAGTGATTTTTGCGTTAAGAATGAAAAATTAAATTCTCACTCATAATATATTTTCTCTTTATTTTTATCCAACATTTAATCACACAATACTATTTTTTGGGCTTTAAAAATCCGAACGGGAAGTTCTAGGGCTCCCCTATCGCGAGATCAGCCGACTGACCAGCATGGTGGTCCAGAAAATTGATGAAAAATCCAAAGAATTTTGTGAATTTTATAAAATTTTGTATATAAACAATTATGATGACTCATAGTCATTTGGAATATTAAATTAAGGTGTCAGTTCCTCTAATGAAGGTTTGTTTTTATGAACAATTAGAAAATCTAATATTTGAGCACCGATTGATCTCGGAGTCCTTACGGCAATATTGCTTTTACTTTGACTGGATCTAACTATGAGACACGATGGCTTCCCGAATCCCAAGTTCCACCTGATTATACTTCAAAAGACTAGGGAACTGCTGGGATTAAATTGGGTTAGTAAAAAAAAATTCTTTTTAGGACAGACTCGTCCTCCTCCTCGGAAGAAAACACACCCTAGATCCTATAAAGTTAAATCTGCGAGGTAACGTACACAATAAACTTTACTGATGTGAACGGAAGTTACTTTAGATAAAAAAAATTTGACCCAAAGCTGACCCGAAAGTGACCAATATAATTAATACCGGATATTTGGATTTTGCTATAACTTAAGCGTAGGCTTTGATATTAAGTAAAATAAGTGACACACCCACACTTGACGAACATAAAAAATTAATTTTCCTCGATTTCGATGAATTTCGTGTACTGAATCGAACCTATTCATCGTTAATCATCGATTAAATCAATTTGACATAATTTTTGATCACCGTTTCAGAGGTTTTTGCAAATTTGTTCTCGGTCGGTATAGGTAGGACTATAGCATCCTCTTAATAGCGTTCCGAAGTAGCGTTAACTTCTAAAAAAGTTACGCTTCAGCCAACAGTGCATTGTAACTTTTTAAAAGTTAGTTCTTTCATAATAAACTTTTCCACTGCCACTCCTCGCTCTATCGATGAATGATTAACGAGAATTACGCTTTCAAGTTTTCTAATAGAGTTGAAAATTCTTTCGATTTTACTCGGATTGGTTACCTAATGTGAAAAGGAAATTGATAATCAATCAAGGAGTGATTAGAGCTCACTGGCCGTCACTGTCTTCTTGTGAAAAACGCGGAACTCTTGGTATTGACAGATCATTTTCTGAGGTTTGATAAATCGGTTCATTTTTATTTTTCATTTTATGAAGGTATACTCATTATTCGTTCTGTTCGAAGAGCTCGTACTAATAGCTCGTCAAATAACTGGGAAACCGTTTTTGCTTATTAGCTTGACTGGGATATCGAGATTGCGAAAAATGTATTTGCCATAAAATACGCATATGTATATGTATATGCACTTGACATTATTCCCGAACCGCTGACAATGCGTTTTATTTCAACACGTAAGCATTCAAAGTGCGAATGCAAATTCGATGAGCATTTATCACGTGGCTTTTTCTCGTCTCAACTAAAGTATTAAAGCTAATTTTTATACGAATAAATTTTCACCGTATTCATCGATAAATCATTTATCTGTTTCAGCCAGCACGAACCTTGTGGGGAAATTTACACAAAGTGTAAGAAGGATTGTTCAGGATGTCAAAGACGAAGGCACATCGAGTAAGAATTTTGATAACTAATTTTTAGCTGTTTTAATTACAACACTTTTTTTCGAATCTCAACGTTTCGAAATACTTTTTGCAAAACTTTGATCGGAAATGATGAATCATATCTCTTTTCTTTTTTTTTGGTTTTAAACGACGATTTTCAAACGTTTTCGTACTGGCATCTTCGACTTATGTAAATTTGGGTATTTCGATATCCAATATTTTACTAAAGCTAAGAAAATCAATGTCATGAATTTTCATCAGGTTGACACAGTATTTATGGGATTGTTGGGATTGCGTGCAGTATAAATATAGACAGACAAATAAAACAGGTACATATATAAGATAACGATAGCTCGTGACTAATATTATATCGAAAGTTAACAATCTGTATATTGTATTTCAATACGAGTAACGAGTGATCAGTACAGATCCAACATTTCAACCAAATAATTTTCGAAAGACTTATCGAAAGTCTTCTGTATAGTAGGAAAATAGATAAAGTATCGATTAGCATTCAGGAATCAGTCAAATTTTCTTTTCGCTTTGCAATATCCAATTTTCAAATTTATTTTCGTCAAATTAATAATTCATCACAAGTTTTTAGTATACGGTGTGACTTTGCATAATTACCATACAATTTTCGTCACCTTTGACCATCAGGTTTCCGTTGTCCCAGCTGTACCTAAACTCGATTTCTAGCGATACTCGATCAGCATGATTCACGATAAGAATTAAATTTCGTGATTTTGGCTTGCTTAAAATGAGAATTACGATTAAAAAGTAAAAAAAAAAAATGTGGCTGTTAGAATAGGGAAATAAGTTTCAGTTGAGTCCATCGTCTCTCAAGAAAAGCAAACATTCATATACTATCCGAGTTGGTTTTTTTTTTGTTTATTTTTATTTTATCAAAGAATTCTGCCAGTCGTTGTGAACGTTGTAAAAATATTTTACGACCGTGAGAGATTCCTACGTGATACTTCTTTTTGCTTGATTCTTGCGGCAGTGTTGGCGTGCTTACGAGAAACTGTTATCAGTTATCTAGAAGAATAAGAATGGCTGGTAGGAGAATTTATCGCTATAATAAAGGCTGAATTAAGTTCCGTTTAACCTGACCCCGCATAACAAGAAAACGAAAAAATATTATAGCATAAATCAGACCGTTATCAGAAATCAATCATGACTACTCTTCAACCGGGTGTCCTCTATTTTTATTCGTTTATAAACGTATTCGTATTCATTCTCTGTTTACTCATTGAGCAAGAACCTATCACACGACAATGCAGTATATTCAATTCACACATTCTTCACGCGCTATATAATAATGTTCTGCATTTATTACACACCGATTTTATTTTATTTTTTATTTTTTTGTACGACGAAAGGTGGCCAAAGCAAGGAGGAAGTTATTGATACAAACGAAAGGTTAAGAACAGTAAGGATACGACTCGATGGAAGTTACGACACTGCAAAAAGGGCCTTGGTGGGTCTGATGTGCAAATACACCGACAGTAAACAAGTTCGGAATATATTCCAGCGGTACAAGCTCCTAAAATCGATGATCAAGGTGAGACTACACGCCAAAGATCTAAAATGGTTTTGTATCACAAGTTAAGAAATAAAGCTTTAAAGTTTTCGAGTTTCATTAACAGACTATCTATTTCAATAATTCAGGATGTGATCAAGCTGGAAACGCAGTACTGGACACTAGTGGATATTCCTAGACAGGAAAAGCAGGAAACAGTACCAGCCTTTGTTCTTCGGGCATGTGCGATCATGGAGAAAACCCACAAAAGCGGTGAAGGAGTTAAGACATCCGCAAGACTTGCCGAAGAAGCGGAGACCAAAAGGGAACGAATTGAACGACTGGAGAGTAAGTTATCCGATATAAAAAAATTTCTAGTTTTCAAAACCTTGTTCTAATTGAGCCAATTCATTGACCACTCGTCAGTTGTTAAAATTAAGAATTTATTTCATATACGAAAAGTTTTCTCTTGAGTTTATCACAGGATTAGCGTATCTGCAAATGTCATTCGTAAGTTTTACGATCAAAGTTTTCTAGTTTATTACCTATCAGCCGTTTCGACGTATAGGTATGTGTAGGTATACCTGCCTGTACCTAATGCCAACTAAATTAGCAATCTGAAATTCAAAGCAGTGTTTGTTCTTTACGAACAAGTCACATATAATTCTGACAAGTTTTGGGAGGTGCGGAGGTATTGTATAAACTTTTTTGGAATATTACAATCATCTTATTCCTTCCCTACGTGGTGCCTTACGGATATAAATTAGGACCGAATGTTATTAATTGGAAGTCTGAGTTCATTTGTAAAATATTATGATCTAGACTACATACGTCTGTGAAAAATAACAGAATAAGAAAAGATTTGTACCCGTACATCTTGCGACGCAACGGCCAACTTGTTGGAATATTATACTCTTGTCTTTGTTCAAATATTTTTCTGGTAGATTTAACGAACGAGGACGGCGAAAAATAAACCCAGAAAGAGGAATACGTGACAGCAAAATAAACCTTGGTAAATATTGACGAGTCGAGACTCTTCCACTTTAGTTCGTGCGACACGCGCCGATAAAACAGCTCGACTGGTATTTTAAAAAGAAACATTTATAAAAAGTCTTGAGAAAATACATCGTGGCACCGTTCGTCTTCAATTGGGATAATAAAAAAATAGCGTCAGAATTATTACTGTTTTTAAATAAATGATGAATCAGGCTGGATTCAATCTGTGTTGCAATACATTAGTATAATCATTACAACTGCAGTCGCATTTCAACAGATCGTATTCGAGATAAATTGAGAAATACAATTTTTTACAAAGTTTATTACAATATCCAAAAAAAAAAAAAAAAAAAAAATGGACAAAAATAAAGTAGAGAAAGAATCTAGTCATTCCCC
This sequence comes from Macrophya annulata, assembly GCA_963924015.1. Classification (NCBI taxonomy): domain Eukaryota; kingdom Metazoa; phylum Arthropoda; class Insecta; order Hymenoptera; family Tenthredinidae; genus Macrophya; species Macrophya annulata. The sequence goes on from OZ001263.1 coordinate 10,679,023, forward strand.
AGAAAAAAAAGGTGTGAGTTTGGATTAGTCCCCTTCTTCTTCAGTCCCTCAATTAATTTTGACGATGAATGTTGATTTTCGTGAAATTTCTCGAGAGAAGAGCGAAATGTATGTATATGTGTAGGTGTGTAACATGTATTGTATACCTACAAATATTTTCCCAAGATAATTGAAGCGTAAAACAACAAGCGACAATGACAAGTAAACGAAACGATATGCAAAGAGTTAGCGGATTAAGCAGCTAGCCGCTCTGTCGAAACGATGCTGCAGTGATTGATGAAGGCATTTATGATAAAAATCTTTAAAATATAATATAGAGAATTGTTTAGTCTATCACTTTTCACTGCGCCTTAAAAATATTGTTTATTGTTACAGTTTTAATGGCGTCATTCACAATTTGAATATATGACTCTACCCTTATGCAGAAACCGTATTTAAGGAGACATTTAAAGTCAATGGGGTTCCCAGTTTCTTTTTACTTTTCATCATCTACGGTGATATAAGATTAGAAAGAAAGAAAGTATTGGTTTTGGTCGAATAGTGACTTTTGCTAATTCCAACGAATCTCTACGTTTTCGACCATCTAGAATCCGAAAAGCAGCTTTTTAGAAAGATGTCGGTCTGTCTGTCGGCCTCTTCGACAAACTCGCGCAGTGATCTCGGAAACGGTTCGATGAAAAAATCTGAAATTCACAGGACTTTACAACCAAATGATGGGCATGAAAAATTGCCATGTCTTGTTTAATTTGAACTTCCGGTTCTACCGGAAAAGAATCGATTTTCGCTGTTTTACTGACAAACCTATACTTTTTTCTCTGTATCACCTTTCTAAATGAAAGAATATATTTTTCCGAGTTGAGAATTTCATATATATAGGTCATTCCTTGCCAATGACACCAAAAAAATTGTAAATATACCCAGATCGAATTAAAATGAATGCACTGTATAAAATTGTTGTTTATCAATATATAGGGCGTTCCTTGCCAATGACAAGAAGAAATTGTAAGTGTACCCAGATCGAATTGGGATTAAACGCACTCTATGAAATTGTTGTTTGTCAATATATAGGGCATTTTTTTATGTGAAATTTTCAATTTTGATCTTGTTTTTTTGGTTTTTCATTACTTTTTTATATTTTTTCTTCCCCTGACAAACCCATCCATTTTTTTCTTTTTCATGAAAATTACTCTGCAAAACTGTTTTTCCGGCTTGTTTTATATATTCCGATAGTATTACGATCTTTTGAGAATATTCACCCGCCAAATTTATTTCAAAAATTTTCAAATTCGAATATAGGGGATGGAAAGCCGTAGAGTGTAGGTACATCGCCCGTCAAATACAGTAGCCCGTGCAGCCGGTCCCTGCCGATCGGTATGGACGTAATAACAGTTCTCTTAATTTCTAGAAATAAGAATGTAGAAGTTATGCAGGGTCTGCTAAGGTTGAAAATGTTTGGCAGATTTCATTCTACAGTGCAGTCAATTTTTGGTTTTTCTGGGAGAAATATACTGCATCGAAAATTTAAACCCGATTTTACCGAAACATACATTTTTCTGTATGTTTCGCAACGATATCTCAAGATCTGTTACATATATCATTTTGAAATTTTAACCAGAGCTGAAAACACCATGAGGTATTAATTGCACAAAAAAAAAGATGACAACAAATGTTGGTTTCAATTTTATAAATAAAAATGAGCCAAATTTTTCAGAGTTGTCAAATTTTTTTTCACACTATAATTTTGGTAATTTCATTGTGATGCTAAAATTTTAAGATTTAATCGATACAGGAATTGGGCTATGAGGAACACGAATATCACTAGGGATTAACTAAATCTTTTTTCATTCGCCCGGAATCGTGGCACAGTCAGATTTTGCACTGATTTAGATCATTACGTTGTAACGCCATTATTATCGACCCCGAAACAATTTTCACTGTATATTTCTATTTCATAATATTATAACAAATACCTCTGAAAAAAAGAACGGTGTCTCTTCATTTCTTGTGCCCACGTCAGCTCTCACCGTTCTGTAGAAAATTGAACGACAAATTTTCCCGCTTTCTTTAACAGACTTTAATTTTTTATTGAGGAAAGTACTTCTCTTGGGAAGAAATTGCAAACACAATTATAGAATGGCGGGGTCTTTGGGGAAAAAGAGTAATATTAGGACATTCTTGACAAATCTATAAATAATTTCAGGAAATTATACCTACTACGTCAAGAGTTGCGAACGTCTGTTATATTACAACGAAAACTTAGACCGTAGAAATTATAAATAAAATGATATATAAATTTTAATGTTCGTATATAACACATTTGTGTTTCAGATATGACAACGGCCCAGATCGAGGCAGAAAATACTCAGATGACCAACGATTTGTATAGACTGCTCAAGAAATACACCGGACTCCGGAATCTCATAAGAGTGTTAAAGGTTTTGTCTGATATTACGAGTTATCCCTTATTCAATAATCCTACCCTAACCTAACGATTTTTTTTTTTATTTTCAACTTTTCATTTTAAAGGAAAGAAAATATTTGCGTAGGTTTTATTCTTTACAATTGGCTTCTGGGACTATGCTGAATCCAATTTGTCTAAAAATGAACAATTGGACCAAGGCGAAACTGAGATTTCCTGCAGTATAATTCTGGGGAAGATCGTCTGACAAAACGTACTCTGACTTGATTAAATATTTATCAAATACTGAAAGTAGCTAAGGTCAAAGTAAAAATGTACAGTGGTAATAACATTCGACTCAATAAGCTTGACTTTCTTTTAATCGCTGAATGAGTTTACAAGTTTAAAAAAAAAAAAATCTAAAAACCAGTTGACCTGTGGGCCAACCCGAAAACTTCCCGCTGTGTTAAATACGTTACAATTAATTGATACTATTGTGTTTATAATAAATTAAAGAAGGTTATAAGTATAATTAGTTTTCCCTATACAAATCTTTTTTTCTTCAATTTCTATTCTTCGAATAACTTTGAAACTACTCGACCGATCGATTCCAAAATCTAATCAGATCTAAGTCTTGATGAACCCTTTCGATCGCCGCAAGAATCATTCAAATCGGTTAATTCGTTCCAAAGGTATCGTACGACAAAAATTTGTTTACACACCACACACACACACACACAAATACGGACGTCCATCCAAAAATGGTCAGAATAGCTTCCTAGGACCCCAAAACGTCGAGATCTGATGAAAACTCGATTTTCGAAAATCGTACTGAAACCAATAACTTCCCATTTTATGAAAATTTTCAATTTTCATTACGGGAAGTTAAAAAATAGAAAAATTGTAATATTCGAGAAACACATTAAACGGTCTTAACGAATCGTAGTCCATACCAAAGTGCGACTTAATCAGTAGCCCTCCGATGATATCTTTTGCTATAATTTTCCAATGAGAAAATATTATTTAATAATAAATACATTGGGCTTTTGTACAGTCGATATTGCTTAGGTACATAAAACATAAACCTGGTCTCAGATGTCCCGTCATTTTTAGTCAGTCTACCTAACTTGCCCAGTTTGGTAACGACAGCTATACGGCTGCAAACGGGCATCGCTTACTCTCTTAAATCATAACTTATTAGCTCTACTCCCCCAACTTTATTATACCACGCGATACTTGGGAAATATGATGCTTTTCGTAAGATCGTCTCATTGGATAGGTATACATATATAAGCCACTGTCTTCTCAACCTCTTTATAGTACTTTATTACCGTACGTAGTTAACGACTACTAGCCGTGTTTCCGGTAAATGCAGAAAACGGATGAGTAACAACCAACATCACGACATTAGGTATTTCACTTGGAATGGTATTGTGTATTGTAATAAGCTTACATATGTGGCTTGGTATACAATGTGAACTATCGACCAAAGTTTCATCGATTAGTTTCAAATATATTTATTTATATTTTTTAGTTTCGCTTCGCAGTGAATGGGATTATAGTTTTTAAGAGGGTATAATACAGGGTGTTTCAGAATTAGGTACTTTCCAGGTAATACTAATGGGTTCCTCGTAAAAATCCAAGACGAAAATCGGCAATTGTTATAATTTTTCACTAATTTTTTTCATAGTTACATTCATAAAAAAATAATCACAAATAGTCTATAATATTTGCAAAATATTTCACAAGATTCCAGACGATTCCATGAGATTTAAAATAATTCGAAAATTTCAAGAGCTTTCAAAGAATTCAAGAAGTTTGACAAGATTTCAAATGATTTTCTGAGATTTCAAAGATTTCACAAAAGTTTAAATAAAAATTTCAAGTATTTTCACGTGATTTCAAAAATTTCACAACATTTCACAAAATTTAAAATTTTATTTTTATTTATAAAATCAAATATTTCCGTAACTATGAGTAAAATCCATCTGATATCATTAATTCGCCCCAAAATAATATCAATGTAGAATATTCCCTTCAAATTTAAAAAAATTTCAATTAACGATATAACCTATACCCTGTAACGAAAATTTTTTCGTCAGTTCAATTAATCCATATAACGCGATGGCCCATGAAAAATTCCAAGTAATTTTTAATTGCCCCTAAAAATAATATAGAAATTATACCCATCTCGTATACAATCACATTGAGCTTCATATATCAATACGTTAAAGTAAGTTAGGTGAACAATTATTAAGAAAGTTTTCCGAAACGTGTGCAGAGAAGAGTGAGTTTAAACTCTTGCGAGTTTGGTATACTGGTGCAATGTCTCGGTATTGCAGGAGTAAAATAAGGGATGAAATGAAGCTGTTCATCATAACATTACGTCGGATATAATCGTAGTTTTCGCTCGTATTGCTAGGTCAGCAGGCACTTACCTTTACGAGGCAATTTTCCACTTACATTGAAACCCTTAGGTGGTTGGTTACCACCCAGTTAACCCACCTAAAATAACGCGTACCTATGTATGTTATACGTATGTATGTACGTATATCTACCGTGAAATTATACTTTTTTTAGTGTTATGAGATTGCCCGGTGCACATGGTGAGCAGCTTAACGTCAAATCGCTTACTTACCAAGTCGTGGGTGGCTACATCCTGTCCCTGCACCCATTCACAGCTCTATTTAAATTTAAGGAAATTAAAGAATGCTTACTGACCTGTGGGCCAACCCGAAAACTTCCCACTGCGTTAAATACGTTACAATTAATTGATACTATTGTGTTTATAATAAATTGAAGAAGGTTACAAGTACAATTAGTTTTCCCTATACAAATCTTTTTATCTTCAATTTCTATTCTTCGAATAACTTTGAAACTACTCGACCGATCGATTCCAAAATCTAATCAGATCTAAGTCTTGATGAACCTTTTCGATCGCCGCAACAATCATTCACAAAAAAGAGAAATTTTTGTCGTGCAATATCTTTTAAACCAATCGTTCGATTCTGATGAATTTTACGGCGATCGAAAGAGCTATTCAAGAGCTCAGTCTGATCAAGTTTTGAGATTAATCGCACGAACAGTTTTGGAGTTATGCGCTAAAAACATGAAAAAAATTGTTTTTTAATTTTTATTTCTCAAATAACTTTGAAACTACTCGACCGATCGACTCCAAAATCTAATCAGATCTAAGTCTTGATAAACCCTTTCGATCGCCATAAGAACCATTCGAATCGGTCGATTCGTTCTAAAGATATCGTACGACAAAAATTTGTTTACACACACACACACATACGGACGTCCATCCAAAAATAGTCGAATAGCTTCCTAGGACCCCAAAACGTCGAGATCTGATGAAAACTCGATTTTCGAAAATCGGACCGAAACCAATAACTTCCCTTTTTAATGAAAATTTTCAATTTTCATTGCGGGAAGTTAACAAGTAGATTTCCTTTCATTTGTACATACACACTTTTCATTGGCTGATTCCTAAAACTCCTTGCTTTTACGGAGACGATATTATTCAGGTGTGTGTTTCTCGCGTAAGACGTTTCTCCAGTTTTCCATTTAGAAAATATCGAAATAAATTCTTCACGTGCCAAGGCGGGCTTACTCGTAATTAATTATTAGAAAATTTATATAGACCAGCGAAGCTGTGTGTATAAATATATTTTCAAAGCGAAACAATTATAATATTGTACAGTCGTGAATCAATATAGTAATCGTATGAATAATGCTTAGGTTATACTAGCCGATTAGAAACCAGAAAGGTTCTCTGTTCGCTTTTATGGAAGCATGAATGAGCATTAACATTACCTGTAATACATGCGATTCATTGAATATTTCCCAGAAATTAACGCGATGTTAGATATCTCATATTCAAACAGAATGTGATCTCAATACTTTGGAATTAATGATAATTTGAAATACGAAATTACTCGAAATCACCAGATTTTAAATTAGCAAAATCGCAAAAATTAGAATGAAGTGCAGCTTTGATCAAAACGATTTTTCATAAAAATCGAATGATTTTTCAACTTACCACTTCCAACCATCCCAAACATGATAAGCTGCTTTTACCGGATCTCCAAGTTTTTAGGTCCGCAGAATCACCTCCGACCTGATTCAACCTAGAACTGATTAAATTTTGAATTTGATCGGACCATTAGTTTCCGATCTATTCGAAGACCAAAATTAAAAAAAAAAAAAATCAATTGATGATATCTCGAGAACTTCATGATCAACGGATCTTAATGTATTTGGTCTCAATTTTTTTCATCCTAAATCTGATTAAATTTCGGAATGAATCGATCGAGCAGTATTCGCGTTGAACTTAAAAAAAAATTAACTTTTCACTGGTTATACATTTCATTCCTTTTTTACTCAAATCTTTCATAAGTAGAATACCTACTAGTTTCCAAGCTTCAAAAATCCAGATTAGACATTTTACGATTGGCCCATTGAGTTAATTTCTTAAATATATAAAATGACGATATAGAAACTAATTAAAAAAAATTTTTTTTTGCAGACGGAGTACAACGACTCGAAGATGTACCCCATGTTTCCGAGGTACACAATCCTGAAGGACCTGATCAAAGCCATCATGCACGACCCAGACTACATGGAGGTCTGCCACGAGGTGGACCAGGCATAGCGTCCTGACCCCCTCCACCGTTCTCCACGTATGACTTTATAAATGTATTCATAGAATCATTTGTAAAGTCAAATTTCAAATTCGTGGTCTTGGTGAAGGGGGTGTCAAATTCGCATTTATTACGTAGAAGGTTAAACGTCGATGAACGTACAGTTTGGCCAAGATATACGGGTCTATAAGTCAAAGAATAATCCTCGAGAGTACCGATCGGTACAATTTCGGATCTTATAGATACTTAATATACTTGTCATAATATTTCAACGGAAGAGACTTAATTCTATAATATATATTCATTCAATCGGAAATCTTATCTGTTCTTGCTGCTAATCAAAACTAATTAAACTGTTCTTCAACACTGAATTCTTCTGATGTATAGAAACCTTCATCTTTGTTATTTGTTTTAGGAGTTTCGCCATTATGTCTTGCAAATTATTATCTCAACTGAGGATGAATCACTAAAATTTACTTCTAAAAATGCAAGCCTGAAATTTTTTTCATTTCGTATAACAATCTCTTCCGATAATTATTATTATTGTTATTATTTTCATTATGAAGTATATGGGGGATGATATTTTTGTGAAAAGATATATGAGATCAAACATAGTCTGATGTTACTGATTCGGAGAATAGAAGAGAAGAGCAAAAAAATGAATGAAAATGAAAACTGCTAAGTTTTAAGATACGATTGCGGATGAACAGTGAATTAAGTATAATAGGAAGTCCTGCAGTTTTGGTATTAGCCAAGCCTAAAACTTTTTCGCAAAAGAAATGAAAACTTAGAGAGTCTTAGCTTCATGAATAACATTTTTTTTTTATCGTATATATATAATATAATATTCGGCTGGATGATTAATACCAACTCAAAAGCTGAGTGCAGCTATTGCTACAGTTTAACCCTTCGTGGTTAGCGCAGGTCAAAATGACCTGAACTTAAACTTTGAAGATAAATATCGTTTTTTTCCCAAAATAAATACCTTTTTTGGAACACACACTATATCACCATTATATTTCTCCTAAAAGTACGATATCTCACGAGTATGCCCACTATAATTTCACTTAAAAATATTAAAAATTCAAAAAGTTATGGTTTTTTGAGTAAAAAAAGTGTCCTTTTTACGCATTGACCACTTTGCAATTTTTTTTCAATAATTTGCGATTTCAATTTTGATACACCGATTTTTGCTACTTGTTCTAGAATGTTCAAAGTATTTTTCAGTATTTTTTCGGTCTCGATCGAACTGATAGTTTTCACGTGGCAACCGTTTGAAAATTAGTTTGGGTCAATTCGACCCGGTTGTGACGAGTTTGATTGAAATCGGAGGTGTGACCACGAAGGGTTAATTACGAGTTACATATTATTATTATAATTATTATCATATATTTGCTCACATTTCCTATGAAATGATATTTGAATCGGTCCAGATCAAATTGAGATAGCCGTTTGCACATTGAAACACAAAAAAAGAAAGAGGAGAAAAAAATAAAATGAATAAAATAACTATAATATTTTGTAGAATGTAAGGTATAAGGCACAACAGATATTTCTTAATACTATCATACCTTTGTTAAATAATTGATACTATAGAAAATATGAAATATAGTATGTACACATATGCAAAAACGCTTCTCAACTGAGGCCAATAAAGTATAGTATATATTATAATATAGGTTTACGCGTGCAGCTAGTCAAATAAATTATAAAATATTACTTTGCCAACTGATTCCTTTTGCAGTCCTGCAGCTAGAGTCTTCGAAATAAGTATTAAATCTAAAGGACCAGATTGCAAGTAATAAAAAATAAAAAAAAAACATGTTTTGTTTGTCAAATTAGGCGAAAAAATTGAAATTTTTTTTTTGTTTTTTGTTTTTCAGTTGCTATATGGCTTGATTATTTATCAGCTATGTATGTATAACTACATATCTATGTGTTGGAAAAATTATGCACATATTCTTCTCCACTGCAGGGAAGAGTGAAGTTATGGAATGTTTCATTTCGAGGAGAAATTGTAAAACGAATAAATAAATATGGGCTCGGATAATTTCGAGGCTCGTCAAAAGCAGGTAATGATAAATTGCATCAAACTAACAAGAAAACAAAATAAAAAAAAAAAAACGGTGCTGGTTTGATATACGAACATCAAGTAAATTAATGAAATGTAATTTAAATAGTAATTACAGACTAATATTGGAATAGGTATTTGATATGAAACATATCCAGGTAAATATAATACATAATATATATGTGTATATATATATATATATATATATATATATATATATATATATATATATATATATATATATATATATATATATATATATATATATATATATATATATATATATATATATATATATATATATATATATATATATATATATATATATATATATATATATATATATATATATAATAATAATAATAATAATAATAATAATAATAATATCATGCTGTTCGATTTTATAGATAAATAAATTATCAAGTATAAAAATATATCATGAGAGAAATGTGAAATTTTTTCGTCGTAAAATTGTGTGCCATATATTTGAGAATGCTAGAGGAATAGTTATATTGAGAAAAAAAAAAAACAAAATTAAAAATGGAACAATTCCGAGTGATCGTTACATATACTTATATGAGTGTAATTTCGAATTTAATATGGTAGTTATTACGATATATATTATTATATATAGTATATATCTAGCGAACAGAAAATTTGATTTTGAGCTATTATTTTCATTTAATAGAATATCGATAAGTTGAGAGGACGTGTGAAAAAACACCTTGGAAATATACTTTCAACACGAAGTGCGCAAAGTTCAATTTTACGCGTGTTGTGTTGAGAAAACAAAGTCCGATATACGTGCAAAAGATGATTCTCGCACTAGTATCAAAAAGTACTATTTTTTTGTTATTTTTAGCCCTTTTCAAATCGATGGTACGCTGTGAAGATATATTTTATTGATTCAGTTTTTTCACAGCTTATTTCTTAAATTTTTAGACATAATTCAAAATTATTTGAAGATTTTATAGACTTTACAATTCATAGATTAATTGCTCAGAAGAAAGAGTGGTTGTCACAAGGTATACGTCGCATCTTTCATCAAAACTTGTTCAAATATCGAGGGAATATTCTACATTGATGTTATTTCGAGTCAAACCAATGATGAGTATTCGATGAGTTTAATTTTTACATAGATACGACAATTTTGGATCTGTAGCCATATTTTTCTGTAAAAATTGACAAAAAAAAATTTGTTATCTGCTCACAACAGCAGAAGACTGACCTTATCTTTATATATTATTGGTTTGCACTGAAATGACATCGTTCTAGAATATTTCCCTCGCATTTCAAAAAATTTCGATTAACCATGGGACCTCCACTCTGCGACAACCACTTTTTCATCGATGGACTCAATCTATCTAAGGCGAATCGGATGAAATAAATTAAAAAAAAATGTTGAATCATGTCTCAAAATATCAGTAATCAGCAGTGAAAAGACTGAGTCAATAGAATATTTTATTCAAAGAGTATCAATGATTTGAAAAAAAAATTATTTCCAATTCGTATGTATATTATCATCACGAACAGCAATGATGAAAGACGAAAAACACTTCTAATTTGCTCAAAATCAAATATTTTGTTGTTTTTAATAAACAATAGATTTTCAAGCGAACAAAGTGTTGTGGGTATAACAATATCGTATTGTTAAGATTACAGATCAGGTGTTGTATTATGCGTTAAGATGTATACAAATATATAGAAATAGTACCTAATGGCTGACAGCCCGAAATCAAAATACGAAATATACTGTTCATGAGACATTGAGAAATTCAAGCAATCCGTTTCAATGAAAATGGTCTTTTTTTCAATGTCTGGTGATATTAGTGCGTTCTGCAATATCTATCCAATCTATGTAATCAAATTAATCCACATTCAAATCAAATAGCTAATCAAATGATACACATCTATATCTCATATGTAGTTATAATAGATACTTACTGTATACTGTATCAAATGGTAACGGATGCTGATATCGCTGAAGGAAAAACACCGATATAACAACTGACATAGGTATTTAATATCAATTAAACAACATACTAATATAATTTTTAGGAGTATTAGCAGACAGTATTTAAGACTCATTATACTTTGTATAAAAAAAAAAGTAAGATTTTTTATTCTTAAAATTTATAACAATTATAACTAGTCCTTTAGCAGTACAGCATCGGTCTCCGATACTATAATAATGTTACTTTCAATCATCTTCTCAGTGTTGGTTGTGCGTATAGCTTTTGTGGCTGTTCAATCTATGGTACCTATTGTTACTAAAAACAAGTAATAATTAATATATTAATGTTGGTTAATTAAATGATCAAAAAATATTTATATCAAAATGCCTGCAAAAATCGTGACCCGTAATAAATATTTTTTTAAATTAACAGGGCTCAGAAGGAAAAATTTATAACATGTAATATCATATTATATGATAAATATTTCATATGGTCCATTCCATGCCAAGTCAACCAGTCTGTTACCTGACCATTTTACACTTTGTACATATACCATTACATGATAGTTCTCATCTCAAAAACCATTAAAAAAAATGAAAAAATCTATCTACCTACGTTTCTTATTTATCTTCTTTCATTATTTAAGATGTTTAAAAAACGTCATGCTCCTAACTTTATGAAAAAATTTATACAACTTGTATGATAAGAAGCCATGATTTTAGGACCGAAATGATAGTGGGATTCGGATTTTTACTATTTTTTACTAATTATCATCAATTTGAATAAAAATAAAATAATTTTGCTCACACAAATTTTTTTCCAGAATTGTTTCAAATACAATTTTCTCATTTATGTTGGATATTGAAATAAAATATCCACATCCTTCTAAAACAAATAAAAAAAAATAGCTTTGATCTTAAAGTCATCGTTGTTTGTCATAGAATTTATGTAAATTTTATCCAAAATGTGAAGAATTACGTTTTTACGACGGTTTAAACAATAAACAAATAAAGAAACACACTTTTTCGTTGGTTTTTAAAGTGAGAACTATCACCTACTGAAATATGTTAAATATACAAAATTGTCAGTGTCTCGCGGGCTGGATGACTTCACATGGAAAGGAAAACCCCATATGCAAGTGTATTAGCAAAAAAAATTTGTCATTATTTTATTAAATGACCGGTTAATTATTTTCTGTTAAAACAAAAATGTATATGTAGTTACTATTTCGTGGACATTATTTTTATACTTTCATTTCATATACGGCGTCTAATTTACAGTTTTTATGTATGTGAATTGAGCAAATGAACCAAAAAATTTTTTTTAAATATAATAATAATAATAATAATAATAATAATAATAATAAATAATGATGTTTAAATCACGGAGATAATTATAACACGTATATTTATTGTATTAAAATAACCGGCATCCTATACCTACATACTTATAGAGATTGAATGATTTAAATACAAAATATTCATATCAAAATCATATCAAAATGTGAAACCCTGCAGCGTAACCCATATATCGGTTCCCTGTATTAATGTAATTCTAAATGATATACATATATGGATGAAAGAAAAAAAAAAAAAAACTTGGAGATATAAAATCAAACGAAAGAAATCATTTTAATCAAACGATATACGTATTATTACTAGATAAATTATAACTCCGTTATAACCATGGAAATGAACATATAAAAGTAGAAAGAAAAAAAAAAAAAAAATGATTCTACTTAACAGAGATCTATACTTGATGCAATGTCCTTGAATTGAATACATAGTCAGCGTGCTCACCTTTTTCACAAAAAAAAAAGAGAAAAAAAAACTATATAACAAAAAAAAAGGAGAGCGCTAAATAGATTTGAAATTTTATACATATATTGATGTAACATATTACTGCACTCACCTGCGCATTAATATACATATACATTAGGATAGGCGATATAAACCAACTATTTTTTGTATCAAAAAATCCTTTCAAAAACTTGTTCTTTATGATCAAATTACAAGCCTCAGAAAATCTGAGCTCTTAATTTTATTATTTAGAGGTTGCTTATCGCGATTTTCTATTTCCAATATAAATAACATAAGAAATGTTCTTGTGGCACAATTCGATTTTTATATCTCAAGTACTAATTTACTTAGAAAGGTTTTGTATAGTTACTCTTGTTCAAAATTGAACGCTCTATAAAAGACGTCTCTTGGTCTTTTTCGATGAATCTAACTGTTTCCAAGTTATTCGTGGTTAATTACTATCATAAACCAATAACGAAATTGGAAACAGCCAGATTTATCGAAAAAGACCAGGAAAACTTTTTTTTGTAGTGCGTTCAATTTCGAACAAGAGTAGCCATGCAGAATCTTTCTAAGTAGATTAGTACTTGAGATATGAAAATCGAAGTCTTCCACGAGAACATTTCCCATGTTATTTAAATGGGAAATAGAAAATCGCGATGAGCGACTACTAAACATTAAAATTAGCTCAGATTTTTCGAGGCTTGTTATTTGATCATAAAGAACAAGTTTTTGAAATGGCTTTTTGAAAAAAAGAAAAATAATCGGTTCATTTGGCCCACCTTGTTGTACATGCATATTATGTATGTATGGGATATTCCATGTCAAGGCAGGGAGCCCAAAACCCTGACTATTTTACATTGACTTGATTATTATATTTCGAAAAAATATGTTTTGTCAATGGAACCCAATTGAAAATTACCAAAAAATCATATGCACTCTGTGATCACCTAAAAACATTTTTCATTAAAGAACAAAGTGGAACGACGATAAACCACAGAGATAAAAATGAATCAATTGTTAAAAACCCAAAAAATTACTAATTTATTCGAACTATTCATTTTCTTCCTCCAATACTTAAAATTTATGCACCAAATAATGTTATGGTTTGGAGGAATGAAATGAACAGTTCGAATAAATTAGTGATTTTTCGGGTTTTTAACTATTAATTTATTTTTATCTCGGTGGTTTATCATCGTTCCGTTTTGTTCTTTGATGGAAAATGTTTCTAGGTGATCACAGAGTGCGTATGATTTTTTTTGGTAATTTTGAATTGAGTCCCATGACAAAACCTATTTTTTTTAAACTATTTTAAAGAAATAATAAATGATAAAAAATTGGAAAAATTAATTCGATCATTTTCAACCCTAACAAGTACCATACATGACAATTAAGTCAGTCGAAAATAGTGAGGGTTTTCGGCTCCCTGCTTTGACGTGGAACACCCCATATATATATACAGGATGTATCACCTAAAGTGTCGAAATGGGAGGGACGTAGTGGACGCAAAGCCGCGCCCCTTCAGCAAATCAACAACTAAAAAAATTACGTATACCGAAATTCCTATGTGAGAGATGTGATAGGAAATACACACGCAGTATTTACCACTTGTACCGCAGATAATCATCCCCATCACGCTTTAAGTTGCCGTTTGTATTGATAGTGAAAGCCAAAAAAAAAGCCAACGAACCTTTTCTGTGAGCGTCGAAGTAAATAAATATTTAGCAAGCTGGTTGAATCGTTGTTGACATTCTTTTTCCTACACTAAGAAATTGTAATCTCCAAATATCGTATGAGTTTCGGTACACGAAATTCTTCTAGTTGTTGATTGGCTGAAGATTCGATTTCGATACCTTAGGTGATACACCCTGTATGTATATATATATACAGGGTAAGTTTTCTCCGGGGTCCTGAGAGGGTGTGGCTTAAATTAACTGAGACTCCACCTTCTCCTAGTCATACTTGTAATTATCAGAATTAGAATACTCACTTATTGTCAGCCACTATTTATTTAGCCCTAGACGATAATACTGTTCACCTCAATTTCTGAATTGTCTATCATGAGCTAGCGGGCTTAGAATAATAAATCGATTAAGAAATGAAAGTATCTGTAATCGAATGGAGACTATTATCCTGACAATAACAAGTATGAATAGAAAGAGGCGGAGTCTCAGCTACATTTAAGCCACGCCCTCTCAGGACCCCGGAGAAAACTCATCCTGTACATTCACACATGTATATGGGCAATTTGTCCTAATATAGGTATACATTAGGAAGGCCGTTATTTTGGCTTTGGTAAAATTTTCTCGGTCTCTAGATGAAAATATAATCAAGGTTTGAAAAAATAAAACACTGTGTAAAGTTTGAACGTGATCGGATAATCAGAACCCGTGCCACCGAGCAATTCAATTTTCTAATGGAAAATACATGTATTTTTTCTAAGTCAATACTAAAGTATTTTTCACACTCATCGTATCGATGAAAAAAAATTGCAACTTCGCCCACTTCTTAGGCACTTTATTACGTATGAATTATATTTTTTGTAGATTTTTTTAGTGTTAATTTTTCCACTTACAAGTATTAAAAAGAAAAATGAATTGTACAAACTTTAATTTTTTTTTTTTTTTTTTTCATACCTTGAATATATTTTCAGATGGAGAACGAGAAATTTTCATCAAAGCCAAAATAACGGCTACCCTAGTATACATACAGGGTGAGTTTTTAAAGTGTTACAAGCTAATGTCTCGAGAACGGTTAGAGATATTGGAAAAAATAATACATGAAAAATTGATAACACAAAAAGGATTTTTTGTCGGGGTCACATGAAATTTCAATGGATCGATGCACCTTAGAAATATCAATGTATACTTTTACTTTTTTTTTTTTTTTTTAATGGAAACCTATATTTTTTATTATTTAATTCCGTTCTAATTGGAAAAAAAAAAACTAAATGACTTTCGTATGAAATATTTTTTGGAAGACGCCAATTTTTTATGATATTCAGCTGAACAACTGGAGATATTTGGAATATTAAAAAAATTTAATCTCTAAGTTATTAAGTTTGGAAAAAAATTGCAGGAGACAAATATTTCGTAATTTCATGCAAAGAAACTTGGAGAATATTTTTACAGAACTTTATCAACAGTTTTTTTTATTTTTTCACGCAATTGAAGAAACTGCAATGAAAAGTTTTAGGAAAATATTCTGTAATTATTTTCCAAAAATTCCTTGCATACAATTAAGCAATTTTTGTCTCTTGAATTGTCAAACTTGATAGTTTCGAGGTGAAATATTCTTAAGGAGTCTGCACAAGTTGAGGCCCAAAAAAAAACAGGTCGATTTTCAATATTTTTTTTCTGAAGAGAGTATTGGGATGACGGGGTCAGGATTTACAAAATTAATACATAGTTTTGCTAAGTTCGAGTTTGTTTTTATTTTATTGAAAAATATTGATAAACAATCAAGTTATTATTATATAAACAAAGTGCCGTCGGTGTGGGTGGTTCTGACAGCTAGAGAAAATGGAAAATAAAACAATGTACTTCTAGTATAATAAAAAAAACTTCAACATGACCAAACACTTTTTTGAAATTTCAAAAATTACAAAAATGCCAACCTGTAGGAAAAAAGTTTAATTGTTGACCAAAAGAAAGAAGAAAACTTTAACCATTAATTATCAAATAGATAAACATATCAAATAATCATCCGGTCATTCAGAAGAAAATGTTATAAGCTATGCTCTGTGTACCTTGAAAGCCTTAAGGTGCCTAAAGTCCCCCTTTGTGCCATTAATTTTTCGTATATTATTATTTTCAATACCTCGAACCGTTCTCGAGACATTCACTTGTAAAACTTTAAAAAACTCATCCTGTATATACGTAGATATATAAAATAAAACCTAATTGTTGTACGACTATAAAAGAGGTTAATATGACTTGCGAGTGGTATTTTCACTATCTAATACAGTACCGGTCAATAGTTTTGGCCAACTTTAAGTCAAGTCTAGAGAACTTTCAAAGTTTTATAGCGTCGTTGAAAATAGTTTTAGGGTCATATAATAATATATCATTTTCAAGGGTATACCAAGACCTTTCCAAAGACTTCGAAAGTTCTCTAGATTTGACCTGAAGTTGGCAAAAGCTATTGACCAGTACTGTATATTATCATACGCATGAATAACAAGACAATTTTTGAACCGAAATGACGTTAAACATTATTTTGAAATATTAGGCACACATATACATATATATTACACATAAAGGGTGAGTCTTATCGAAGGTCCTAAATGGGCATGGCGTAGCTATGCTAAAATGCAATTTTTCTGCTGATTGAACGACTGAGGGTTAAAAAATCAAATTTAACTTTCGCACTAGGCATGCCTTGAGAATCCAACTTTTACGGGATCCCACTTTTTACTTTCTCAAAAATCATGCAACTGAGACTGGAACTTTGATAAGACCCACCCTGTTACATATAAAATATAGAAATTAATTAAGAAAACCACAAAACACAGTTTGCCTCGGAATATACAGGTTGAGTCTTTTTAAAGGTTTAAAATGTGCGTGGCTTAGCTATGCTAAAATGCAGTGTTTGTCCTACCTGGACCGAAAATATGATATTTATCTACGTGCATGTAAACCGGGTGGAAAGTAGAACTTTTCCGCCCTCGGGCGGAAAATAAAACTACTTTCCTCTGAATTTTACATACACTCTAAAGTAAACTTCCCTCGCTTCGCACATGTGGTAACTTTCACACTCGTCGGTAATCGCCTACTTTCCGTCCTCGATACACAATATACTATTTTCGACCGATTGGACAACTGGGGGCTGAAAAATCAAACGTTACTCTCACGCTATGACATGCCTGAGTCCTGTGAATCCAATTTTTACGGGATCACACGTTTTATTTTTCCAAAAATGATATTTTTGTTGCTACTGAGGCTAGACCTTTGATAAGACTCATCCTGTATATTAACAAATGTATTTCTGTGCATGTGTGACAGATATCGTATATTGACAGATTCAGCATCTGATATACTATAATGATATATAATTAATGATATAATAGGTATATTATATGTTTAGGTATTATTTGATGATATCGTATAAGAATGTTGTATATCGTACCGTAACTTACGCATTAATAATAATATATTATATAGGTATGCAATTATATTAAGTGTGCATGACTATCGATCACTAATATGTATATCGGAGCATTATCATGATATCGGATATGAGAGGGCTACCTAATGTGTTTAACAAGTTTATAATATGCTATTGTGTATTTTAAGGGTACCTACGTATAATAAGTAATGAATGTGCTGATATATTATACATGCATATTTAAATGAAGCAGTACCCAGTCTGGATGGTAATAACCAATTTTTCGTTTATGGGAAACACTTAATTTGATCCAGGAAAGATATTGTGTCACGATCTGTGATTATTTTAACGATATTCCGTTCAAGTTTTTTTTTTTTTTTCTTTCCTTTCCTTTAGTTTTTACTAATGAAATGAAACATCATTCTCTGATCGATATAATGTCATAGTTTTATAACAACTTCAAGCCCTGGATCAAGAATATCAGGACGAATTGGTATCAGTATTGGTTTATAAGTTCAAGACTGGAGATGGAGCCTTGAAAAACTAATGGTTAGGATTGAATCGTATGACAAATTGAGCTAGATCGTTTATAGGTATGGATATTAATACTGAAAATTGATATCCAAGCCATAAAGTGTAATAAATTACGTTAAGAGTATAATGTAAGTTCACATTGGATAAAATCCGACCAATCTAGTTGTCTATAACCAATGATCACATAATCTATATCTGTCTATATATATCTATTTATAATTATATTTCTTCTATTATATTGGCTTTCAAACTTTTATAAAGCATAAGAATTTTACTAAAAGTCATGAATTATATTTTTCAATTTCATATATATAAATATTATATGTATATATATAATATACATATATGTAACAATCATATGGCGTATGATTATATTTGAATAAAATATTTCTCCCGAATAAAAAAAGAAAAAACAGAAAAAAAAAAAAAAATAATAAGAACAAATAACAAGTAACAGAACATTTGTTTATAATTAATATTCCAATTAAGTGATCATTATTGCGGTGATACTCATTAGAACGCTTAGAAAAATCACTATGTAATTATACAGTGTATAGCTCCGTGTCGGTGACAGTATAGGTTAATAATGTCCCTATAGTCAAGCTAGCTTTACGTATATATGTACGAGTATATTTGTATTAAATAATATTATTGTAAGCTGAAGTAGATGAATTAGTATAACCGTGTAGCCCACCCCAATAACATTGTGCTGTCAAATTTGTATACTTGTGTATAATAGTCGATAATTGTAGTGCAACATTATTATAGTGGCTAATTCGTTACCAAAACTAGTTGCGTTATGCGTTGCAAAGAAAAACAAAAAAATAAAAAAAAAACTGTAATGCTGTGACATATTAATGGTTATTTTCTCTTAATTGCGTCTATCTGCAAATACGTAGCGTAATAATTACATACCTACAATAGGTATACAATGTGTATACTAAAACAGAATAGTACATTCCGATACTAGTGCGAAAGTGTTGATTCTCGGACGAGTGGGAAGTTTTTCACCCGAGCGAAACGAGGGTGACAGTCATACTCGTCCGAGAATCAACTTTCGCACATGTATCGAACGTTATTTTTCGATACGACGTGCGGAAAGTTGAATTTTGTGTACGCAAAGCGGGCGCAAAATCGAACTTTGCTCCCGATATGTCGAAAAATCAATTTCCTTATACATATAAAAGTGGATTTGTTTTTTTTTACCTATAGTTGAAAAATTTTATTGAACGTTGAAAGTTATTTATTTAATTATTTTACACATTATATTGAGTAATAATAAAATATTTTGACGCCTTTATCGTTAAAAAAAAAAAAAAAAAAAAAAATATTGATGTACGAACAAGTGTTCAATATAATATAATATCCCTGTAGTTTTTCGCTAGGACCAGTTGCCGTATTGTTATTTCCGCTTAGTATTATGGGTATAATATTCTAATAAGATTCGCGTTTACCACTTCAAGTGAGTAATTGTATAGTCGTTATTATTTAATTATCTAGTACCTAGTTTTAAAAACAGATCTAGTGGATATTAGATTAGAATAGATTATAGAAATAGTCAATTTAGTTGACGAAAGTGTATGCTGCAATAAAACATGGATGTATTATCATTTATATTTCATCTAATATCAGTCTGTTATGAATTTTAAAAACGCATTATTCATTTATTAACTGTTACGCTTTGATAATAAAATAATATCAAACTTGTCCCAACGTCTCTTATTATCATAAATCAAACCCCTCGTTAGCATACTTCATTCATTATCATTATCAGTACACGATCTTAATACCAGTAAAACTCGAATACACGATTCGTAGTTTCTCTAAAACTACACAATCGCGATCAAGGATCAACCAATCAGAAGGGTTGCATGCAGCTGTACAAGCCTCCTCATTGATTGATTGTTAAACTTTTACGGTTAAAACGACTGCATAAACCCACCATTATGATCCCTTTAAGGGGTAACTCCACTGTAAATTTTTCAAAAAATCGATACGTTTTTTCATTGGCTTAAAATACCAACAATGGTATTGGTATATTCATTGGCATATAACTCCAACAATGTGTGTAGTTTTTCATGGATATGAAGGTCAGAAATGAAGAAAGTACCATAATCATAATAAATTGCACACATAACTCCTGATGTCAAGAATTCTACTTATAACTCCAAAAATTTTCATTCTTTTCATTCGAATTTTAAACTATATCTTTAAAATAACATCTCGAAGTGAAATAGGTACGGAATTTTCGATAAGTTGATTTAAACATCATTTATTAACAAATGTAGCCAATTTGCTCCTGGTACGGAGTATTGAAGAGGAGAACGAACTTTGATGAAGATCGCGTTAAAAAACGGGCCCCAAAAAATCTAACGCTTGGTAGCACTGTCATCGACAGAGACCCTCGATATCCTTGGTTGGCGGAAATTTCAAACCGTAAAATAGATCAATGACCACACTGTTCAAACTGAACACCATAGTTCACAAGATTATGGACATTCTCCGGCTCCAGTGAAGGTCAACTCAAAACAACTCCCCCTGTGTATCTGCCTTCGCATGGAACGATAGTGTAGTCGATAACCACTTTGTGCTTTCGAGATCCCCCTTCATGCGCAACGGATCGAAACTCGTCACCTTCCTCTCTCGCTGCCTCCAACTAGACGAAAAATCTATCAGATTGCGTTCTTCAAACGACTATTCCTCAAAAATTGATACAGGTTGCCATATCAAACTTTGATATGAATGACCTGACCTGACCTGAGTATCATTGCTAACTTCCTTGATCGAGTAAAGTCTGGTTTCCATCACGTTTCCATCTAGCTCTTTTACTATAGGTATGTTACTGCCACCTTGCACAAATATTTCATTTGCAATGTTGCACAGCTACGTTCCATTCCGAATCTAAATACATCCACGTAGATTTCCTTGAATCCAAATTTTTTTGGAATTTGGTTTATAAGGGTTCAAAATCTCTTTCAAAATCAAAATTTTGAATTTTTACCGTTCGGTTATTTTCTCTTCCTTAGCCTATTGATCTTCGCAGATATACGTAGATCTACGCAGATCTAAAAAATGAAAAATCGATATCCAAGTTGAATGCGGGACTTGGATCTCCGTAGATCAAATGAATTATTTTTTCCCAGGGTTTTCTGATTATGGCTAAGTAGCATTTCAGAGACA
Source organism: Macrophya annulata (assembly GCA_963924015.1). Classification (NCBI taxonomy): domain Eukaryota; kingdom Metazoa; phylum Arthropoda; class Insecta; order Hymenoptera; family Tenthredinidae; genus Macrophya; species Macrophya annulata. Next base: position 10,700,712 of record OZ001263.1, read on the forward strand.
TATTTAATGTTACCATCACAACTTTAATGAACAACATTTCTGCATAATGTTTCTGAAACTTTTCAGCTACGTGTGAAACGCAACGTGTCAGGATACAGATCTCAGAAATGTGACAGTAATGTTTGAAAGATAGTTGTCGAGATTGCTCAATATTGTAACATTTCTAAAATATAACTGACACTTAGACTTCTGTATGGGTTTAAACTTTCTTTTTCTTATAATGAGTCTGCTGAAATGAACTATATCGGCTGAACTTAACTGGACTATACAAAATAAATAAAATAAACTCTAATAAACTATAAAACATAATCCATTCGTTGTACTTTACTGACTTGCCATCTACTCTAATGCCTCGCCTGTCTCCCCTTATCCTAACTGTATTCTGTTTTTCTAATCTGCCTTCCCTCCCGCGAATGCTAGGTATTTGCTTTCCTCTCTCTTCGTCTTTAATCTTAAACTATTACCCTCCATCTTCCTCATAAGACTCTTCTTTCTCTTAATTGAGTCCACCTCCTATCTCCCCTCCATCCTTATCTCCGTCATAGTCCCTCTGTCTGGGGCTTTTGCCTTCCTTAATATTTCTACCCTTTGCTAATTCTTCCTACATACCTTCCCAGCCATTGCCTCTAATCCTGACTAGGCTCGTTTTCCTTGTTCCTTTTTATCCATGCCCTATATCAGTTAGTTCGTATATATAAGATTGTTATAGTATTTATCATAGAAAACTGAATAGGTAATTTTTGTTTAATTTTTGTTGTTCTATTTTTTATAAAGGTACAATTTTTACAACGTTTTTTAATCACGTTGGCATATACATAGGTATACATACTATATTCTTCGTTGTGTATTAAATCGTTACATCCTATACTTGAATATACAATGAGCTGTATATACTAAAATCCCCTGGTAAATCAATACTATGTACATATTCTGTACATGCACACTTTGCCAAACCTATCTTTTGGCATAACATGTTCGTTTGATACAGTTATTTTGAAATCGTTGATTCATATTATCCAAAATTGATCTCCAAATACAGCAGATTCAATATTTGCATTATTGAAAAGTTATAACTTTGATTTCATTAGGTCATTTCTAAATTGTACATCCATATCGTCCGACGTCTATCGCCAACAACGTATGCTTTCATACTTACATAATTGAAATGTTATAACTGTGATGAAATTAAATTATTAAAAAATTACTGATCTATATTAACGAAAATCAATATTTAAATTAGTTGGAAATTAATATTTCAATTGTTTATTATATTATGTTACTGTATGTTCCAGATAACTATATTGAAAACATTTGTAACATCAGACATTTGTGGAACAGTAATAACAAACAGTGATACACAAATGTGATCTGAAATATATTTGAAGTATTATTTTCAATTATGTGACTTTAATGACCTTTTTGCTACCTATATAAGTTTTCACAGACTTATAAGTTATTTACAATGCGTAGAATTTGAATCACGTCTGCGATGGACTTTGGAGTTCCTACCTCCCTTAGCTTTATATTAATATTATCGAGTAAGATTGTGACTTTCGAGTCCTGATTAATTTTTACTTTTCTTATCACCCCACCATCTGGTTCATGTACAAAAGTAATAAATTCACCACTTTTATCTGCTGTTGCGGCCCATTCACAGCTGGGTAAGTCAATTCTCCGATAGGTCTGGGAAAGAAAATCGTAGAAGGAGATGGGCGATGATGATTCAGCTGCCTTCTGTGTTGTATCCATTACTTTGTTAATTATTTCTAAATTTTCAATTTTCGGAGTGACAGATTCATTTTTAACTTCACTGTGTGATAAGGATGTTTCAAGTTTCACAGAAGTTTCGTTGATTATCTGTTTGGCACATTGGGTTCTTTTTAGTAGAACAGGAATTGCACCCGATCGTAGCAATGGGGTTCCTCTTTTCATTTCAAATACACTTCCATCACTCAATACTGTTTTGAAAGATCTTATTATATCACTTTCTTCAAAGTGATCTTCACATATAAAACTACCATTAGTAAGTTTTTTTCTAACACCAGGTAAGTTCATCGTCCACTTTTTTAACAAATTTACGTCCTATAATAAAAATAAAAATAACTTGATCAACACAGGAGCAATATTCAGTTTGTCTATGTGACCTCATACCTCATTTGTTTCATCATGCATAAATAGTTAATGAATGAATTTCTCAAATAAGTTATCTCTCAATCTCAGTATTAATTTAGTAATAGGAAATGACATTTGTTATCAAAATCATATATACGATTTTACACAATTGAAGAATCATTGGCTGTTCAATACTTACTCTGGGAGCTTTGAATACCGATTTTTTTAACTGTAACTTCTTGTTTTTTGTTCGCAAGCTGGTTTGGCCATTACGACAATGTGTCACTGCACACATATTTTTACCCATTTTGTTATTTTGTTTTCAAAAACACTTGGCTTATTTTCAATATTCAACGTTTCAAATCTAACTCGGTCGCCATGACAGCTGTCACATCGGCAGCAATGGGTCCTTGGCGATCGCAACGCTACCTGGATGCCATAGGCTCATGTCCGTAATTAATACACCGTGGACCGTGGCTTCTAGCTACGCCATGCACAATATTTACTTACCGACTTTAGCTGAGCTTTTTGTTTATGATAGTTTCTTCTGACTGAAAGATCCTATATTTAATTCAACGAAAGTACTTGCACACCATAATATACTCTGCGTTGAAAAATACGCCGAATTTTCTCGTGAAAACATTCACGACAAATTTGTATAAGTTTTGCAAAAATAGAAATGAATTGCCTGTGTCGAGCCAGCTTGGTGTGTCTTGTGAAAACCGTTAAAATAACTCGACGGGGTTCAATATTTGTTCATGTATTTTCAGTTTTGATCAATGCAATAACTCAAAAACGACAAATAAATTATACTGCAAGCTGAAGAACTAATTTTCTACAGAATATGTTACTTATGTGCACACTTAAGTGGTATGCACAAGCTTGAAATTTCAAAAATGCAATTTTTTTTCTTGTATAATTTTATAGTCTAGGGTCTTAACTTTGATTTGCACCAACGATTTTGAAAAAATTCTAAAAATTGATTGAGTTATTACGATTTTTGTGAAGGATCGCATCGCGCACTGCGCTACGGCGAATCGCCCCGCTCCGATAGATTACAGATCGTAACGGTCCTTCGCACGCGATAACCTCTGAATTGTACTTAACGATACACACACACACACACACACACACACACACACACACATATATAATATATTATATTGAATCCAATAATACGATGCTTTGAAGGTAAAATGAAACGGGTTCCTTTATCAACTTACAATCAAAAAAAGTTTTGGTAATTCTATTAGTAATGGAGATATAAATAACGAAAGTTTATCCTCTGTCACTCGTCGTTCAATCCATTCCTAACAGATTTGCAAACGAATGAATGAGGCCTTTTTTGTTGTAAACTGATAAAGGAACCTTTTTCATTTGAAACTTTTTGCTCTAGAATACATCGTTTCGTCACAATTGTCGTATAAACAATCAATTTGGTTATAATAAAAAGAACATTTTCAAAAACATAAAATAACTTTCATATTTGTACTCCCCAGATCCAAAAACATGAAAAAACCACAAAGACATTGAACAGATCCCTAAGTCGATACTGAAAATGTACACGGAAAATGTTGAATTTACACTACCCTTTTTTCAGTAGCATTCATCTTGAAACTATGTTTTATAAAACGGTGTAGGTCGTATCTCAAAATCTATTTTTCCGATTCACTTTAAATTTAGAGAAAGCATAGTTTACAACATTTTTGTTTTCGAATAACTGGATGATTATTTGATGTGTTTATCCATTTGTTAATAACTAATGATTAAAGATTTAAAAAATTTTTTTGGTTGATAACCGACCTTTTTTTCGACAGCTTACCATTTTCATAATTTTCAAAATAACAAAAAAGTGTTTGATCATGTTGAAGTTTTATTGTTATACTAGAAGTACATTATTTTATTTTCCATTTCGAATCACCTACACCGATTAAACATGCAGCAGCGGCACTTTGTTTATATTATAATAATAACTTTATTGCTTATCAATATTTTTCAATAAAAAAAAATCTCGAACTTGGCAAAACTGACAACATTGAAAACCGACCTGTTTTTTGGACCCTAAGCTTGTGCAGACCCCTCAAGGATACTCTGATCTAACTTTTCTATTCAAATTTTGTCCGAAAGAAAACTAAATTAACAACTAAAAAGTTTCCAATTAATTCTGAAAAAAGTTGAAAAATTCATCAGAGAAACATTAATTTTCTTTCAAATGATCTCATACTATCACTGTTATATCAGAAATTCAAATTTCTTCAGAATAGTCATCTAATTTCGGCATTTCAGTTTCTTCCTTTCTTTTGATCAACTTTGAATAGTTCGAATCTGTAGACTTTTGCAAAAGTTCGTCAAGAAAATTTTCAACATAATATCTCAATCTTCTCACAATATTCAGATAAAAATTTCTTCTTTTATCAGTTCTTCCGCTACCATATTTTTATCCGAATCAAATATCTGACTCCAAAAGCTTTAAACCGTATCTTTTCCATTGTTTTACGTACAATATGTTACCTTTAATTCCGTAAATAGACTCAAGGATCACCTTCTCAGCGGTAAAAAATTAAAAATAAAATAAAAAATACGTTTTTACGCCAGAAACTCAAAATTAGTGATAAATGCTCAATGCTAAATTCCTATCATGTAACAAATATTCGCTTTTATTCAAATAGAAACGAATAGAGCATATCGATGTATGGTTGGACACACAAAGTGGTCATAAAATATGAAATGAAAAATTGCTCAACATTTCTAGTATTCGATTAATGTTTTAAAAGCATAGAGGAAAGAAGGATTTTTAAATAGATAATAGTAATAAAAAAAAGGGCGTTGGGGAAGGGGTGTGTGGGTGAGTATTGTCACGTGCCAATCTACTGTCACAAACTGCCTTTATTTTTTTTTTTTTGTATTTTTTTTTTTATCATTAATGTATATTATTTATTATAAATAAGTTAGAAACATTGATTTCATTTTGGGTTTTTGGGAGTGTTTACAGTTTATACACACAGAAAGAATACCCAACATATTATGCTTTCAGAAAAATGTATACTTTTTTTTTTTGACAAGAAATGATTTACAAATGAACTATAGCCACAAATTGCGTCATTCACTCGTTTTTGGGTCAGGCAACAGACTGAGGGCATATCGCTCTGTCTCATTATACTCGCACACCCAATTTATCTCTTGTCGTACTGCACTCTACACTTACCATACACCCCTTAGCAACCAACCAATCAATCATTCACTCATTCACGTTTTCTTTTCACTCTCCCCCCTCTCTATTTCTCTCTGACTCATATTCTCTTTCTTTTTTTTATTTTTATTTTTCATCTTCCTTTCTTTCACTCACACTGAAAACCAAGCTGTATTTTATCATTTAATATTATTTGTTGTTATCTCTTAATATTATACTTTTTTTTTTTTTTTTCTTTTTTGTTTTTTTTTTTTTTGTTTTTTTTTTCTTTATATTCAATGTATTTATATATTTCCATATAAACTCAGTGTTTCAACTGAAAGTAGGTATGACGTGTTACGCTGCCCCCCGTTAGTCGTAAAATAGTATATAAATACAGTGTTTTTCACAGTCTTTCAAAGTACGACTTTCAGGCTGCACATGACTGAACGCCATACTTATTAAACTGGAATTACAATATACTAGTTAAACACTGTACACAGTAATATTACTGCAAGTATTCTTTGTCATATGTTGTTTAAAACTTTGTCCATTGCCTTAAAGAAGTGGATCAGGGGTTTTGATCACAATTCATAAATTTACGTATTACGTATAAATTATGATTATCTATTTATTTATTTATTCATTTTGTTTGCTCAATCTATGAATAAAACAACAGAAACAGAGAATAATTGCAGCGTGGGCAGCTAGCGCAGGCCAGCATCAGCGAGCGAGCGCAGGCAGTGAGCAGTTCATACGTACGTACACTGTAAGGTGGAGGATACATGCGAGCTAAGGTACATGACTCTGATTATTTTATTATATAATTCAACAGTGCCATGTGCTCTTGCTACGCAATAATGCCTTGCCAAAAGGGGTTGGAGGGGGGGAGGGGGCTAAGGGCCGCGTTATATTAAACGATACGACGCGACTTACTTATTATAATCGGTTCCCATACATATCTCGGACTTTTTTTTTTTTTTTTGATTTTTATTTTATTTTATTTTATTTTATTTTATTTTATTTTTTCTTCTTCTCCTTATTAGGTATAGATTTTTTTATTCTTCTTGCCCCTCTTTCTTTCTTTGTTCCTTGGGCAGTCCCTACTTTATCCGAGCTCGAGCAACGGAGGAGAGAGCGGTAGGAAGTACCAGGGGATTAGAATATCTGTAGGTATATCCTGTCCGCCGTCACCTCCAAATTTTATCTATAAATCACATCAAAACAGATGCCGTTTCCTAAGTATTTTGCAATGTAAAGGGGAAAAAAAGTTTATTTACTTATCATTTTAACTTTTGTTTTATTTTTTTTATTTCTTTTTTGTTTTTGTTTTTTTATCTCTTTTACTTTTTTTTTTTTTTTCTTTCTTTTGTTTATGTTTTTTTCATTTTCGTTTTTTGTATCCTTGTTACTATTCTATCTTTCAATTTTTCTCAATAATATTTATATGATGAAAATTTTTTTTCTTTCCTTCTTTCCTTTTGTGAATTCGAGTCACACGCAGAGAAGTTACTTTAAAAGTCGTTTCTTGCACAGATTTATATGAAAAATTATTATAACAACAATAATAAAAGTAATTAAAAAGAAAAGACAAAAAAAAAAAATAAATAAAAAAACAACACGCACTTTGGTTTTGCATCTAACGAAGGACTGCAATACAAACACCACACTAGTAAATGGCACTAGAATTGCTCTCACTTGTGTCACCACCGACTACTCGTGATAAAAACTTATCCTCTCTCTTTTTACTTATTTATTTATTTATTTTATTTATTTATTTATTTATTCGCGAGGCATTTAATCGTCTCAACGAATTATTACGGACAATTCGGAACAGACTTATACGCTTGTTGTTCGCAGTAATATATATATATATATATATATTTATATATATATATATAATGTATTGGTTTTTTTTTTGTTTTTCCTTTTCATTTCTTATTAATACCATTCTTTCGTTTTTTTTTCTCTCTGTTACTCTCATTTTGTTTTTTATTTTTATTTTCTTATTATTATATATATTTTTAATATAAAAATCAGGCGATGTCACGGTCAACCGGGCTCGATCAACTAAACTAAGCTATAAAAAAGGTAACAAATTCAACAAAGAGTATGAAACTAAATCAGTTTGTTTGTTTTTTTTTTTTTTTTTTTGTTTTTCTTGACGACAGTGAAAAAGTTAGTTAAAGAACGTATTAGAACGCTCAGATTTAGGTCCTTGGTTTTGTTTATTTCTTTGTTTGTTTGTTTCTTTCTTTCTTTTCATTCTTTCATTATTTCTTTGTTTATGTAATTCATTTATTTATTTATTTATATCTTTGTTTCTTTGTTTGTTAGTCGCTGGAATCCCCATTCATAATTATCTAGCTAATGTTGGTACACTTCTGACGAAGCAGCGATGTGCCGATGACACCACGAATAAGTGTTTCTTGCTTCCATTTTCTCTCTCTCTTTCTCTCTATCTTTCTTTCTCTCGCTCTCTCTCTCTCTCTCTCTCTCTCTTTCTCTCTCTCTTTCTCTCTCTCTCTTTCTCTCTCTCTCTTTCGCTCGCTCTCTCTTTTTCTATCGTACTTTGTTTTCGTCTATGGCGTTTTGTCGCTCGCTCAACAAAGTCCGTACTTGTTTATTATCATCTCATACGGGGTATACAGAAACAGCATTATATCCACCCTGGTTCGTAGGGGATTTTCACTTACACCAGGTTGTATTCCTTCAAGTTAGATTGAAGGATCGTGTCCTTCACTGCCGCAAATACAAATCTGATGTTTTCCGTATCTGAGAATAAGAAAAAGACAAATATTACAATTTAATAAATAAATATATCGTAACAAATTATTTTTTATATCAGGTTTTTTTTAAGCACCTATAAGTTCATGCGTTCATTTTATTCACAACTTATTCACAAGAATAATATATACCTTTGATATTTTTTTTTTCATTTTTATGATTTGTTTAATAAATTTCTTCTATTAGAATATTAATTGAGAAAACGAATCTGAGCTGAGAATTAACATTGTTATTACGTTAATCTTTGTATAAAATACACACTTACCCTGTAAAATAATTGATGCATGCAATGGAAAGTAGAATTTTCATGCAAGCGTAATTTCAAAGAAAAACAGAAATCAAATTATATTAAGACAAGAGCCAAGTTTTTGTTCTATTTATTTTTATTCTTTTATCATGCTCATTATTTTTATTGATAATTTATGTATTCGCAAAGAAAAGACTATGATACAATTTATTATTATTTGAAGTATTAATAATTGAATTAAAACTAATATTATTCTTACATTTTTTTTTTAATCATTCGATTTATACCAGAGACCAAAAATGATCAATAGAAAAATAGAGTTTTCGTTTAAATTCGTTTTAACGTATTGACTAAAACTCTAAGGCTTATTTTGTAACTTTATTATATTTAATGTAGATACAGTGTGCAAATTTTGTTCAGGATGATAAAGATAATAAAGTGAATTCGCTGAAAATCTATGGAAATAATAAAGTAAATCTATGAAAATAAGGGTCTCGTGGTATCTTAATTAATGTGCAATTTTTACATCATGTATAAGAAAATCTTTTGTTCTTTATTTTGATTCGATTCGTCTGCACCCGATGACTTTTATTATTAGTTCAGTTAGCAAATAGAGAAATTAATTACTTGTGATAAAGTCACCCAATCAATTAAAGTCTCTAAAATCTAAACTAAAGCATTATTTTTTGCATTTAAGAGTTAAAAACGTGAGGTTTGGCTGTTAAATCATCTTATAAACAGATATAAGAAATTGATTGACTAAGGTCTTGTATGTTAACTAACGCTTCATTATCACTCATGTCCAAACTTGAAATTTCATTACTAAATATAAGAAGTTGCATAACACTGATAAGCGATGGGCGAAAATGCAATTTGAACATCAGATTCTTTCCAAACACTTATACGTACATTTAATTAGGGAAGCTAGTAGCTTCGAAAATCCATTGAATAAACGAAAACATAATATCATAATAAAAATGAGACAGAAAACAGGGCTTAAAAATCATTGTAGCTAAGTTAATTATACTTAGAATTAAAATTTTAAACATATACAAGTAATTCGTAAATTAATGAGCTCCACATACTCACGAATCTATAATGAAAAGAATACTTCATTTTTTGGTGAAAATATTGAATATTTATCTAGTATTTGTCTTGTCAATGTAATAAATTTTCAGTTACGACTATCATTGCAAAATCGAGATCCTGTTTCTTGTGTAAACAGGGAAGTTGCATAATTTTTTACATTTTTATCATTCAAAAAAAGAAAAAAAATTTCTATTAATTCAAGTGATAAGAATTGGTAAAAAAGAAAACCGATCGCAGCTAATTAGTTATAGCTGGATTCCGACTAGATAAAAAGCTTCAAAGTGATGTGCTTAATTTTCCGCAAAAACGCCTGATTTAAATAGCCGGTGCATGTCTCCACTCAGTACCTTGTGCCTGCGTGTTAAAGGCGCACAACATACATTGTGAAGTCACACAAATGGCATTCCGTCGCTTGATTGTTGATTATTTTCGATAATTCGATTTTGCTTAAAAGCATCTATTTTGTCATGGACATATTATAATAATGAATTGGGCAACTTCCCTATATATTTCATTGACAGTGAATATCTGTATGCTCAATTATCTATATCATGTATACATACTAGATCCGAATTATTCTTACGTGTGTATACCGCGATGACTAGATTATACCAAAATTGATAAACTTTGAAAAAATGGATTATGCAATAACGACTTAATAACGGAAAAAAACAACAAAAAAAAAAATTATGCGAGATTAAACTCCTTCAGGGCGCTTTGCATGATTGTATCCTTTACTGCGCAAAACACAAGCTTGATGTTCTCTGTGTCTGTTTTAGCGGCCCGTATATGCGGCATGCAACACAATACACAGATGTTAGTTAAATAAAAAAAAATAAAAAAAAAAATAATAAATAGAAAGCGTACAAATTATTGTGTAACAAAAACTCTTCAGACCACATTTTTAAGATCTAGTAATCACTTTTTCAAAGATATTCAAAGATATTCAAAGTATCCATACTTTGAAAATTGTTTGAGCAACGGTGAATCATAACATCAAATTAAAAATGAGTCTGAATTAATAAGATTAAGACAATAAAACAGTTTCTAACAAAACAATGATAATAATGCTTAAAGATAGTTGTACGAAAAGCATGAGCAAACAAGCAATAATCTGGTACACACCATGCAATATTACTAAAATAATTTTTTGCAGGAATTTTCGTTGTTTTTTGGAGCCATTTGACTAGCTTACCTGTTGCGCATGTGAAGTGGGAATAAATAATCTTCTCGGCATCTGGATTAAGGTCAACAAACATCCTGAGAATAAATTCTCTAGCTGTTGTAGCCTCCTTTTGTGGGCCTGTGGATAATAGCAAGCGTACGGAGCGGTTTTACTACAGCCTTTACAGGGAATAGCATAAAATAATACTATTGTCACCTTTTTATAATAAAGGTTTAGTTAGGTATACACTATATAAATACTTATCATTATTCAGTACACGGGAAATATAGAAAAAAAAATAGGATACAAGTTGGATAAGCAAAAACATTGATGATATGTATTAAATATCAAGTAATGGATAAAATATTGTAAATATTCGGTGTATGAGAAATCCCAACTTAAATCAAATGCAATAACGAAGGAAAACTTATTGAATTAACTTTAATAAGAGCTCTGTGAAGCCTTTCAACGAACCTGTAAGCAGCTTGCTTGCTTGCTTACTTACGCAATGGTCCGGGGAAACCATTCTATTCTGATAATATTATTCGGTACGATATTGGATTTGATTCTATTTAAACGTTATAGAAAAATTTTTACAAGCCTAATAGAGTTATGTCTGGATATTATTTTACAATATAAAACTGAAAATAAAAAATAGTTTTGTCAATATTGTGAGTTTATCAAATCGATTGAATTTGTGTTTTTTTTTGTTTAAATATTCGCAAGAGTTTACCGGAATTAGATTCATTCAAGTTACAATCTTTTTTTTTTTTGTTTTTTCATTATAAACAAGAGGGTCAAAATGTACAAAAAAAAATAAGAGATTTTCGTTATTAAAGTTGATGGGGACCTAAAGACCTATAAATTTTCGAAGTTATCTGAATAAAAATTAATGTATTTTTGTAAATAATAAGTGCAGTAGCACACTTTCATCTTGACTACCGTCTACCTTCATTTGTAAGACCTATTTATCTGAACTTAAACAATTTTGAATTTTATTAGTAAATGAGTGGTTCGATTAGAGAAATAAAGTGTTTACATCACGCCAAATAACCATTTAATACAGCTGTTTTGTAACATTGCATGTATGTAAATCCTTGACTATTGAATTGGTGTTATTAAAAACCTTCCCTAAATGAAATTTGTTACATAGCAACACGATTACAGGCTTACTCTCTCACCTAAATTAATCGCCAGGGGTATTTTCAAATACACTACCACAAAATAGGTTTTCGGATAATCTTCTGTAAGTCATGTTGTCAACAGTTGCTATATTCGATGCACTTAAATTATTAAATATCACAATTTTCAGAAAAAATCGAGCTTCAGATCATCCCGACCAGAATTATTCACCCCATTCAAGACATAATTAAACTTTGAGGAAGCATTGAATAATAAAGGTGCTAAATTCATTAAGGGGGTTTATATATTATACTTTGGAAATAATTTTTTTTTCCAATTCACTGCTACGCTGTGAAGAAACGTTTGATTCACTCAGTTTTTCGCAGTTTATTACTTGCATTTTGAGACATAGTTCGAAATTACTAAAGATTTGATAAGCTTTGTATTTCATAGATTGATTGAACTCGAGAACAAGTAGTTGTCATAGGCTACAGCTCTCATCGTTTACCAAAACTCCTTCAAATTTAGAGAGAATATTCTAAATTCATGTTATTTCAAGGCAAAACAATGATATTCGATGAATTTAATTTTAATGTAAAAAAATTCTTGAATTCAAGTCATTTTTTTTTAATAAATGTTGACAAAAAAAAAAGTGTATAACGTGCTCACAACCACAGACAATCAACCCTATCTCTATATATTATTGATTTCCATTGAAGTAACATCATTTTAGAATATTGGCTTCAAATTAGAAAAAAAATCGATGAACAATGCGACCAATATAGGTACAACCACTTATTTTTATTGGTAGACTCAATCTATGCTAGGCAATGTCCATAAAATTCCTGTTTGACTAAATTTTTTTTCAAGGGCTGTTTCAAATAAGAAGTTTGTTTATTTTGAATTTCAATCAGTTTACAATTTTCTGTTCTAATATTAATTTTGGTTATTTTTATTCCTAGATCAGCAAACTTTTTGTATCGAGTTTATAACACATCCAAATGAGTTGAAGTGCATAATGAGTCAGTGGATGATATGTAGCGATTTTCTTATGTATAGCTTTAAAAACAGCAAATACAGTGATAGATATCAATCTACGAGCAGTACTCGTTATGTTACTATTACTGAATGAATTATAGCGGCAGCAATATTTGACTGTGATAATTGGGGATGTGGGATTTTTCGAATGTTGTTACTAACTAGTAAGACTTCTAGCAGCATAAAGGGGTGCAAAGATCAGACCAGCTCTCACTAACCAGAGAGAGTTAAGAAACAGACCTGTTGCTGCAGTGAAGTGAGAGTAGCACATGCGGTCAGGGTCTGGATTAGAACTGAGGTACACCTTTAAGATGAATTCCCTGGCTGGTATGTGATCCTGCTTAGGCCCTATCCCATAAAACTTAATTTTTTACTACAACGAAAATTTGTTTAGTGTTTAACTGTAAATACCTGACTATGTTCACATCGCAATTGGAAACGAAGTCTTTGTGGGATTTAAATTTGAGACAAAATTGTTGTTCTAAATTCCGAATTAAAAAAACAAAAAAAAATTCATTGCATTTCATTTCATTTCATCCCTGGCTAAATACAATCGTCTTTGACCCACACAGACTTATCAAAAACTCAGTGCATGGCTCATCAACTAAAATAGTGATATGTGGTATCGAACGATACGTAAAATTCCTAATTTCTCAATACTTCGATAAGATAAAACGATGAAAATATATACCCGAATAAAGTAAAATAAAAATTTAAAATAATGTATTAGAATTTAAAAGTATTGAAAAAAAACACATAGCCAAAAATATCTCAATTAAACTAAATCGTTATTGTTATGGATTTTTTTTTTTCTATTGTTGTTCATTTTTTTGTTTATAATTTTGTCGTACAACTATGATCGTTAAACTTACCATCGTATTCGGGAAAGTAGTCAACCAGATGAGAGTACAAAATCTTTTCCTCGAGAAGATCTTTCTTGTTTAGGAACAGAATAACAGAGGAGTGTTGAAACCACGGATATGTTATGATCGTTTTGAACAGCGCCTTGCTCTCCTCCATGCGATTCTGAAAATCAGAAATCCAGTTATTAGATAATTTATTCTAGATTGATAAAAAAATTGATTTCACAAGTCGAGATATTGTCAGATTATATAGATCTTAAATTTCATTAATGTATAGGTATGAATATTTCAAAGAAATGATTCTGTTCGAAATAAAAATAGTAGTTACTCACCTCGTTTTCGGATTCAAATAAAATTTGATCATATTCACTTAGGGCTACTAAAAATATAATTGAAGTGACGTTTTCGAAACAATGAATCCATTTTCTTCTTTCAGATCTCTGTCCGCCAACGTCTACCATCCTGCAGACAAACGGTTAATAATATTATATTTTATTTTAAAGTAAAGTGAGTTGAAAAAATTTGCCAATTTAAATAGTAGGCCGAAAACAATATTACAAAAATAATATTATTTAGAGTATAAATTTTGGGCAAAGCAAAGCAACATTTATATAAATTTATAAACATCATTTTCTGTTGTTATTTCTTTTATATTTAAATGAAATAGAGTTCTTATAAATTAATTGCTCACACCAGTACTGGAAAACAAATAAACTAGATTCGATATTTTTTCTCAATAGTCTCAATGATCATACTCTTAGTTTCAGATAGAGCAAAAGTTGTCAACTACAATTTTTCAAAGAAATATACGAGACGCTGAAGCGCGTTACTTGCGATATGCATAATTAGAACAGAACATGCTTTCAACATCTCAATAGAAATAACTACAACGAAAGCAAGCAGTTGTATAGAAAAAAATTTCGTTCATAGAATGAAAATGATAATCATTTAACATAAGCATCGATCGCATCTTGTTTTGTGTGTAAAATAATGAAACATCTAGACTCGTTCGAATTAATAAAAATATAAAACAAATCGTCAATTCAATAAACCATTGATTAGCAGCTGTGTAATTACAATCATTATTATCTAACAACGCACACCTCGTCATGCTGTATAAACTTTACAACCAATATCCCAAAAATAAAAAAGAGAAGAAAAAAAGAAAAAAGAAAAACAAACAACAACAAATACGACGACCAAATGACAATTCAGGGATTAAAAATAGGTACCTAATCTATAAACGAGTTTGAAAGGAAAAACATTATATATTTTTTTTTCTTTTTTGTAAACATCTGCTACCGTGCAGAGTAATGCTAATTGACATTAATAAAAAGTATGTCGAAACCAGAATATCATATTATAGTATTTACAGAAATTTGTTGAATAAAATTAGTGTAAAATATACTTATAGACATCTCCGAAGAATAAATAATAGCTGGTCAACTTGAACTCGTTATACGAGATATTATTTAATATAATGGAGGTATGTTAGTACCTAAATATGATGGAGTCCAAATCGAAGGGATACTCAATTATTCCGGTAGTGGGAGCTCGAGCCCTGAGAATGTCCTGCTCGGTGGGAAGATAGTCAGGACTTTCTATACGTTCGAGATCACTAAGATAACTGCAAAACAAACCAAGCCACAGTGTTGATAGTGCATGCCATGCAAATGTAAAATAAAAAATTATCATCAAATTGAATCGCACTACCATAACGTTACAATATTTCAAACATGCTTATTCAATTTCAATCTCATTTCTTTACCCTAAAAATAATAATCACAATACAATATAAAATAATTTATTCACTATGTCCATTGAACCATATTTTACTCAAGGGGTGTACGATAATGTAAACTTCAGAATTCAGATTGCCTTCCAACTTGGGATTGTGATTAAACTGTTCCTGCTATAATATTGTTCTGCGCAAAACAGTCCTTAAGCAGATTTCAAGGAATGATTCGATGGACACTGCGTTTTTTTTTTATTGCTTGATCAAACTATAAAGTAAAATGGACGACACAGTGGTGGACGGAATAAACGGTAATAAAAAGAAATAAAAAAAAAAATCAACAACGAATTAGTAACAATCAGTCAAAATGAATGCAGACACGATGCAGAGAGGGCTTGGACGCAGGCAGCAGGCACCAGGCAGCTCGCCGTTCTTCTTCCATGGGTTTTACGGACATACCTAAACCGGATCTCTTCCAAGTCAAACGGATACTCAATAATACCAGTTGTAGGTACTCTGACGCGTAAAATGTCCTGTTCTGTGGGTAGGTAGTTAGGCGCTGCCACCCGGTCTATCTCCATGAGGTAGCTGTAACATTTAACGCTCAATACCTGCTGACCTACTGATTATTCTACGATATAATACGTCTGGGTCTCGTCGGTTAGTTAAATGATTTCAAATTAAATGTAGCCGTTCATAATGCTGGAAATGCTCAAGAAATAATAGGCGGGAGTTAAAGTAATTAAATTAAAAAAACCCTAGACTGAACCTCTGAGGTGAAAAGGGAATCAAATATCAATAAATTTATGGTCTTGTAAGGTGAGAAGACTGTTTGTATAGTGAAACAGTTATCTTTGAAACAGAGGCATTTTTCTTGATTTATTACTATTTTTTCTATGACGTAGAGATTGTGTATATTGCTATCACCTAGTGTGGCTGCTGCTGCTGCTGCTGCTCTTTCTGATTATATGATAGCTCTTCTCTTTATGAATATAGTTATTTATGGATATGATTTTATCTCGTTACTATGCGAGTTATAAGAGTTTCTTCTCTTTACTACTGTCTCTTACAAATTTTTGTAAGGCACGTTTTCGGCATAACAAAAATTATTGTTCTTAGTCCCAACTTATACTCCCTCAATTAATAAAGGTGCAAATACTAACGTCATTTAAAAGGGAAGAGGTTTATGTAACGGTTGAATATGTTATCTCCAATCACACGCAACAATATTCTATACCTTTGTTTAAACCTGTAATAAACCGCTGCTGAAAGGTGCAAGACTCTCTCTCTCTCTTTCTCTCTCTGATATAAAATGTGTACAAATTCCCAATCGACTTTAAAATAATACTCACTATTTTGCAGAGTCTGTAAGTTGATACTCTCGTCGACGGTCATAACACTCCTGAATTCCGGCCTCTGCCCACAAGTCTTTTATCGCTTCGACGTATGGACTTTCAAATGTCGTTACAGTTTCAAAGTCTACACTTCGTATAAGCTCTGCTTTTTCCTGATGGAAAAACAGAAAAAAAATTTATTAGGAGATTCTTGTTAATTATTTTTTGTATGTTCTTTAATTTTTTTTAGTTTTTCTTTGCTTATGCAACGGGTTTGCAAGTCATTGGATACTTATTCTTACTTTACATGCCTGAATTCTACCATCGATAAATGGAATAATCCTAGATTCAGCCACTTACTATATTCGAAGACTCTGCGTATTGGATCTTGAGCAGATCCATGGCTCGGATCATTGACTGCATTGCCATAAATATGTTTTGGTAAACGAGCTTGATAAAGCCTCGTTTGTCTTCGTCCGAGTAACCAGAACCATGGATGATTCTCATCTGTTTGATGAATGTAGATTTTCCTGACTCACCAGTGCCTGTTAATCATTTAAACCGTTATTAGATATTACAGGACATGAATTTCTCAAAATGACTTCTTTTCAATTCATATAAGAAATTTTAGAATCTATAAAGCGCTTTGCTATGAGTATATGTATAGTGGAAGTTTATTTGACCAAGTCCTTTGACTGTTGTACTTAATTAACTGTACTGCCTATTCATATTCAACAGAAGGGCGATTAAAGTGTTACAATAATTGGCTATTTATACAATCTTCGCTACAAAGAGACACGACATATTTAGTTGTCTGAATAGACGACAAGTTGCTTTCAAGGATGTAATTAAAAAATGTTGAACTTAAACGTGGTGGAGAACACCTACGTAACTTTGATATGCATCGCAGCTTAAGGCTGCCATTGCTTAATTGTAAAAAAAGGAAAAGGGTTGCGGAATAAGAATCAAAGTACAATAATCAATTTTTACAAATTTGACTTTTTTTTTAATATAATTTTTCATTATAACAATTTTCCACTGAAATTCACAACCTGTTCCTATTTAAAATGTGTAATTTCTTATTCAATAATTATTACTGTCTGAATAACATCTGTGCTACCATAATTACGATTCGATTTTAGTCATTCATGAGAAGGTAGTATGTTTCAATGATTTTTTTTTTTTTTTTTCCAATTCTGTAATCGTATTAGCTATTTATTTGTACAGATGATTCAATTGCGACTGGATTATTATAAAATAAAAAGTAAAATAAAATAAATGAGTATTAATTGTTAATTGATAAGATATACTTTGATCTAAATTCGATTTTACATACAACGAATAAAACCTGTATCTACAAAACATGTTATCGTATTTCATGATAAGAATCGAAATTGGCAAACTTAGAACAATACTTAGTTAATATCAAAGATTCGTTGACGAAGTGGAATCCAATACCTAATATCCAATTTCAAAAAAATCCAAAACTACAAAAATTGGGCTGGGTCGCATCTATTTTTACATTCTCCATGGCCATTTACTTGCAAAAATCGCAATTAAATCTACATCTTTTACAATTTTTATTATCTACGTAACGAAGAATAGAAAGAAAATAAAAAAAAAACAACAAAATAACAAAACGGTCCGAAATATTTTCGACGATGTTTATCAATTTTTAATAATATTATATTATAGATCGTTATAATTATAGTAAAAAAAAAAAAAAAAAAAAAAAAAAAAAAAAAAAAAAAACGGAGAAGAAAAGAAACGTGTGATTTTTTAAAAAATACAAAAATAAAAAATAAAACGAATCTATTCATTATTTCCGTAAATCTCTCAACCTGTGGTGGTATAGTGTAGCTGAATAAATAATCGTAATAAAAAATAAAAAATGTGATAAAGGAAAATTTTTTTTTCGATGTGTTATAAATGTTGGTCAAAGAATCGTAACCGACAGTTGGTTAATTGGTAGGATAAAATTGTATAGAAACCCGTAGCATGAATTCGAAAATGTACATTGTGAGTGGAGGAGAAGCAGCACCGCGGATACACGTACACGTCGACGCCACGACGCCGACGCCACGCGCCGACGCGGAGACCCAGCGAAAGGAAAGGAATGAAGCAAAGAGAAGAGAAGAGAAGAGAAGAGAAGAGAGAAGCGAAAACAAGAGAATATAAGAGAAGCATGAAATGAAGCTAAGCAAAGAGAAGAAAAGCAAAGAGAAGAGAAGCAAAGGGAATAGAAGAGAAGAGGAGTCAGTGAAAAGGAGGAAAAGGAGGAAGAGGAGAGGAGAGAAGAGGAGAGGCGCGGCACCGCGGGAGGGCGAGGCAGGGGGGATACGCAGGCGCGCGGGTGCAGGTGCCGTCGCGACGCCGGATCACCTCTCTGTCCGTGAAAAGCATGAATGAACCAGCCAGGCCAGCCAGGCCAGGGCAGCCCAAGCCAACCCGAGCCGAGCCGAACCGAGCCATGCTCTGTACTTCGCGCTCCGCATACTCCATACATGACATTATACCTCCACTACCGACGATCACCGCTCATCGTTACTCCAATACCTACATAGATATACGTATCCGTATGCTTACAATCATTAGCCAGTACAGAGACAAACGTGTATCTGCATTCATGTGTTATTCTATAGTTTTTACTAAAATATTTCCAATACATATAGTATGTATCATCGTTTGAAGAAAAAGAAAATGAAAAAAAAAAATATATATATATACATATATATAGAAAATCAAAGTGATGATATCGCATTCTATTCTTATTGTTACTTTTTCTTTATCTGTATCTTTTCTGCAGTATTTCGATCATTCATTTCATATTATAGTTTATTTTGTAGCGAATTCCTCCCGTTCTAACACAACAATAGAGTTATGTAATAGACGTTATATTTAACGTCTATAATACAGTCATATACAAATACAGTAGATATATGTATATATACATTGATATACATGGGTATGTAATACTCGATATGTTAGATAACGTCCACTATGAAGTTGCACCAACATTCTTCTGTCTTATTCTTTTCTTTATGGTACACATATTACAATGACAAAGACAGAAGAATGTGTGTGCAACTTCATAGTGGTCAGAGTCAAACATACGAGTAAATCGAGTTTGAGTATCGTCTGTATTTTTCGGTCACAGGAAATCGTTTATACATATGTATATGGGGCATTTCATACCACTTCGACCCGGGTATGAACCTTGACCTCTGGGATTGGGCCCGCGATTTTTTATATGATTGTTCTCACTTTCAAAGGCGCTCAGATTTTTTTTTCAGATTTTTTCAAATCGATGTGAATTGTCTACAATTTTTGAAAATGTCCATCTTGTTTTACACAATTTAAACATCTGAAAAAAATCTGAAAAATCGTGTATCAGATATCAAAATTTTTAAGAGTGTTGATCAATAGGGTCATTTTCAAAAATTGAAATTTAAATCGATTTGAAGTCTGAAAACAAAAGAAAAAAATAAAACCAAGTGCCTTTCAAAGTGAGAACAATCCTATGAAAAATCGCGGACCCAATCGGAGAGGTCAAGGGTCAGACCCAGGTCGAAATGGTATAGAATGCCCCGTATGTATAGCTATAATATATTAGTGAGGGAGTGAGAAATGTGTAATCGTATAAATTTGCAAATTTCAATATGATAGGCACTGCACCACAGAGTTAGTAAGTGTTATTTCTGTATATATTTATTACGGCTTCGTATGCGTGCAGTAGACGTGCATAATACGCAAGTATCATAACCGTGGAGATTATTATTTTCATCATGATTCATGAAATTAAAAAACAGTGCGAGAATTATTTGCGTAAAGAAAAAGAAGAAGAAGAAGAAGAAGGAGAAGAAAAAGCAAAAGGAAAAGAAACGATGTTTAAAAATAAAGGTCACATCACCGGCAGCAGACATGCGGTACCGTATAGGTGTGAGTCATTATCACGATGAAAAAAAAAAGGATCGAAATATGTGTCTCCTAATGTACGCATTTACGGGTATGCAATACAATGATCCCGAAACTTTATCTCTATCTCTATTTTTCTCTCTCTCTCTCTCTCTCTCTCTCTCTCTCTCTCTCTCCTTTGAAGACGTTGAAATCATTATAATACAACGAACATATAGGTATTATAGTGATCGTCATAATGAAGATAAATTATAATATCTGGATGTAAAATGATCAATACATATTCTGCGTGATTGTTATTATTACGCACGGAATGTGCACTTCACCGGAAAGTGCACATCTTTATTTTACTCTGTATATATATACGTATATAAAATCCTTTTTTTACACCCCCCCCCCCCCCCCCTTCATTTCTTTATTTTTTATTTTCGCACGAAAAATTTGAAAAGCCGCCCGCGATGGGATCCACGTTCCCGCCGTTAGTCGAAGACATCGAGAAAGGTAGGCGGGAAAGGCGGGAAGGCGGAATGGCGGGGTGGGGACGGGAACCAGGCGGGCAGGCAAGCAAGAAGCGCGGAACGGAGTCACGCTATACTCGCCTAGATTCAGAGCGTAAACTTCCTGGGGCGGCGGGGTCCTCCGCACCGGGGTCGGTCGATAGACGCCGACGAGCCCCACCCCGCCGTAGCCAGCCCGACCAACCGACCAACCGATCAACCGATCAACCAACCGACCGACCGACCGACCGTATTTAGCCGGCCGCCCCGTACGCACACGGTACAACTTACTGCTGACGACATTGAGGGGGTTAAACCACGGGCAACGATAAAGAAGGGGGCAAAGGCATGGCCAAGTCAAGGCAAAGTGAAGTGAAGTAAAGTAAAGTAAGGTAAAGTAAGGTAAAGTAAGGTAAAGCAAGGAAAGAAAACGAAAGGAAAAGGAATAGGAAAATAAAGGAAAGGCAAGGAGTTTTTGGTGCATAGGAAGCCAGCCGCAGGCATGGCAAGAGCCTTAAGCCTCCTACCACGCCGGCCTAAGGGCGCGTGCTGCACTTTCTAGCGACTATAACATTCAATATACATATTTATACATCTATGCCTAATAGTTTGAGGTTTGAAAAATTTTGATCAAAGAGTAAATTAATATCAGCGTGGATGACGTGTTTGGCACAGTCGCGTAGTGCGATTACAATATGAATTGTTACTTTACGCGGCAGGTATATGGTGGGGAAGTGGGAGGGAGGGAGGTGGGATGAAATAGAATATCGCTCTTTCAAACATATCTATTATCTCATTAATATCGAACGTTAATAATTATGATAGAGTTTCGTAATTGTTATACCTATAAGTATACATATGTATATATATATATATATATATATATATATATATATATATATATATATATATATATATATATATATAGGATAATTATGAATTTTTAATTTTAAATATAATATATATGTTATATTTATGAATTGAGAGAATTTTGACTCGATGTTTCATCGTTATAGTATTTTATAGTGAATTGTAATTACTTATATAAATCAATTTTTTTTTTTTTGTTTTTCTTTCGTTACCTTTTTCTATCTTCAATATTTAAATAAATTATATTTCTATATCGATTTCGTTATTGACGAAAAGAAGAATGAAAGTAAATATGTAAAAGAAATTTTAATTTCGTTATCCGAAAATGAAAAACTGCATGCAGTCGCAATCATATTGAATGTGATTTAGTTCTAATTTGTAAACGTTCAATTTTTTCATTATTATGTTTTTATACTTATTAAAAAATGAAATAAAATAACATAAAACCCAACGTGTGGTCACTGTTGACTCGAAAGTTAATTAAATTTAATTTATCCGATTATAGACTGCGGTGACACTGATTCCGGAAACCTATACCATCTATCATGTGTATTTTTATAAAACTACAAGAATCCTAATTCCAAGTGAATTAATCAATGTAAGTAGGACTGAACTCAATAATTATATTACATTAATATTTTTAATCTAAAAATTTACTTTGGCATATTACAGTATTTATTATTTCTTTTCTTCTTCTGTTATAATACGTTTAGTTGCTATACATTTGTTTAGTCAGTCAATCAGTCAGTCGAAAAACATATTTCTGTAAGAATATTAACGATTAATGATTCTTACATCCCGTTTACATCATACAGGTGTTCAAGATGTGGTCTGTGTATTGTTATAGTCTTGTGCAATAAGATTTGTCAAGAGAGAGAGAAAGAGATAGAGATATTCTATCGGTAAAAATTAAAAGAAAACAATAACAAAAATTAATAATTAAATATAAAATATTAAATAATTTATCATTTCCTTTATAATGATAATGATGATAATAATCGTCACATCCTTTAGCTCATAAATTTTTCCCAATAACGCAACTGTATTTAACAGCTGACAAACACGTAAAGTTAAGAAATCAATCCATTGTAATAATATATTATGCCAAATAGAATGATGTAGGTCTGTATAATTTCTTCAAGAGGGGGGAATGCAGTGTTAGGTAATTTGGAAAATAATACGGATTTTCCAACAGTCACTTAATGACTGCATTTAGTATCATAATTTTCGTGCATTATTTCTTAAATCAGAATGTTATATGTATAAATGTGATAAATGTTGATTCACGTGGCTCTGCCAAGACTTATTAAATTTTGTACGAATATCGCAAAAAAAAAGAAATAGAATTTTTATTAAAAAAAAATGTAAAATGGGATTGAAATTTTAATCAAGATCCTTGAGTAATCTCTATTTTCATCCTTTTGTCTAAATAAATCAATGGTTGAAAATTTTCAATTAGATTAAAATATACGCCCGTATAATAATTATACTCGTTAGATTTTTGTGGTTTTTCATTTTTGAAATAGATTTTCATAAATATATATTATTATACATAGAAATTTCGATTCTAATAATGGAAAGAGATAATGAATAATAATTCTCTACCTAAGCTGATCGTTGGCTAATTTTATTTATACTAATCATTCGTTTATTTATTTATTTATTTATTACTCAATTATTATCGTTATTATAGTAATGCAGGCTAGAAGTGTAATGATGGAAAAACATATTTCTAATAAATAATGAATACCCGTACATCATTACAACGTGTACAATATACGTTCGTACTCTCTGTAGTAAATTGAAGAAAAATGAATGAGTGAGTGAGGAAGAGAAGACCTTATCTTAGACAAGGCGGTCAAGCTGACCACTTATAGTATAGGTACTATAATAATGATGATAACATCACGAGAACTATATACGTATACTTCCGCTGATTATTAATCACAATTTCTTGAATTTTTATAACGGGTTGAAAATATCGTAATTTATATATTAAACCAAGTAATGTTTATACATATTTAAAAAATATATACTTAATATATATTCATCGCATTTCTTTTCCTATTTTATTGTTATATATTGTTTTTATTCTGTTTTTGTAACAATTTTTTGTTTTTTGTTTTTAATCTTATAAATAAAAAAAAAAACTGGATTCGAGCAACAATATAAACGTGTGAAATAAAATATTTTTTTTTGTTTTTCAATTATCATTTTTCCCAGTTCTGTTTAGAAAAAACTTTTTTACTTAAAGTTCGATTTCTTTTTATGTCACAAATTTTTACAAATGATTTTGTGAGCGAGAGAAAATCGACTATAAATAAAATTTTCAGAAAATAAATAAATAAATGAATAAAAAATTCTTCAATAGGATGTAAAATTGCTAGAAATAAAGAATCACGACCAGAATTTGGATTTATAATTATATATATGTATACCTATTTGAAACTGTAGGTGCAAATATATCCGTTTGCATAAATTCTCACGAGTAAAGCTATTCTCAGTATATATATACAGGGTGAGTCTTATCAAAGGTAAAAAATGGGTGTGGCTAAGCTATAATAAAATGCAGTTTTTCGGCTGATTGAACGACGGTGGGGGCTCAAAAATCTAACGTAACACACAGCTGCGCTTGCCTTAGTCCTGTGAATCCGATTTTCACAAGATCCCACTATTTATTTTCCCAAAAATCATGTTTTTAAAGCAACTGAGGCTGGACCTTTGATAAGACTCACCCTGTACATAAATGTGTAAATGGATTAGCTTGGTCCTTAAAAGGATGATTTTTAATATTATAATTTATTAATTTAAATTAATTAAATTAAAATTGAAAATCAAACGGTGTAATATTAGTTGAATAGATATACTGATAATTTAGAGCACTTAAATTTTTTCGAGTGGATACAAGGTGAAGCAAAAAAAAAAATCTGCGGTACGTGTTCTTGTTGAAATTAAGAGCTAAGATTTTAAGAAAAATTTTTTTCTCTGGATTTGGAACCGATTGAGAGATGGACCTAAAAAATTTTCAAATCACCATTTTAAGGACCACCCTAATGCACATACATATATACTTTATATCTACACCTATAACAGAACTAACTCAATTTACAAGTTTCAAACTCAATCTCTACTCCTGCAATTATTTATTTATATTATAATTATTAAAAGAATGTACATATAATTTTATGTATACTGTATATATGTATATATACCTATATTATATATATATCTTCTTTTTTTATTTTACTTTTATTGTTTAATCCCTAAATGTAGAAACAAACAAATAAATAAATAAATAAAAATAATTAATAATCATACAAGTCATAAAACGATATTTTACAACTAAACACAAAATTATTCTAATCTTTTATTTTTATTTTTCTTTTCAATTTATTTTTCCATTGTTTGAATAAACAATATTTCGGAAATTATAATGAGAAAAATCAAATAAATAAAGAAAATAAATTGAAAAAATATTTTCAAGACGTGACGAGAGGTGCAGATCGCGGGTGGTGCGATTCTTGATCATTTATAAATTGACAAATTCTTTCTAGACAATTGGTTTGCGCTTTCGAATGCGAGAAATAAAAATTCAGATAATCTGCTATAGTTCATTTATAAATAAATCAAAATATCTTCCTATATATGTATCTGTATATATGTACGTGTATAGTATAATATTATATATAAAATGTCGCGGTTGTTTTTAGAATCCTTTTGCTCAGTCATATCCGTTTCCGGTATAAATACCGCATTTTCTATCCTACCGTTTTATTTATATATACATATTACACATATATATATATATATATATATATATATATATATATATATATATATATATATATATATATATATATATATATATATATATATACATATATATATATACATATATATATATATATATATATATATATATATATATATACATATATATATATAAATACATGTATGTTGCATATTTTTGAAAGAATTTCCATCATTCGTTATGAATATACGGATATAAAACCCTAGTCCTTATCAGACCTGAACTTTTGTTTATGCCCCGACTACAATAGATGCTTCTATAAATGTTTTTCTTATTCTTCTTCTTTTCGCGACATAGATACATACATATATATGTATATGTATAATATTAATATTATAAAAGGGATGATATTTCATGATGCGCACGAGTCAATTTTTCGCGAGCGTTATATATGCAGTACTCCGTTTTTTTTTTTTTTTCTTCTTTTTTTCTTTCGTCCGGGTATGTGCAGTATTTTTTGTTTATTTGTTTATTTATTTTTTCTTCTTTTTCTTTCGTTAAAAATTTTACCCCGACCCTATTATAAATTGTAATGGCAAACCGGTGGCAACAGCGCAATTCAAAAACGATATTCACAACGCGCGACCGAATAGACTATACACTTTATTTATTCATTTTTTGTTTTGATTTTTGATTTTACATTTTTTATTATTTATTATTTAACCGCGGTTTGGTAAACCGGAACTAAAAAGACAGAAATAAATAAAAAAAAAAAAAAAGAACATTAACCACTCGATCGCTAATTTTTTATTTTTTTTTCTTTCTTTATTTATTTGTTTATTATATCAGCGATTCAATGTGAAGAGGAATACATTATTTTATGAAAGTAGTATTAATCTTTTCGTATACTATACCTATACATATAAACTTCCGCAATAGACTTGCGTAACACGTTTGATAAAAATTCTAAAATACCCCTTATTAATTCCGTTCTTGATAATCGTTTATTTACACCCCAACACGTCATTACTGAATTTCCCCATAATATATTTAATTAATCATTTCTTATGTATATAGACATTGGTTTTTATCCTCAAAACTGCTATAATTATACTTTAACGATAATATAATACATATTTGTATATTATAATGTATTATAATGACACACGGGTAAAAGTTTGAAACGATAAAAGCTTTCACAAGTATAAATAATATACATACCTATGTTATTATCTTTATTCCTATAATGATTCTTCCTATTTATATACCGCAAAACAACAAAAACAGTACAAAACTAGTAGTCAAACTATAAGAAGAACGTTAGATTAAAAAATAAAAAAAGAAGAAGAAGAAAAAGGTGTCCATGAATGAATGTGTATGTCGTACATATTTATCTATTTAGTATATCTATAATCAAGAACAACTTGATAAATCAGTTTAAAATTGAAGATTAACCATATATACAACTTTAAATACACATATATATCTTTCCGAAAAAATTCCGCCACATTATATCTCGATATATGTAGGTATGTTCTATTCTATTCTCTCTCGCAAATAAAGAAAGAAGACGATCACTGCCGGTGTTGCCGACTTGTGCTCACTACCAGCGTGGCTACTATATCCGCGAATGGGAGGGAAGGAGGGGAGGGGAATAGGATCGCGACCGAAGATGATTACACGCGCGGCCGGGGAGGTACTGAGGAATGAGAAAGAGGAGTATAGGTTGGGGAGGGGAGGAGGCAGAAACAGAACCGGAGATAGAGAGAGAGAGAGAGAAAGAGGAAGGGAAAGAAAGTAAGTGAGATGGGACGAATAAGCCAACCGCAGAATAATAACATAATTGAATTGAATTGATAACCTAATTGAATTGAATGTAAAAGTATAACTATGATAGAAATGTTTATATAAAGCGATAAATGATGAAAAAAAAAAAAATTTGAAAAGTTAAAAAAAAATTTCAACTCACCCAACAGAAGCAGCTTGAGCTCTCGCCTCGCATCTCGCTTGTCCCTCCGAAGTTGCCTCTCGATCTCTTGGTTAATCCGCTTCTGTTCCTTGGCCTCTTCCGACAGGCAGCACGCCATGTTTCAGGGCAAAATCCTCGGAGGGAGGAGGGAGAGAGGGAGCGAGTTGTGGGGTCGGTCCGAGTTTGTAGGCTCGGCTCAGAGCTCAGCTCGGCTCAGCTCGGCTCAGCCGATATTATCTTTTGCCGTTGGTAGTGTTGGTGGTGGCGGTGGTGGCGGTTATGGTATTGGTGGTTATAGTATTGGTAAGAGCAACTGAACCAGCACCAGGAGCAACGGTAGTAACAGTAACAGTAGCAAGAACAGCAACAGCAACGACGTCGGTGGTAGCGGAGGTGATGGAGGTGGCGGTGGTGGTGTTGCAGCGGGGAAACCGAGCCACCGTGAACGCGGTGGTGGTCCTCCTCCTCTGTAACGGCAACAGCCGTTTTGTACTTTCCTTTATCTTCCCACCCCTTATTATATCGTACAATATTTCGTCCACGTTCAACTCGAACAAAACTATCGGCAATAATTGGCTATTTGCTATTTGCAATCGGGCCACGACACCCTCGCCTCTCCTCCTCCTCTCCTCTCCACCCGCCCTCACGCGCGGGGCGAACCTCCTGCCAAACGCCAACGATACATCAACGCTGTTTAGCCGACTTTTTATTTTTATTACTATTATTATTATTATTATTATTGTTATTATTGTTATTATTATTACTATTATTACTATTATTATTATTATTGTTGTTGTTATTGTTATGATTATTGTTATTTCCGCAATATTTAGCTGCCGAAGGATTATTATGTCTTGTCTCGAAGGTAAATAATTATTATTTCTTTCGATGTAGAAGAACGAGAACGAACGAGACCGACTACTAATCGGGCGAGTCGCGCACGCCACGCACACGCCGCTCTTGTCTTCGTTTTTCTTTTTCTTTCTTTTCTTTACTTTTCTTTTCTTTTCTTCTATTCTCTTTTCTTTGCTTTCCCTCTTCTAAGTCTCTTCGATTCCGTTCAGTTCCCTCGCTATATCACAAGCAGCAGTAGAAACAGCAGCAGTAGCAGTAGCAGTAGCAGCAAACTTGTAGCAGACACTCAGGGTCGATCTCTACCCACGCACGCACGCACCCCACCCACGCACACTAACACCCACACACACACACTTTTCTTTTTTAAAAGTGTTAAAAAAAAAAAAAAAAAAAATAAAATAAAATAAAAAAAAAAAAAAAAAAAAAAAAAAACGAAGAAGAAGACGAATTACACACTTTTAGTTTTACTATGTTAAACGATAATCGACTTTTGACTGGCCCCGTCCGACTGTCCCGCCGTTTCTCTCTATGACTCCGGGGGCCTCTGACTTTTCTGTATCGCTATCGCTCGCTCGCACGCTCACTCGCTCACTCTCTCTTTCTCTTTCTCTTTCACTCACTCACTCTCTCTCTCCCTCTCTCTCCCTCTTTCAGTTTATTTCGCTCCCTGTCTCTCCGCTCCGCTCCACTCCACTCCGCGGAACTCGCCGCGATGTGTTGAGTTCGTTCGCTAACTCGCTCGTTCTTTCGCTCCTCTAGCTCGTAGGTTCGCTGGGTGTGGTAACGCGTACAGTAGACGACGACGCAGATCGTCTGCTGCAACGGACCAGCCCTCCTCGACTCGCGCCGCGCCCGCGATACTCGGTACTTATATCCGGGAGAGTTTCGGGGGGCCGCCTTCGAACGTTAAATGATCCTATTAGACAAACTAGATTTTGCGAAGCCTGTCGCCACTGGTGTGCACGTGTTTATTTAATATGATTATAATCAGTAACTAGACGAGGTATAGTTTTGGGGGACGGGCACGGCGAATGGATCGGCCGGCGTTTAGGTTAAATTATTATTCACTATCTTTAATACCGCACTTACACTATTTACAGGTGAAACCCCATCGCCGTATTATATAACGGTATGATTATATCCATTTGGAACTACACGCCGGCCTCTATACTTTCACCCGAAATCAACGAGCGAATATTCACTTCGATTACACGGTAACCGCCTATCGCAAGATGGCGTCCTTGTAATATTACAGCGCCACTTCCCATCATGCATCGTACACAGAAAACAAACACCGCAAAGCGGTTGCGCAAAGGAACAAACAAAAGACTTTATTATAACCGCGAGATTTTGAAATTAATAATATTTTTTCACAATATATAATATATCAATAAATTATCCTGCTGTTATTCATAATATGTGTCAATATCTATTAATCCTTCTCGTGATACATAGTTGAGGAAAGCTCCATTCTTATACGTCAAACGATTAGTATTTTAATGAACTAAAAGTATTCTATGGACTGAAACATGTTTCATTTCGTGTTGCATACAAGACATGATTTACTATTCAATAATATGATCGTAGAAAAATGAACGAGAAATAACGGGAATTCGCAATAATAAATAAATTAGTTTAATATAAAGATCGTTTTACAATAATTAAAATAATTGATATACACAATCTTGTACATTTGACGTTGAGATATAAGGTCCTTGTATTATACGTATATTTTATCGTAAAATGTATTAAATATAATAATAGTAATAATAACAATATACGTTAACGTCTATCGCTCACATTTTTCCCTACAATTATTTGCGGATGTTAAATTCCCCATATTATTATACCTGAGGCCAACAAAGCCCTTGGTATATAGTTTTAAGAGGATTTCGGACTAAATATGTAAGGCTTCATGCTGTATATAATTTCTTCCTCTTAAATTCCTAATGGAATTGACAAAAGCAAATACTATTATTTCTTCTCCACTCTATTCACTTTGCACTTTTGACACATTATTTCTTGTTCTAATTCAGACTTTTCGTATTGATGATTATGATGATTATGATGATGATTTTCCGTAGCTGTGAAAAGAAGTAAAAAACTCAAAGGAAAAAAAAACAGCAAAACCGCAATACATGGAATAATATCTATTTATTCGATTAAATGAATATTGAAAAATTATCACAGAAACTAATATCCCGGAAAAAATATGCACATAATAATTCTTATTTCTCCTACCTTGATCCTCCTGGATGATACTTTCGCTTAATATTTTAAGCAGATCTGAAATCCTCTTTGAATAGTCTGTATCTTCATGAAAAGCAGCAATCATACAAAAGCCTTGTCGAATTGCCCCTAATTGTCTATAATGTGCAAAAATCATAGGAAGATAATTGAATGAATGAATGAATGAATGAATGAATAATGTCAAGCTGATACTGATAATTACGTCTTTATAATCTTGGGTAACTCAGAGTCTAAAACTTTTCTATTTTGCTTATAATCATCCATAATCGCTTGATACTGCCACTGTAGTTTATCCATTTGAGAAACAGTTAGTTTAGAGTTTTCCAACAAGTTCTTAAAGTTTTTTGCAGCTACGCTGAAGTCTTTTTTCTTCATTCTATGATCATCTATCAGAGAGTGTAGCCGTTTTGATGTCGTTATATTTTTAGAGCATTTATCTACCACCTCACGAAGCAAACGGAGTCTAGTCTCCTTGCAAGATTCTGCCTGTATAACAGTTCATTATTATAATCAAAAACTTGATGGACAATTACAGTTTTAAAATAAACCAAACATAGATTTTTCGTTTAGTCAATTATTAAACACCTCGCGAATACGAGTCGGTAAATCAGTAGACAATGAGCTGTTGTAATTGATTGTAGTCGAGGAATTAGGTAGGATTAATTGATCGGCAAGATGAACAACTCTCTGTGCTGAGAGGTGAGAAACTTGCAAAGAATGAACGTGCTGAATCAGAGCGTCAAGCGCACTAGTGGACAACTCTAAGTGCTGAATTAACGCTGTTTGTTTATCGCCAGCCAAAGTCTCTTCCACCTGGCTTCCAACCAACTGTATTTCCAAACTCTCGCGCATTTGCTGAGACCCATTTGATTTCTGTCGGTGTAAAAGCCAATATATCTAAATGCACGCAGGGTTTTTAAAGTAGAGATTCTATATTATACGATAAAGAAACCATTTCATATCAACAAATTCTTTATCTTTGCCTTCGAACTGTTAGCCGAATGACTCTTGAACGTTCTTTTCTTGTTATAATGGATATCACGACAAGAACAGCGTCCATTCGGATGATCCAGTTGAGGTATGGGTTGACGTATCGAGTTAAGAAGTGGCGACGATGATCTGGATCTCCGAATGGACGATGTATCCTCTTCAGAAGTTGGGACCAAATGCACAGGATACCGCCTTCGCAGTATAGGCTCGCTCCATCGATTGTAATAACATTTACGATCATGTGATTGAGACATGATTTGTTCTTCTCAACTAGTAATGCACTGCATTTCATCCTGTGATCTAAAATACATGGTATACGTTTTGTTAAAGATAAATTGATTGATTAATTATAGATATTGAGATTAAATGATATCTTTGAAATTTTACACAAGCAAAAACACCTAAATGTTGAAAAAAAAAAAATGTATAAACCAAAGGAGTTTGTAACAGAAGCTTTCTGTTCTAATGTGAGAAATGTGGACAATGTTACTGTTCTAGTGTTCACAATTTACTACAGTAACAACGACACAGGGAG
The DNA here is from genome assembly GCA_963924015.1 of Macrophya annulata. NCBI lineage: Eukaryota > Metazoa > Arthropoda > Insecta > Hymenoptera > Tenthredinidae > Macrophya > Macrophya annulata. The sequence continues at coordinate 10,733,005 of OZ001263.1, forward strand.
AGAGTGTAGAGATATGTGTTTAGTTTTACAGTAGGACTTAGATACAGTAATTGTAGCGTTGCATCTCACATACTTAACTTGAGTCATAGGTAATACGGTGAGATGAAGTTTTCTAATGCTTGGAGAGGTGGCGTGTGGGCCTTATTAGAGAGATATTGTTGAGACCCTTCTGCGTTGAATTATAGATGAAATAGCGAGGTGGTGGGTCGGGATAAATGAAAACGATAGACACGTAATAATTATTGTTATAATGTTATTTTATCGTAAGGGTTATGAAGATATGACTTATGGCTTCAGTAAAATTAAACAACATGACATAAAAATGACAAATGACATAACAATGGTTTGTTCCATTGGTACACTGGACGCAGTTATAAAGGGTAAAATGATAATAAATTCTATCGCCAAGTATTAAACGAGCAGACACATCATCAGTTAACGATTTATAACTTTTCCAATATCATTTGAGAATGTTTATATTCTATTAAATGCAAATAATATATACAGATCGATATACGATGTATTAAATTATTAAATATCGGAGAATCAACATTCAACGTCGCAAAATTTCTTTCCCTCGGCAAAAGCCGGGTTTATGAGATTAAACATTTTCTTGGATGTATCGTAGACTGAATTTAAAATATAATTTGTTTGCTAAATAACAATTAACAATGTTAACAATTTACATCGGGCTTTGAATGTATAATTCCGTAAATGTAACGTGTTAAAATTACTTCGTATGTTCTTCTTTACGGGTTTAAAGAAACTGTTACAAATTTTATTTCAATAATAATAAATGTTTGAATTCTTAAACAGATATCGGCAATAACACATAGGTAATACATATTGAGAAAATGACTGATGTGTATGCGCTGAGCGATTTAAATGTATTAAGAAAATTGAAATTTATTTTTAACACGTAGAAACTGTGATATACGTGGTTGTAATTTTTAAATCCTGTGTGTAACAATGGATCAATCCTATAACTTTAAACATTTTTTAATTTATAAAAGAACAATCCAACTTCCTGATATTCACTTTCTTCAGATCAATATAATAAAATGAAACGACACACAGCTAAGCATGCCGAAGCTGATATAAGTAGTATTTCTAATATTATTCTATATATTACTATTATCATTGTAATTTATTACACAGATCTTGATACATACAATGATTTGTTTCGACAGATCAATCTTAATGAGTATTCACTGACGCTAGAAAAAAAAAAATGAAAAAATTTTTCTTATTGTTTTTATTTTTAAAGTTGGACCATTATTATCATATATTTTGTTCTATCGGCTATATGTGTGTGAATAAACTTCTAAACGGCAGGTTCAATAATTGTACAATGAGGGTTCAATTATTCCTGCTAAATTGTATAAAGAGGTATTTTTTTTTTTTTTTTTGTATAATATATGTAGGTATTTCATAATAAAATGCTAAACAAAATATAGGTATACAGATACTCAATAGATCCCATTAGAATACAAGAATATAATGATCTAATTGTGTAACATACAGATACTAAATCAATATCCTAGAACCAATCTAATAGTTTATCAACTTTTTGAGCGTGGTGAATACGACAACTAATAAAATGGTAATGGAAGAATTGCTGACAGTCCCACGCAACTACTTCAATTTTTTTTTTTGTGTTTTTTTCTTCTTTTTATGTAGGTATCTAGTATATGTATACATAGTTCGATATCTTTCGAATGGGATCTATTTACGTTTATATCAAATAGATAAAAATGTGGTAGTTGTATATGTGTGTATAATCTTATTTCTTTAAAATTTGAAAAATGTGATTGGACCATTAGAAAATTTGGCATCAACTCTCAGCAGAGAGAGAAAGAGATAGAGAAAGAGAGAAAGAGAGAGAGAGAAAGAGATTCGCGAATAAGATTCTATACAATTTATAATCACAATATTTTGTTTTTTTTTCTCTTTACCGACAATAATTTTTTATTATTTATTTTCTTCTTCCTTTTGGCCGTTAAAAAACTTTTCTTTTTTTGTTTTTTTATTTTTTTTTCTCTTTTTTTTTTCTTTTACCGTACGACGATAGCCTTAAGATTTATAATTCTATTTACAATTTAATAAAATAATATTATTAATTTAATAAATGATAAAGTTTTTGTTTTTATATTATAATAATATTGCGTGTAATGGGTATTATAATATATATTATTTAATTAATATTAATTAAATATTTCATTTGATTATTAGTGATAGCGTTCAATGGTCAGATTTAAATTTAAAAAAAAAAAAAAAAATTCACAAAAAAAAAACATATATTCGATACGAGACTGATTTGTAGTCTCTATCTACGAGCAGTGAATGTTGGTTGGCACAGACAGTAGCTGGGTTTTAAGGCACTTTGGGTAGATTAATATTCCTCAGCGCCTGCCAGCGTTACCACGTCGTTATTCCCTATCCCCCCCCTCCCCCCATTTCGCTATTTAAATCCCCACAAAAATTTCAGATTACACCTCCGTTGACTACGCGGCTCTCACTTTATCTTTTACACTCTTCTTTCAACTAGTTTACAGTAGAATAGGCTGTTTTCATGAAGTTCTCAGTGATAATGACCAGTCCAACTACCCTCACAGTGGTTTTGTGAAGTTTGCTGGGAACATACCTTTCTCGGTAGATCCCTCCTTTACACCCATCAGCCATCCCTCTTCCTACGAATTAGAAAAAAAACATTGATTTTCATTAATTAAATACAATAATTAAAAGACCAAAAGACTCAACTTTGAATAAATTGGTATAGTTTTTCATCCCTATTGTGCAGGAATATAAAACAATAGTTAATATGTTTATTGGTAAATAATGCGAACCTGTTCTTCCGGGTCTTCGTACTCAATGACACGAATGATTTCACCAACATCAAAAGATAGTTCGTCAACATCTTCACGTGTATACTTGTAAGTAGCTTTAACCCTGTACAATACTCCAGGTGGCAAGTTGTCCGTTGTCGCCCCTATGGATAAATTGGTACCATTTTGATATTCCACGTCTAAAATAATTGAATTTTCTGTCATTAGTGCTGGGCCTGCTTTAGTCAACAATAATATACTCTCTGAACAAGTCCATGCACATATTGACAGACATATCTTAAAGGTAATAATCTACTACATATAGTTTTATATCCTATTATCATTCACGCTAACAATAAAAAATCAAGTTTCGAAAAATTTCTGTATAAAATTTTGTGTTTCTACAATGTTGTAACTATTTGAAATTTATTTAAATATTTTCTATGGTTTCTTAGGATATCACAAAACAAGATTATTTTACATTAATTAAGATGGTTTGTATGTTCCAGTCGTCAGATTCTCATACACCAACTTATAATGTAACATTATCAAATATATTCAAACTGTAGCGCAGGTTTATTGTCTTCGCATTGGAATTCGATCTGTAGCTCTGTCTATAATGGATTTATAATTATTGCAACTGGACACAGTCAAGGTCTCCCAGTGCACTTTCAAGTATTATTTCTACACAGGATCTGCTCGAGTACAATCTAATGCCCATGGATTCGTCGGTTAACAAATTGTTCATCAGATATAGAAAATCGAGTTTTTGCTACACAAAGTCTTTGCTTTTCGAGCCATTAGGATTTTAATTTATTAAACTTAAGGGTGTCCAACGAGTTCTTCCGTAAATTCTCTAATTTGACGAAGTATCTTAAAATGAGCTGCAACTCAGATATGTACACAATTTTGGCGATGTAATGATTTCTCGCACTCGCCGGGCACCGAGGACTATTTCGCGCCCAACAATATTACAGCAGGAATAGTCCAACCACAATCCCAACTTAAAAGGAAATATGAATTATGAGAATTCAGTGGGCGAATATTCGTAGCCGATACCAGGCTCCGTGTTAGGACCCATAGCTCGCGAAAAATGTCCCGAGGGCACCGTTTATATCACCCACACGATCCCGCACATTTATATCTAATAAAAATCATATATGAATAAAGAGGGATAGTCGATTTCAGTATTGTGAAATATAATTTCAAGAATTGTTTATAATTGAGCAAGAATTTGAATTTAACAATCACAAGCATCACATGTTTTTATGAACTAAAATTAACACTTAGCCGCGTTATTTTTCCCCTTGCATACCCTTAAGATTTGCATACGAGACATAAAACGAATTATCCATCATTTAGTGAATAGAATAACTCCATTTATATGCAAGTTAATGTGAGGATGTATATTGCTCACCAATTGGGATATCATACAATTCCTCAACTGGTTGGGCAGATTTGATTGGCGGGCTTTCAGGAGGACCGTCTTTGTTATTTAAGGAGTTAGCATTGCTGTTAGCGTTGCTGTTAGCATTGCCGTTTATTTGAGTGGTTGGTGAAGTATCTCCAGCAGCAACAGTCGTTTCAGCCAATACTGTAACACACGACAAACCACACTAAAACCAGACCTCAATCAAACAAATCACACTCTATCGAGTAGCTAATTATTTTACAACTGTTTTTTTTTCCAGCATTTACAGGCTCATACAGTGTTAAATGTTAATCTCTTTATTGGAAAGATCAAAAAATGAAACAAATGTGAAGTTTATCAAAAAAATAATTAAAAAAAAAACTATCAAGCCACACGATAACGTACCTGCTGATATGTTGTTCTGCGCTGGTTGCGTGTTAATTATCAATCTGAAACGGATCGTTTTATTATTTCCTTAGATTTCTTAGTCTTGGTAAAGCAGAAAATTCCTTGTCTATTCCATTTTTATCAATTTACTATTAAATAATGAAACTTACGACGTGTTAGCATTTGGCGATTTTGGTGATTGGGACTCGGAGTTTTTCTTCAATGTATAAGATCCCCTCTGGCTCTCGTTGGCCAATTTGTCTACTATCGCTTCTAGCTCAGAATAAACCTTAAAACGTAAATGAATCTTGTAAAAAACTATTCTCAAATGTGCAACAACATTCCATCTGCACTATTATATCTTGTTTTCTTCTTTTTGTTTGTAACGTATATTTTTCGTAAAACTTTTTTGTAGCAAGGATAAATTTAATAAAATATTTGATAAATTGATTAATTAATTAAATTTATCCTACAGATTCTGTAGTTACCTTGGCAGTCTCGGCATGAAAGACTTGTTCAGCAGCAAACAGTGTCTGTAAATTAGTGACGAGAAAAAGAACACGAGAATCATAAAGCGCAGGCAATTCGTCGTGAAGTTCTGAGTTTAGTTGTTCATAGGTGCGTTTAGCCTCATCCAATTGCTCCTTGCCTTTAGACACTTTGAGCTCGTCTCGTTTCTTCGGATTACCTTGTAACGACTGAAAGCTATGCCTCTGCCCGTCATAGTCCACCAATTTACGTCCTCTCTTGTCTATCTTTTTCTAAAATATAATTTCATTCAGTTAGAATTATTTCTCCATTCAGCTGCTTAATTAGCCTCAGGCTATTCAGCACCTTGTGATTCAATTTAGACTCGTTTTAAGTCCTGAACTACAAGTGGGTGTTGGGTTCTCAGAAAGACTAAAATAATTCACATTTGAATAGACAATTAGTAAATGATCACGTTCTAATTATCTTCTGTTATTTCAACACCGAAGACACATAGGTATGTGTTATTTTGAAGCATTTTTCAACTGATTTTTAAGATTCTTGTATTACAATTGTTAATATTTATTTGAATTAGGTCTGTGAAATCGATTTTTCACAAGCATAAAAGATTACAGTCCAAGGTAAATGTACTTTACGCCTATTGAGCAACTTTCACAGATAATTATTAATTCTCCATACATATAATACAGTAGAATACACAGTGTGGTTTTAGTCTGTTGATTATTATTAGAATTCAATTATTCTAAGCGTCTGACCAAGTTGGCAGAACATCATAGAAGACTTAACAAATTCTGATTAATTTCTATCCCACATTTGAAAAAGTCCAGACGTTACTATCAACAACGTTACTGTTTGAGATGCAAAAGTCTCGTAATTTACATCATATATTCATATTACAAAATTTTTTATAAAAAAAGGAACTAGCGTTCCTGTGATATAACTCCTTACCCTCATTTCAGGAAACTGGCTTTGGTATGTGTTGAGAGGTACAAGGACTTGGTCGGCTAATTTGTGAGTGAAATCTTGCCACAGCATGTCCATGTTCTGTGCCTGAACGTAGAGAAGGTCGTGTCCGGTCCACTGACTCTCGTATATTTCGTTTAAGGAATCCATAAGCGTTTTTGAAGCTGCTTGTACCGCTGAAATTATGTAAAAATCAATTATTACATCTTTATTTTATAAAAGTTTTTCTTCGCATTATCACGTAGATGTACAGTACAGTGCAGTGCTTTATAGATATGTGCTTACCATGAATCAATGCTATTTATTATATAGTATAATTACAAAAATGTATATATGCCTATAATAATAAAAAAAATCCACAGATAGGCAGTGGAACGCCCATTTATTTTATTCAGTTCAAATTTTACGTTCAATTGAATGAAAAAAGATACAATTTGGGAAAGATTTTTATTTATTATATCACGATTGAACGGAATCTTTGATAAATATTTATATGAATTTAATATTGACAAATTAAGATTTCCTAGACTTTGTACAACAGGGTAAAATATATTCTAAATAATACCTATATACGCGTGAGTGATTTTTTAGTTATATTAAAACGTCATAACCGTTTTACGAGTGAGTGTTAAAATAAAATCTAAACAGTAATGCCCTCGTTCTTAAAATAATTTATCATGTAATTCAAGAGGTGATAAGAGTATAGGTATAATGTATATACATACGAACTCGCAGCATAGATCATGTTAATTGTATATAGAATACAGAGATTAATCATAAGTGAGACTGTCCACAGAACTTGATGAATGAGCCGGGTATATTATGCAACTAACAAAAATGCGGATATGTATTTATCGAAGGAGAAAGTCCTGCGTTAATGTGGGTTTTCCGCGTACGGGCAGAATGCATCGATGTACTAGAAAAAAGGTAAAGAAAAAGTTCAAAATACGCGATTATACTATTCTATACATTTTATGTTCGTAAAATTCGTAATAAAAAACTCATATTTTTGTTCTATCAATTATTACAGATTTTATGCTATTATAGTTGTTCTCTTTGATCTTTATTATAATATTGTACCACCTCATATCGGTATCCAAATTTTAATACTCAAATTGAAAAGTAATTTAGTTCATTCAGCTACCTTCTCCAGTTTGATGTTTTTCATATAATAAATTGCCTTTGACGATGCGTCGCGTTAATTTAAGCATGGCATTATAGATACACACCTGTATACACTAAACTTACGTATATACAAAGAATATTGTACACATGTATAACCAGAGTGATTATATACCCACGCGATAAATCACCTATACGTACACATTTTACACATATAAACGTATATATGTTTTTCATATGTGTTTATGTATCATTAGTGGACTTTGTGGATGCTATCGTATGTATGTAACTTGTATATATGTATATACAGGTTCCCAAAAAAAAGATGAAATATTATAGAAATGTGGTTTACATCTCTGAAAATAAGTCGATTGATTTATATCTAAAAATGGTTAAAATAGACAAACGAGGTCACGAAAATATGATTCTTAAGCTTCCTTCTTTTTTTTTTTTTTTCATTTTTCTTTATGCGGGTGTGGTTTTGTTAGTTAAATATACTTTCACGATTTTTTAAATCAAAGTACCGCAGTTTCGGTATGAGAAAGTCAAAAAATCTCGAGGCTACCGCATATTTCACAAAAATCTAATAAGTTTTTTCTTTGATTTTTTTTCATTTAGTTTACAATTTTTATATTTATTTTATTCAAGTATCTCTCTGTTCTCTCTCTTTAAGATTCCTTAATTTCATTTAAGAACTGTTTGATCTTTTCAAAATATCGCTATACCGCCTTCTTTTGTATATAATAGCGTCCACGCAGTCTCAAATTAACTATAATTTAGATACGTTATAAATACACACTCTCATATTAATGTACACATATCGCAATCCTAGGGACATACCTTCCAAGTTTGTTCAATCTTGTCAACCGAATATATGTCATATCAATCTTTGCTTTAGCCATAAAGCAAATATTAATAAAACGATAAAGCACGGGTTTCGAGGTCTAGAATTCGAACTCTATATGAAAATAATAAAAGACACTACACGCCGGAGTTCGCATAAATTATCATAATGAAAATTCAAAAAGTATATACTGAAGAGATTTTTATTTTTTTTATTTTCAAAGATAAATAAAAAAAAGAAATAGAAGATATTATTCAAATCATATGGTTGATGCTTTTAATGCTTAATTTTTAGTATTGTTATTAGGTAATGTTTATAGTATTATTATATTTTCGATTTTCTTATTTTTCATTTTCTTTATTTATTTTTGTCGAGTTTCTACTCATAATTAGAATCTATCATAAAAAATGACAACGATTTGATAATGTTTTCTAAATAATGAACGTATATGAACGTATAAACATATGCATATTAATACTGATGCTGAAACTTACCTCGAATACACCTAATGTAATTGTTGAATTCCTTTTGAAGCCTGTTAGCTGCATTTTGCTGTCTTGTGAAGTTTTGTAGATGTTCGTCAAATATGTCGTCAGCAGTTCGGTCGACTTTCCCGAAATTTTGAAGAAACTTAAACAAATAAATAACATAACATAACATAAATTGTCTATAAATTTTTAAACGTTCAAACATACATTTTCTGTTTACTTGACAATAATTTTTTGCTTCCCTCAAAGTTCCAGTAATTTAAACTGAAAATTTTATTCCTATTTATTATGAGCTCATTTATTTTTACACACTTCTTTATTTTTATTTTTATCAAATTGTACAGTTTCGAGTGAAAATAAAGACTAGGATTTTTACTTTTGATATAAAAGTGAATAATAAAAATTGACAATTAACAACCGAATCGTATTTTATTTTCCATTAATTATTTGTCAATTAAAAATTAATTAAGTATTTTAAATTCGTACGGATTGTTGAAATTGGTTTAATTTATGTATAAATTAATAAAAATACGAAAGCACTTGACAAATAAAAATAATAGTAAGACGTTTATTTCAGAGGTTAAATATCGAGGTCTAAAGATCCCATTCTTTAATCAATATTTCGATCACGTTTGTTTGTTTGATCGACGCGATGGAAAAGAAATGTTTTTACTTTGGCGTACGTTATTCGGGGCTACACGTGCGCAATTAGCATTTTGTATAGATTCGGAAGAAGAGTTGTGGGCGATTCTTGGCAAAGGTGTAGGCGGTATGAAACGAGCGTGAGGTGGTTTCGAGTTGTTCCGAAGTGATTCTTTCGTATCACCATATCAGGACACGTGCAAAGCATTCGCGAGACAGTCTATACTAACAATATAAGTGAGACACAGGTGAATATAATCCGCATGAGCAATAACGTGAACGCCATGAGACGAATAATTCGCTTTTTTTTTATTTTATTTTTTTAAATTGGCTTAGATTATACAAATCGCCAATGCACACACAATAAGACAAGAATTTTATTAGTTTTTACCTGAAAATTTATATTGTTTTCGGTGAAAAATAGATAATTCATATTTTTATTGATTTGTTTATATAACACATCATGCCGTATGAAATAAAATTTTTATTTAATTAAAACCAGACTACTTCTTCTTCTTCTGTTTGTTTTGTTTTTTGTTTTAAGCATAACAAACTTTCAAAGGTGTTTTCTTCAGTCTTTCCAATACGCTGATTCACCCTTTCACCTTAACATAACCCTCCACCTTTTAGTATCATAACATAACCTTGTTGTTTTTTGGAAATCGAAATTGCTTAAATCATTTATACGACGCGGAAGTTGATAAAAACGCGGGTCTAAATATGTACCTATATACACAGCATTTGAAGTTTAACAAATAAACAGTATCTATACGGCCTGCAGCGGTGCGGTATATGCTACGCGTGAATTCCGCGGTAACTTGTGGCCTAATAACCCGGCAGTTGGTATAAGGTACTGATTCAATGCGCAGGAGGCATTTCAATGCTTTCTTGCGGTCAGCCAACCAAGCAATACTTATGTTGGTATATCCTGCAGCTATATCTAGTTTAAAAATAATTTATATATATGTATGTATATATTTATGGACATAATCTGCGGTTTATTGTAACAAACAGTGAGTGACACTAGATCTAGCACTTCTTCTTGAGCGCATAATTCATTCATTCTTATTTAGCCTGCACTGACGACTGATCTCAAAAACGTATCCTGTTTATTGATAAATAAATAAATAAATAAATAAAAAATATCAAAACGTACATTTTCGTGTAAAATACTTAATAGTTGATAGTTTTATTTCGCGCCGGGTTGAAGTTTCGTTGAATGTTTCTGAAAATTCGAAATCGTCTTAAATTAATTCGTTATTATGAACGTTATTAATTTTTAAAATTCGAAACTTCAACCCAGCACCTTTCATTGCTTACCACTGAAATTTCTTTTTATTTCGACACTGTCTTCATCTCATAGATTGAACACTATAATGAAATTATTTTTATGCCAGAGTTTGCGTTGTTCAGTACTATTCGGATCACAAATTTATATCTATTGTATTATGTATATTATACACATAGGAACAGTAGTAGGTACATGTATAAAGCAGTTGACCGAATTACACACTGAATTTATAATTTATCAAAAAATTCCAGAGTCATCGCGGTACTATTTTCTGTGTTTAGCTTGTATGTTTTAAGCTTATTCTTTATTGTTCATTCTCTATCCTGTTTATTTTTCCTCTTATTTTAATCCTATTAATGAATGGTGTGTATAAGGATGTGTATATATGTATATAAGTACGAAAAGAAACTGTATCGTCACCGTTACAAATCGCGATCTACCACGCATAAGACCTAATCAAAGACAATATAAAATAAGGAATACAAGGCACTGGGACACGCAAAGATTATGCAATTGTCCGTAACACGACGTTGACTTATCTCTGTAATGTCATTACTTATATTCTCATATCCACGAGGTTGTTGTAAAGAGGAAGTCTCAATGTGAATCCAATTCCATTTCACTTCTCTTTTTCTTCTTCCTTCTACTTCATTTGTTTTATTTATATATTTATTTATTTATTGATTTATTTTTATGGTATAATATATCTTCACCATGATTTTCCCTTTTATTTATCTTGAACTTTAACAATCGATTAATTTTTATAAAGAATAATAACAATTATCTAACCTTTTATCGCTGCGCCGCAATTTCGCAATACATTTAGATTATTACAAATATTGATCGATGGGTAAGAAAAAAAAACAAAAAAAAAAAAAAAACAGGCAATATGTACTTATAACGTTTCATTTTAAAACCAGTGATCAGCGATAGGATAAAATTAATTTTACATTTTTTTTTTTTCAAATATATATATACTAACTATATATATATATATATATATATATATATATATATATATATATATATATATATATATATATATATATATATATATATATATATATATATATATATATATATATATATATATATATATATATATATATATATATATATATATATATATATATATATATATATATATATATATATATATATATATATATATATATATATATATATATATATATATATATATATATATATATATATATATATATATATATATATATATATATATATATATATATATATATATATATATATATATATATATATATATATATATATATATATATATATATATATATATATATATATATATATATATATATATATATATATATATATATATATATATATATATATATATATATATATATATATATATATACATATTATATGCATATATGTATTGTACAGATATTTACATGTGTGCGTATAATGTATACCTATAATATGTGCCTATGTAGATATAAACAGCATTTGCGAGATAGCATTATACAGTTAGACTATTCATTACATTGAATAATCAATTTTACTGTTATATTCCAAAGGTTTTCTATAAAATACTATTATATACCTACTACGCCTATATGCATACATAAAATTATTAATAATCAACGTAATTCTAACAAAAATTTATAACAGATTTAATATAAAAATTGAAAATTAACTACACATATGTATTTTGATAATATAACAACATATTAACTACATATTGTATATGTATATAATAATAAATAATTGAACATCAAAAATTTGACAATTATTATTGTTATAATTAATTAACGATTTATAGGTATTATTTATTCAATATATAGTGCAAAGTTATTATTTATCCGATATAATCAAACACAGATTATTATATTTCACTATAGGTATATAAACCAAAATGACGCATTATTAAATACGCGTTGCCATGCAGTTGGAGTAATCGCGAGAAGTGCAAGGACGTGGAACATCGCAATAGAGGCGGAAAAGTCGTCTTCTACTTATTCTGCAAGTATACATATGTATAGTTACACTGTGCAACGTCCTACGAAATAACACGCGTGTAATAAAATGTGTATTACATATATGGAAAGAGACGCATAAAGGTATATCACCGTTAATTTATTATAACTGCTATACGATTCTAACGATTTTTCAACTTCTATTTTATTTTTCCTACATTTCCATGCATGATACCATAATTATGAACTATTGAACCTATAAGTAATTATTATAAAGACTAAAAAGTTTAATTAGGTAGGCATATCGTATACCCTGTTTCCTTTTTTTTTTTTTTTTTCTCATAAAATTCAACAACAAGTGTGTAATAAGTATCGGCTGAGTTCGTAGTGAGAAACAGATGTCACGTACAAAGGATTAAAATAAATTACAATGCTTGTATGTATGTACAGAGTTGGTATAACGAGTTGAGACAACAAACATATGGAATTGCGCTCGGTATAAGTGGTTACACGGTGTTGTTTTCACGCCTATAATTACAGATTATTATTATTTCAGTCATGTTATACTTTATCGTCATTATTATATACAGGTGTATAGTATATATCTCGTATAGATACCTTGATGATAAATAAAATATACTTTTTATATAATTATTAAAAACTATCTACCTGTAGGTCAATGTCAAATCTACGTTTCAATAGGTGAAATGTGAATGAACTCTTTTAGTGATTTGTAGATTTTTAGGAGCTACTTTCTTTCAGGTTTTTAATCGGAAAATGGCAGATTCAAAATTACGGATCACAATATTCAACGTAAAGAACAATTTTAATGAATTTTATTCACTAATTTGTATCCGTTATTTTGAATGCAATTTGGAAGTCAGATTTACGTAATCAGCGATCTCCTATTTTTTATTCTTTTATTTTCTTATGTCTGTTCTTTTTTGTTTTACTCTCTTAATTTCGTTTCTATTTTGTTTTTTATCACATGTGCATATCGACATATCGCGCCACCGCGCAGGAAACTTCAGATTTTATATTATACTAATGCCAATTATGAGGCAAAAAAAAAAAAATAAAAAAATAAAAGAATAAAATTTTTTAACGCTGCTGCAGTTTCAAGTAGTAATATAACGTGTGCTGTTGCCCAGGAATGGAGTTTTCAAGAGAGTATAGTTGTATTATACATCATACATACATACATACGTATGTAGGTATATATAAGAAAGTTCTGCTGCTCCTGCTGCTGCTGTGCTTGTCGCAATAACACGTCTGTATACCGTTACCTACCTACCTACCTACCTATCTACCTACTCCTCGTCGTTCTTTCCTCGTGTATACGCAATTTATATATACGGGAATACCAACCGTGCATCACGAAACTTCGATAAAACATTATCTACCTACGACTAACTATACATATAGACGCAATTGTTTTATATATATATATATATATATATATATATATATATATATATATATATATATATATATATATATATATATATATATATATATATATATATATATATATATATGTGTGTGTATATCATAGATATGCGTAGAAGATAAAAGAACAAGATTATAGAATTTTTCAAATTTTTTTTCTTTACTAACACAAAAATTTCTGGATGTATATTAATTTTGAAATTTAATCAAATTTAATTCATTCCCGTTATATCGTAGAATTCATTTAAAACTATATACCTACATCCTACGATAGAAAGAAGAAAATAAAAAGAAAAAACAAGAAATTAAGATTTCTGGTCAAACGGCACCGCGGTGACCCGGCATACCGTATAAACGCGAAGATGAGCCCAGAGAACCAGATGAGCCTGTATATATATTTCCGAAAGACGAAGTAGACAGTACGAAGAAACGACGTGTCTTATTAATAGCGAATCGCCCTGGCTGACGTAAAAGATCGGTTTGTCGGGCTGCTGGCTGTTGCACCGCTATTATTGTGCCATATATAATATCCCCGTGTGTTTGTGTGTCCTACTTTCGCAAGGCATTAACTAAAGACCGTAGAGTCTATACGGGCGTAAATACGTTGGCATTAGGTGTAGGTATACATATAATACTATCGTAGGTATGTACCTATATGAGAATTACAACCAAAAACAAGAATTTTACAAACTTATGATATTATCACATGAGGTAATCCATGTCCTTTCGACCGCCCTCTGTACATATTACTACTTACGATTTTGGATTTGATTTTTTGTGATGTAGTACTTACCGAAAGAAACACTGCTGAATTTTTTCAAATTTTTTGACTCACTTGCAAGAGAGATACGAATTTTTGAATTCTTTACTTTCTTGAGATGCGAATATTTTTAAGCTGTGATATTTTTGAAAGTTATGGATATTCGAAAAACTTGTTAAGACAAAAGTTTCGTATCCAAAAATATCGTTTGTTAGAAGAAGTATTTACAAAAATTTTTTGAATGTAGTAAAAGCTCGAAAAACTGTTTCTAAACACTATTTTCATGTCATTTTTACGAAAAAATTATACAAAATTCTTTGACAAAATACAAAAATTTTAAGCTCTTTTCGAATATTGGATAACAATTGGTGCGGAAGTTATGGCAATTTTTGTATATTAAAATTCATCCAAAAACACCTCGGGTACAAAGAACAGAAAAAAATGGAGTAGGTGGTTCTTGGCAGGCTAATTTTTGAATTACTAATAAAGAGAACATTGACATATTTCAAATTGTATTTAATTATCCCTTTTCTAAAAAACGCCCATCAAAGCACCACATACTCCAATTTTTTTTGTTTTTTTCTTTTTTTCTGCACCGAGGTTCTTTTGGGGGGATTTTAATATACAAAAATGGCCATAACTTCCGAACCAGATGTTATCCCATATTCAAAAAGCGCTTAAAATTTTTGTATTTTGTCAAAGAATTTGCGTATAATTTTTTCGTGCAGATGAATCGTGTCCGAAACATTAAAAATAGTGTTTAGAAACAGTTTTTCGGGATTTTACTGTCATTAAAATTTTTTCGTAAATTCTTCTTCTAAAAGATGATACGAAGGTACGAAACTTTTGTCTCAACAATTTCTTCTAATAACCATATCATTTTCAGAAATATCACAGCTTAAAAATATTAGAATATCAAGAAAGTAAAAAATTCGTATATATCTCTTACACGTGAGCCAAAAAAATTTGAAAAAATTCAGCAGTGTTTTTTTCGGTAAGTACTACATCACAAAAAATCAAATCCAAAATCGGAAGTAGTGATGTATAAAGAGGTTGGTCGAAATGACATGGATTACCCCATATACTTGTGTGTGTAATAATAATAATAAAATATCTCCACGAGTTTAGCCTAAAAAACAAGAAACAAAAATTTAATTTAAATTTATATAATATATATTAATAATAAAATTGATAAAACAATAAAAAAGTAAAAGCTTTATAAATTCAAAAACACTGTATAGTACGACTTTTATTTTAGATATCGAGATAATATTATATACCTATGTATATACGAGTAGCATGTATAGACAGGATTCTGTAATAGCTCGACTGAATTAATCGCATAATTTTATAATCGTGTGTGTAGGTCGAAGCGAGGCCGTGCAGGTAGGTATACACGCCGGGCATCAACCTCTTCACAAGCTCGCCCACCTTTCAACTATATACTAGTAGGTACTTTCAGTACTTTGGTATTCATATAATTAATGTATAAGTATCTCGAGTTTCTTGTATTTAGAAGAATTTGCTTACGCTTTGAAAGAATATTTAAATGTTACGATTAAAAGTGTACGTGCGTGTGTGTGTTTTTCATTTACTTGTCATTTCTTTGGTTTCATTTGTTTCAGCAAATCAGACAATTTAAAAAGAAAAAAAAGAACTATTTTCGAATAATTTAGAAATTTAATGGTTTTTTTTTTAATGATTATACCGTATCTTAAACTCTTTCAAAAAAATTTCGGAAAAAAATTGGCTCGCTGATCAGTGAGAATTTTGATGATAATAATTAAATACAAAAATTATTATTTTGCGTCTGCAATTTTGTAGGAAATTTTTGAAAAGAAATTTTGTCGAAACACGTATTCTAAATTTTATAATTAAATTAAAAAAAAATTATCAATTTGCTGAAAACTCCCGAAATCGTATAATGTCAATAAAAAAAAAAAATTCTAATTTTTGTTGACATGTTGTTAATTTTGTTGAAAATTTCTAAAATTGTATTTGAAAAAAAAATTGACAAAATTTGTTGAAACATTCTAAAATGGTGATAAAAACAAAACATTTCAAATTTCCCTCAATTTGAAAATATTCTAAAATTTTCTTTCAATTATTGTAAATTTTGTCGAGAAAATTTCGAACTTTGTCGAAGTATTCTATAATTTTTGAATCTTAAAAACTAAAAAACAAAACTAAAAATTTGTATAACAGTGCAGATTGTAAATTATGTTGAAAAATTGAAAATTTTTCAAAAAAGTTTTATTAAAATTCTCTGTGATTTTTTTATAGATTTAATTTCAGATTGTCGAAAGTGACTATAATATGCTGGCAACGACTCTAATATTTTTCGAGTCATAAGTTTAACGAACATAAAATTTATTTCTCTCCCTTATTAACTTAAAATTTTGCTTTTCTTATCGTTATTATTTGTAAGGTCGTTGGCTCGCCTACTTTTAACCCTTCGCTTCTTGATGGCTATTTTTCACCAGTGTTAACCCTAAGTGGGTATTATTTACTTTCTATTAGCTTCACGATTGTGTAGCGGCATAGTATTATATCCTCTGTTGTCTGGTATATACCTATACCTATATATAACTACAGTATATACAAAACCGATTTACGTTTGTGGCATATAATTGAGTTTGGTTCCGGACTTACAATAATTGTACCATGGAAAATCGCATTAATGTATATATATATATATATATATATGTATATAGATATATAATATCTATATACAGGGTAGTCTCATCAAAGTTCTAGCCTCAGTTGCTCAGCATAAAAACATGATTTTTGAAAAGATAAAACGAGGGATCCTGTGAAGTGTAAACGTTGGATTTCACAGAACTAAGTCATGGACAGTGTGCAATGAAGGTTTGATTTTTCAGACACTATAATCTTTCAATTTGTCAAAGAACTGCATTTTAGCTATACGCCTAAGATCACGCAGATTTTGGAAAATTTTCAATTTTCAGTCTAACGTCATTTTATTTCCCTCAAGCAAATATTATGTCCCAAATCTGACAGCATTATTCAAATTTTTATTAATTTTTATAATAGAAATAAAAATCAAAAACGATATAATTAATATTTATTTCTTACATAACAATGAATTGAAATTTAAATAATATTGTCAATTTCGAAACATGATGTTGCTTGAGGACAATAAAATGACGTAAGACCAAAAATTAAAATTTTTTGGGAGATTCGCCCTTCTGGCATTAACGTAACGTAACAAATCAAGCCAACTAATGCCAGAATTAAGAGCGTAACCGCCAATAATAAATATCCATCGAAAAATAAACATTTTTTGGCGGATATACCCTTTTGGTATGAATTTGTCTATTTTTAACTTCCCGCAATGAAAATTGAAAATTTTCATAAAAAAGGGAAGTTATTGGTTTCGGTTCGATTTTCGAAAATCGAGTTTTCATCGGATCTTGACGTTTTGGGGTCCTAGGAAGCTATTCTAACTATTTTTGGATGGACGTCCGTATGTGTCTGTGTGTGTGTAAACAAATTTTTGTCGTACAATATCTTTAGAACGAATCGACCGATTGGAATGGTTCTTATGACGATCGAAAGGGTTTATCAAGACTTAGATCTGATTAGATTTTCGAGTCGATCGATCGAGTAGTTTCAAAGTTATTTGAGAAATAAAAATTAAAAAATAATTTTTCTTCACGTTTTTAGCGCATAACTTCTAAACTGTTCGTATGAGTAGTCTCAAAACTTGATCAAACGTAGCTCTTTGATAGCCCTTTCGATCGCCGTAAGATTCATCAAAATCGAGCGATTGGTTTAAAAGATATTGCACGACAAAAATTTCTCTTTTTGTCGTACGATACCTTTGGAACGAATTAACCGATTTGAATGATTCTTGCGGCGATCGAAAGGGTTCATCAAGACTTAGATCTGATTAGATTTTGGAATCGCTCGGTCGAGTAGTTTGAAAGTTATTCGAAAAATAGAAATTGAAGAAAAAAAGATTTGTATACGGAAAACTAATGATACTCATAACCTTCTTTAATTTATTATAAACACAATAGTATCAATTAATTGTAACGAATTTAACACAGCGGGAAGTTTCCGGGTTGGCCCATAGGTCAACCGGTTTCCTGATTTTTTTTAAAGAGCTACGGACGTATCGCCGGCGTTTACACCCTTCTGCTTTTATTTTTTATTTTGCTTTTCAATGTTGCAATTTTTTTTACTATTCGAAAATTTTCTAATAGAATGGCGAAAAAAATATACCTACGCCCTTTTGCCATTAAGAAATGCAAAAGTGCGTAACATAGTGCTTAAGCCCTTCCTTCCATTAGTCACACGATGAGTATCGGTTTAGACCGTATACTTTTATTTTCAAAATTTTAATATGTACTTCCGTAAATGGACGATATATTAGTTTATATAAGGTTAACAAACGGCGCGGCCTCATATATATCCTGCAGAAGAGAACTTTATCGCTGCAATTGAACCGAGTTAAAGTCCAGAACGACTTATCTGTATAATATTACTTAACGAACTAACAATGGAAGTTAAAGTCCTCGTTATATCGACGTTGCTGCGCGTGCATTTTCTCTTATTTATTTTTATTCTTTTATTCAACTGTATAATATACATATGAACGTATATATATGTATGTTACATACATATTTACCTATCAGCACGAGGTAACCCGGTAGAGTATCTTTTCCAACCGGATAATTCTTTCAGGCATTTTTGGAAACGTTGATTAAAATGAAAAATTACAATATTTCCATATTTCTTTTCGTCAATTTCGATCCGTTATTTATAGGGACCGGGTTAAATTTCCAAATTTTAAAAGCTCTGAAACGAACGGTCAAAATTATGAATTTTGATATTACAGACTCAGTTTTTGGAAAGGTTAATTTCCCGAAAGTTTGCATAGTCGATTTTTTAAAACCTTACAATCAAAGAACACAGAATAGGTTCAAAACTCTGAAAGCTCAAAATCCGGTAGGCCAATTAAACTCCGAAACTTGGGATTCACGCATATGACCAACCGACCCCCCCCCCCCCCCCCCCCCCCCGCGACATAAAATTTTCGCAATTTTGGACTCTCAGCATTTTCAGCAGTCTGTATTTTGATCTTTCCGAATTTCAATATACTGAACTTTAAATTTTTGAAAAATTCAAAATTATCTAAAATGAATTCGTAATTTTGACCGTTCGAAACTTTGAGGATTCGGAATTTCATCCGGACCCTATAATTTAAAATTTTGCAATTTGGAAGTGAGATTCTTAATTGGCGGTCTAAAAAGCCTATGGAAATCAATTTTTGTAAAAATCAAATAATTTTTTTGAATTTTCATCCGCTATTTCACAATTTCAATCGTCGATTTCAAATAAAGTAACACCAAAGACTCTCAATCGAAAAAAAAATTCCATATAAACAAGTCGATAAAATAGATTAAAAAATAAAAATAAAGGGATACCCCCCGCTGCTGTCCATCCGTTCCCAAAGGCAATGAAATCCATTAAAACGCGTACCGAGTCACTATATGCGGACTACAGGTGAACCGGTGCGATATCGAAACCCGGAAGCCTGCACTGGCTACGGTAAGAAATCAAATCGTATATATATGTAGGTATATATGAATGCCTGTGTAGGTAACATACCTACCACGACTATAAACCGATTTACTCGTGCGCAAAGCCAGATTATAGTAGACCGGTGGAATCACCAAGAATCGCGGTCACGTGTTTCTACAACACTTATATACGTAGGTATATGTATGTATGTATATGTCCATGTATTATATGTAAAAGTGTAGTCCTTCCTACCATTCATTTCCTTGCTGCCTATGATGCTAAAGTCGCGTTGAATGATACATAAGTTAACTATACATATATATATATATAACATGGGAACTGAACAAACAACAATTCTTCGATTTAAATATGTGAAGGAAAAATCTGGTTTTCTGGTCGTTTTTTTTTTTAACTTCCTGTTTTTTCTTCAAACAAAACAAAACAAAGAAGGAAGTTATTGTAATCACCCCGAAAATTAAGTGTCGAGTTTTCAACAGAACCTCACGTTTTTAGGTTCAGAGAATTACCTCAAAGGTACGTCTTTCTGGGCACCTGTGTGTATGTGTGTGTGTGTGTGATTAATTTTGTTTGACCAACGATACGTATCTCGAGAACGTATTTATTTTTCTATTTATTAGACTTTCAATTCATATAATTTTATTATCTGAGCTTGTAAAATCCAAACGGGAAAATCTAAGGCTGGCTTTTCGAGAAAATTCATGATGTTATATAACACTGAATTAATTAATCTGTATATGTACTAACGAAGAAGTATTTATTCAGAATTTGAAGGAGAATAGACAAAAAATAAAATAAAATAGAAAAACAGGAAGTGAATACAGTGAATTTGTCATACCTCTTTAGCGAAACGATGTGTATACATATATAAAACAAAGACCTACATATATGTATATACGCACGAAAGGATAGAGACTCGCGTGTGACCCGAAAACCTCATCGTTCCGAATACCAATGGAGACCCTTGCGATCTGTTTGACATTCTCCGTCTTACAATATAATATGTGCGTAAGTATATGGTATGCATGTGTAGATAGATATTGTATAAATGTAAATATAGTATACAATTACGAAGAGGTGAGAGTGGAGTACAATCTATGTATGTATCTTCTTGGCAGCGATACATATACATAAGTATGTACACAGCTTCGATAAATAATTACTTTCATGAATAAAGTAATATATAAAGAGAAGCATGAATATGCATTATGCATATTATACATATGTAGGTATACGTACCTATATACATCTATTATATATATATACTGTTGCTTACTTTTAACAAACATCATTGTCAATATAGCCAACGATATAGGTGTAAGTGCAAAAATGTTAAAAGTAAATAAACAAAAAAAAAAGAGTTTCATTTCGATCATTTTTAAAATTTTTTTCCCACGATGAAACAATTTTTTTTTTTTTTTTTTTTTTTTTGCGATTTTTTGGCACTTTGATAATTTTTGATCAACGAAAATTTATTTTTAAGGGGATGGTCTAGTCGATTCTTACCGACATAATTATTATCTCAAATATTTTCGAAAGTCAGGTCTAAACCGGATTGTCCTTTTTGGCAGCGGATGATTGACGAAAAATGAGTTCAAGTTTGAACCAAGGATTAGAAAAAGAAAACAAAGTTGCCACGATTCGATCGCAAATTCTCTCCTCTCTCTTGGGCTATATGCGGGAACTAAGGATTATCATGGCTTTCCAACAATTTATACAATCGCTAATTACAACGTACTACGAGTTTTCAAATTCAGACTTCATTTTCTGCATAAAACAGAAATGTTTATTTTTTTGTTTTTTATGGGCGTGTTCGTAATTTCATGAAAAATGGTGCTACGAAGTTCGTTTTTGCGAAAAAGATACGTTGATTCTAATATAAGTCGACATAAGTGACACACCCCAAACTTGACGATAAAATAAATAAATATATTTCCTTGAATTTTCATGCTAACTCGAACTCATTCCTCGTCAATCATCTGTTGCCAAAAGAACAATCCGATTGAAGCCTCTCTTTTCGAGATATTCTAAAGAATAAATATGCCGGTAAAAACTGACTAGACCATCCCCTTAAACGTTTTAAAACTGTAAAAAAAAAAAAAATCCTCAACATTATCAACGCTGTAAAAAAAAGAAGAAAAAAAAAAATATGATCAAATCATGTAGAATGTGATAGAAATTTTTTTTGCTATTGTTTTCTTCATCGAATTTCCAAAAAATAGTTAGACAATTAATTATTATATACCTCTATATACATTATATGTATATTGCGTAACGCATTTTGAGTTGCCGAGATATATAAGGTAGGTATATAATAAGAGTGTGAGATGAATCATAGCTAGAATTAGAATGACTGTATATATATACACGTATATATATATATATATATATATATATATATATATATATATATATATATATATATATATATATATATATATATATTAGCATTTTCAAATTATTCATATATAATATAAGTAAACGTAAATAATTATGATCAAAGTGCGAGGAGTTTATCGTACAGATATATCGTTTAGTTTGCAAATTTAATTATACGATGAAGGGATTTCGTATATATCCGTATCGATTCGGACCCCTGATATACCTCTTGGTATCTATACACATCAGTTTCGGAATAAATTTATCATAAAGTCTCCTATTTTATAGAACACACAATATATTAACATTGTTGCGGTGTATACGTATTATAGGATTATCGTGGGCGAACCTGTTTCATCGCGTCATATATATTTCAAACTTAATTGTAGTTAATAACGCATTTTAGATGATTTTCCTATATTCTTTGAATTCTTTCTCTCTCTCCCTCTCTCTCTCTTTTTTGATTTATTCTTTATGAATTTTTGAAACAATAAAAAAATAAAAAAAATTGCATTTTTATTTCAATCAAACGTTTCCTATATATCCGGTTTTATAGTTCCTATATACAAAACGCGTAATTTTCAAGCTAAATCCAATTCTGACGATTCGAAACTGCCGAGTTATAAATATACGTAGAATATATATCAGATAGAAATTGGAGCAACGCACGTTCTACGATTCCTAGTGATATGGTATAACGTATAGCAATGTATAGAAAAAAAAGAAAGAAAAACTTTAAAGTTTAATAAAATATATATGAGATATTTCAGAAAATTTTTCAATGGTCGTCAACCCTGACCTCCATCGTTTTTCGAATAAATTTTTCGCGATATAGTCCGAGACTAAGAAATGGTTGGTTTTTTTCAGATTTTTTTCGATCCAGTGTTCGGGAGTTCCGATTTTTATGAAATCAAACACAGCTCGTTTTTCATCCGGTTTTAATTCACAATCACGATATCTGTAACGGCAAAGTGAGTTATACGGAAAGAGCCAGTTTCTTGACTATCCCAGAAATGATAATATTTTTTTTCAATTTTTCGAACACCGAAAGTACCCAAATTTTTATTCATAGAATTGAAATCTCGAATTAAAAGAAGTATAGGTATACACAAAATTCTACATCAAGAGACGAAATTTTTAAAACGTTCCGAAATCTAGAATTAGATCGGGTTCATGATCAGTTACGAGCATTTTTTACAATTTTGCGGATATTTCACCAAACAATGATCATATTCTATTTTTTTTTTTTTTTTTTACGTTTTCTTGCGAAACTTTCCGATTTTCAATTAACTGTTTTATTTTTTCCTCCTGTTTGAGTCCCATATTATATCGCAGTTATTTACGTAAATTCAGAAGTTTCGCGGTTTAAACAATTATAATTAGACGAAAGGCGAGCCGGAAAACGACGTCGTATATCGCAAAAACGACTTCCATGACCCGATGCGCAACCCGCGCCTTCGCTCCGCGAAGGTCGTTGTAATTATCTACTTATTAGCGTACTGTATACGCACGTATACAGAAGTACCTATGCTGCTGCAGCCAGTATCTCCTCGCGCCGAATCATCATCATGATCATCACACACATCGCATGGACCGTCACGTATAAATCACTTCGTTTTGTGCCGCACCTATTTTCTATATATCAACTATTCTCTATGCTGTATATGTAGGTATTTCTCATCTATTATACATGCAACATACTTTTCATCAAACACACACATTCATATACTATCGCAATATACATATATGGCATTATAGGCACGATGACCTAAATTTTCGCTTGTCACTTGCGCCTTTTTCTACCTGCATGATCATCATGCATATATGTATATGTATATGTATATGTATACATATATTATAAAAATTACGTCTTTATATACACGCAGAGTCTCGACTTCAGTTTGAAAAGCGTAAAAAAGGAAGTAAAAAAATTTAAAAAAAAAAATTTTTTTCACTATTTCAGTTTGTATGACAAAATCTAGAACGAAAGAATTTTTAAAAATAAATTAATATCACATCAGAATTTATTATTGATTTTCAAGATTCTTTTTTTTTTTTTTTGTTGTTTTTGTTTTTTTACTTTCAAATTTTTCCATGTTTTTAGTCACAAAAAAAATTGAGCAGGGCGTTTTTGGAATGGTTTTTGAATTTCCTTAGCTAAATACTTCTTTAAAAAATTGCAAACTTCGGTCTTCTTCGGTCAGTTTTCAAATGAAAAATTAATGAGTGAAAATGTAGATAATGATTTCATGTGGTCAATTTGTTATTAAGATGTCATGGAATACTCCTATTAGTTGTTTTTTCCCACATTAAAAAATCCCTTTAAATATTCGATTCAAAGTGTCTGAATTAAATCGTCTCTATTTAAATCTAAACGATGTTACTGTCGTTAATTAATCGGCTCTGACACTGTGACATTAGTGAATTCGTGAGTTACTGACTTCCCGATACGTAACGGCTGTACTTACAGCTACGATTGGTACATCCGATAGACAATGAGAGTAAGTAATTAGTAGATATAAGTAGCAGACTCATAAAGAAAAATAACCATTGTATATATCCAGTGCCGAAGTCTAAGAGATGTTTAATTCTAATAATAAATATAACAGCTTATAATTATATCTTTTTAATTTGACCATACAGTTGATTAATAGGATAATATAATCTTTCGAAAATCCCACTAATTTGAAAGAAAACATTACCGTAAACCATGTAATGAGTAGGTATATACATATGTGACAGTTATTTTCATTTTGGTGGGAATTTTTTGCTCCAAAAGTATAAAATAAATAGAAAAAAATTATCCCCAGAGTCCAGAATTTTTATTTATTTTAATATTCAATGGTGACGCCATGAACTCTTGAATTTTTCGTTTAAATAACATCAGAGTTGTTTTCTGATGTTTCATTTTTTTTTTTTTTTTTTTGTTTTCGCTTCCATAATTATCCGTTTAAAAATTTGAAACTCCGTGAAAATGTTGACAGTGGAAGCAACTACGAATGAGAATTGTTTGAGAATTTTCAGAAGTTTTTTCATCCCAGTAGTATTCGGGTTTTTTTTTTTTTTTTTTGTAAAAGTGTCAGATTTACCAGGATTATACTACTGGGATGAAAAAGCTTTTGAAAATTATCTAAAAATTCTCATTTTTAGGTGCTTCCACTTTCGACATTTTCGCTTAGTTTCAAATTTTCAAACGATTAATTATGGACGCGAGAAAAGAAATATTTAAATATCAGAAAACGTTGTGTTATTGCACCATTGAATATTAAAAAGAAAAAAAAAAGAAAAAAAAATTTTGGGCACCCCGAGAATATTTTTTTTCAATTTATTTAGAAAGGTTTTATGCCCTCGTAGTGAAAAATTTCAACCAAAATGAAAATAACTGGCACCCTAATGTATGTATATCGGGTATTCCGAGCCAACTCTGTAACCGTTTGACCCTTGCTATTTTTAATCGAACTTATTCCTATTTCATTGGCTTGTAGCACCTAAAAACTCGCCAAAATAAATTTTGCAAATTTTTTCATACCTTGCGTCAGTGTTCAAAATGAAAAAAAAAAATAATACTCCATGCCGAAAAAAATTTGGTAATGGTCTCAAAATATTTTATTATTCTTGTCGATTCTAGGAAACAAAAAATCAAAGTGGTGGTCATTGACGTTCCTGTTTTTTCGACGATTTAATATCTAATTTTTCTACATTTTTATTATATCGCAAAAAATAAACGAAATTCAACAAAACATTGCAGGGTAGGTATCTTTTATATAAAGAATAAAATTTCGGTCATGGAAAAATTTTCAAAATAAATTTATCATTTTCTTTTTTTTTTTTTTTTTATTTTAAATTCGGTATACGTCCAAAATTTGATTTAATAAAAATGGGCCTTCTTAAGAAAGAAAAGTAAATCTTCAAATCAAAAAAATATATATATGTATGATTCATAAAAATTGAGACTGTAAATTTGTCTAAAAATTCACTTTTCACAAACGTGTCAAAAACAATTGTAGATATTTTTTTTTTTTTTGTTTTGTATAATTTTTTTGTTATTTCAATTAAAATTTACATCGCAATATGAATAATTTGATTACATTATTTTTTATGTACCATTCGAAGTAGCTGTTAAGCCCTGTTTTAACTACCTACGAATAACGTACCTACATACGTTAATCATAAAATTATATTTCATTCGTTAAATAAAATTCAAAATTTTTTATGTAAAAACTGATATAATATGTAAAAACGAATATCGACAGCGCACGTACCAAATCTCACGTTAGAGAAATTCCTGCGGTTTATAAAGACTGTCTTAACTGACCGCCGCACCGCACCACATTCGTATATACATATACACACCGATAATTCGTTTGGTTTCAATAGATTTTCCCTGTTTCCGGTTCAAAGGGTAATTCGTTCATTCTTTCGGTCATTCAAAATTTCGCTATTGCAAGATCTAATTTTTCGCGTTAATATACACATATTTAAACCACGCGCAACTACAGGACAACAATTCGCGTTCACTTGATTAAATACTTCCGTTCTTATCTATGTATGTATATATATATATACCTTATGTACGTACCTATATACATATACGCAAAAAAAAAAAAATATATATATATATATAGTCATATATATTACATAAACGTTATGTAATCGTGTTAATCGTGCGACACGATCCTGGATTTATCTATTGTCACCTATTTCTATATATTATATACTTATTCGGCCTAACCTTGCGGTGCCCCATGGGGGTAGAAAAAATTCTCAACTTAATTTTTATGATTTTTTTATTCGTAATTTATTTTTTGTCTTTTTTTCTAAGGTTTGAAGGAAACGATAACTATAATGTCTACGACTATAACTAATAAACTTAGGTTATAGGTAGGTATAGGAGAACTGCATTGTGAGAAAGTGGAAAGGATAGGTGTATATGTATACATATATGTATTTAACTAAACGAGTTAAATATACAGTAAACGAATATGTTTCTGAAGCAACAAGCGGGACAGGAACCAACGTATCAACTATAATAGACAGAGAAACTACACAAGTGGATAAACTATTGCGTTTGAACATGGCTTGTATGTATCTATATGTATATAGGTATATATAGGATAGGATATTACGGAATTATTAACCCTTTCAGTACGGGTTATGCTAAGCCTAATTTATTGACGTCATGATGTTTTATTTTCGAAAATCGTGTTTGATTGACTCGTACGAAATTTTGGCTCCGTCGATTTTTGATGATAGTTTTTTTCAATTCGGGATCAGATTTACGAAATTGAAAGAACCGGATGAGGAGATGGAACAGAAAATAATGTCACTTGATTTTTTTGAAATTTGCTTTTCAAATGTTTTTTGAATTGGAGATTGTAGCAAATTTGAGGTCGAAATTAGCAAATTCAAAATAGCCGATGGATGTTTTAAAAATTGATAAGATTTTTATGCAAATCGATTTTTTTACGGTTTTTAGGGTTTCTGAATCTGACCTCGAAATTGAAAAATTCAAAACAAAAGACGAAATTTGAAAAAAAAAAAAAAAAAAAAAAAAAAAAAAAACTGATCCGATCTTTGTAAAAATCGGTTTCCATAGTTTTTTTAACATCACTGATCACGGATCTAGCCTCAACGTTAGAAAATCCGAAATGGAGGATGAATATTCAAAAAATTGTACCAGGTTTATGAAAATCGGTTTTCAACAGTTTCAAAAGATCGTGGATCTGACCATGATGTAAAAAAAAATATTCTAGATGGCGACTTGTAGCGACGGACCTCGAAAGCTAAGCTTCTAACGTATCTGAGGTCATTCGGCCAGGTCACGATCATCGCCCTTGCCTCCAGGGGCATATAAAATAGTAAAATAGATGCAGGGATCGTCTTCAATAATAGAATTCGGCCGTGGAAAAATTTCAATGATTTCAAGATCGAATAACGAGATGAATAAGAGGATGGCTTGGATGTTTTGCAACGACATAAACTTCCGAGTCTAAAAAGTGTCTAAACTCGGTATTATATATCTCACAAATAATAAACGAAAAAGCGCACCTCGATGAGCGATCAAGGGTGTTGAAAAAGTCCTGTGGCCGTTCATTCTTCTCGTAGTTTTTTTTTTATATGGTTGGCATGAAAGCGACGATAAATATCAGAATGAGAGCTGGGAGGAAAATTATCATAACGAGCCACAGCTCTTCTACTCGCAAAGCATAAGAAAGCACCAACGAGGACGCCAGTTGCGATGGCAAAGAGAAGTCATTTCCCCTGAATTAAGGGATTGAAAAATCATTGTCTTAATCGGAACCAGTAATGCCGCGATATTGTGTGTACCTATATGTGGGGCATTCCACGCCAACTCGATCAGTGTTAAATCCCGACCATCTCAAATTCATTTTATGTTTTTTTTCTAACATTCTACTCGGTAAAAAATGGGACCTGAATTTTTTTCAAATTTTTTTATTGAACCGTTCATTTTTTATAAATTTTTCAAGTCGATTGCGAATGCCCATTTTTAAAAATCTGAAAAAATTCTCAAAAATCCAGTAAATGACACGAAACACCTCAGGTTAAGGAAAACGTGGCTGAATTTTTTTTCTATTTTTTTATTACTTAATTCGGAATTTTGAAATTTTTAAACCCAAAATTAACACAGGATCAAATCGTAAGCGTCAAATAAGGGTCTATTTGCAAGTAAATTTACAAGTAAATTGTCTCTTATTTGACGCTTACGATTTGATCCTGTGTTAATTTTGGGTTTAAAAATTTCAAAATTCCGAATTAAGTGATAAAAAAAAAATAGAAAAAAAATTCGGCCCACGTTTTTCTTAACGGAGAGTGTTTCGTGTCATTCACTGGATTTTTGAGAATTTTTTCAAATTTTTGAAAATGGGCATTCGCAATCGACTTGAAAAATTTATAAAAAATAAACGGTTTAATAAAAAAATTTCAAAAAAATTCAGATTGCGTTTTTTATCGAGTAGAATGTTAGAAAAAAACATGAAATGATTTTGAGATGGTCAGGGTTTAAACACTGGTCGAGTTGGCGCGGAATGCCCTTTGTATAATCTATAAGTTACGAGGATCTCGCTCACGTCTTGTCATGCGTCATCAAATGATCAGTTAAAAGAGGTATAGGCAATACCAAAATCAGAAAAACTCGCTGCCTTGTACACACCGATCTTAGTTCAAGGGTCGAAAGGTTATGCCTAGATCATGGAATCGATTTAATTAGAACTCGTTACTGACTTAGTGTAGTTGGACGTTGTTTGTACGAGCGATATAATCGAATGTGAACATGGCTATCAAATCGTTTGCATAAAAACCACGGGGGTCTTATATTCAAGCGTGTCCAATTCCAATTACGAGAAGAACGAAGGAGCACAGGACTTTTTTTTTTAATAATACTCTTCTTCGCCGAGATGCGCTCTTCCGTTTCTCATTTGTGTGAGGTTTAATACCGATTAGACACTTCTTTGATTCGGGAGCTTATCCTGTTGCAAAACATATATCAAAGCCATACTCTAATTTATCTCATGTTGTCGATAGAACGATAAAAAGAAATTGAAAATTTTCATAAAAAAGGGAAGTTATTGGTTTCGGTTCGATTTTCGAAAATCGAGTTTTCATCGGATCTCGACGTTTTGGGGTCCTAGGAAGCTATTCTAACTATTTTTGGATGGACGTCCGTATGTGTCTGTGTGTGTGTAAACAAATTTTTGTCGTACGATATCTTTAGAACGAATCGACCGATTAGAATGGTTCTTATGGCGATCGAAAGGGTTTATCAAGACTTAGATCTGATTAGATTTTGGAGTCGATCGGTCGAGTAGTTTCAAAGTTATTTGGAAAACAAAAATTCAAAAACAATCTTTTTTCATGTTTTTAGCGCATAACTCCTAAACTGTTCGTGCGATTAGTCTCAAAATTTGATCAGACTTAGCTCTTGGATAGCCCTTACGATCGCCGTAAGATTCATCAACATCGAACGATTGGTTTGAAAGATATTGCAGGACAAAAATTTCTCTTTTTGTCGTACGATACCTTTGGAACGAATTAACCGATTTGAATGATTGTTGCGGCGATCGAAAGGGTTCATCAAGACTTAGATCTGATTAGATTTTGGAATCGATCGGTCGAGTAGTTTCAAAGTTATTCGAAGAATAAAAATTGAAGAAAAAAAGATTTGTATACGGAAAACTAATTATACTTATAACCTTCTTCAATTTATTATAAACACTATAGTATTAATTAATTGTAACGTATTTAACACAGCGAGAAGTTTTCGGGTTGGCCCACAGGTCAACCGATTTCTTAATTTTTTTTATTTTGTTTTTTATTTTATTAATTTAAATTTCATTCAATTTTAAAATTTTCGTTCTTTCATCAGTGAATAATAGTAAATTAAGGAGTAAAAATTTACATAATTATAAAAATATCTTGGGGACTTATTCTAAGATGAAATCTCTGGTCCCCCGGCTAACTGCTGGAGACTAGCTCAGAATAGAAGTCACCGGCGCGAAAGACGTCGAGGGCGCAACTAGGTCGCCGTTACCAGTTTGCGACACCATTTGCTTTTCCCGTCTTTGGCTAGACCACTAGAGCACTGTAGAACTAGGTACTAGACAGGGGTCGCTGCACGGAATACATTAAAATAGTTGTTTACACAAACCCATATTTCATCGGTTATTTGAATGCGAAAATTCGTAATAATAATTAAATGACAAGTTAAAACGCTTTTTGATCGAAAATTGTTAGATTAAAAAATCGTTTATAATCAATCCAGGAATTTTAGGTGCTCAACTCTTGCAGAAAAATGAAACATATAGTGCGAGTTGGTTTTAATCACAAAATTATACAAATTGCACAAATATATATTTACGATGATATAAAAAACACGTTTTTGAACTTTTTCAATCTTTGTTTGTTTTTCTTTTTGTTTTGATAGTAAAACATATATTTTCGCGATACGATATTTGTCATCTTTCATCATCAATCAGAACCACTTGAACATGTATGTTTAGATTCTCGGAAAAAAAATGATAAAACAACAAATATAAACAGAATCTCGATCATCGAACATAATTTTGCATAAAAACAGCGACGTATCTTAATTTCTTATTATCTAACTCCATTACCATTAGCCCTCCATAGTCACGATGGGTCAATTTGACCTAGCTTGCAGGCTTTGAGTTGAATATCTCTTTTTTAATGGAATAAATACTTTTTTTGAAACGCCCGCTATCGAGCTATTTTCTCCTTTTTTTTTTTTGTTTGATCAAAGTACCATATCTCGTGAGTAGTATCACCCTAAAATTTTTTTCGAAAAAACAATTGAAATATAAAAAATTTATGAATATTTTACCTATTGCAAAAGTACATTTTTTGCACATTCACATCTTTACGAATTTTTTTAGACACGTCGACATTTGATTTCTTCCAAATTCACTGTTACTACAAGTATTCTAAAATGTTCAAAGTATGATGAATAATTTCTTGAAAGAAATCAGACGGATAGTTTTTTGAAAATGACATTTAGTCAGTTTGACCCCCAGTTTGACTACTACGTGATTCTATATAGAAGTGTGACTACGGATGGTTAAGAAATTATTATACCATGGCTTCATTCGAGATTCTTTTACTTTATATTTTTTTTTGTCTTCTTTTGCCCCCTCTTCTTATTCATTACTTATTTATTTATTTATTTATTTACTCATTTTATATATCTATTTATTTCTTTCTATTCTCAAACAGTGGGTCACCGGGGCATCAGGTCGTTGGCACAAGACGTCTGCGACAATCTCATCCTGTATAGCCTATACGTATACTTTTCCTTCTACGATCATATCCGTAGCCGTCTATAATAAATAGAAAAAACAACTTATTTTTTTTCTGTCTTTTTTCTTTTTTTTTTTTTTTTTTTCTGAACCCTTTCATAGTATAGAATGACTCGTGAATTTAACGTGAGAAACTTCACGTTAGCAAAGGTCATGATTATCATTATTATCATTATCATTGTAGGTAGAATTTAGTTTATTTATATCTACCATAGAATGTAAATTTCACACGGTAAAATAATTTTCAAAATTCTTCATAAATATAATTTATCAAATTCTAAATTACAAGTGATTGATTAAATATTGGCATTATATATACTTATAATTTAATCAGATGTTTAATAAAGTATTTTCAAAAATTGCAGTACAATACGATCGATAAGAAAATATCATTAGATGAAAAATGTAAATGAAAAAGGTGCGAAATAAATTTTGTCGAATCTAAGGTCAGTGCTTAAAAACAAATCTCGAGTAATAAATGTTTCGAATTACTGTATATGCGTAAAAATCCAACTAACCGTATATGGATAAGAAAACTAAAAAAAAAAAGAACAGAAAAAGAAAATTTTTTTTTCTCAAATCAAGTTTTTTCAGGATTATCAAACACCTAAAAAAACAATTGACGTAATTTATATGTTTGCATTAGATTGAGTATATTTTCAAAATATGTAACACTAATTTCAAGGGACAATAAATTTTCGTCTGCAATCGGCAAGAGTCTCGCCCGGGGCTTTGACTGGGCCAAGGTCACGCGAGCCCGTTACCATCTTCGGCGCAAAGATTCCGCACGACACTATACCTCGACTGCCTGCTACTGATCTTCTGCTACTCTACTCGGGGTCATCGACCCTAAAGTTTCTCAAATTCCAAATAACCATTCAATTTAATATATATGTATATATATATATATATATATACACATACCTATACATTTTACTGCGGTCATTATAACGCTACTTTTTTACAATATATATATATATACCCATAAATGTTCAGCCTTGAAGCTATATATGTACACATATGTATACCTATCTATCAAAATGAAAAAAAAAATTTTGCCATAAAACTGAAAAAGAAAAACACCATACGATTAAAAATAAAGGGTATAGGTATATGTAAATATATATGTACAGTTAGATATAGGATATTATAAAAGAAGCCTATAGTTAGAAATTTGATTATCGTGAACCTCATTCGAGAATAAACAAATTTTGAATGTATAGATATTAAATTTTTTTTCAAAACATTAGCAAAAAAAAGGAATGAAACTAATATATATGTGTAAAAAAAATTCGATTTTACATGCACCCTTGAAACAGTGTCTTGATAATGTAATTCGACAAAATTTCCTAATAAATAAAAAATAATAATAATAATTATAGACAAAAAAAAAAAAGAAAGTAAATTGAAAAAAAGTCAAAATGGGTAAATAATTAATATATGAATAGGCGTTCAGTTTACAATCGTAGAAAAGAGCAACTATAGCGAGAGGAAGATGTTCTTAAACGTCCGGTCGGTCATCACACTCGCGGCTAACGAAAGGTAAAGAGAATGGAGAGAGATAGGAAGAGAGGGAAAGATAGAGACAGAGAAAGAGAGACATAAAGAGAGAAGCATATGTGGAAAAGAGTACAGAGTATACGGAGTAATAGTCGTGTGGACTAGGAATTAGAGAGAGAAAATATCAAGGCTCTAGATTCCGAGTTCGAGCCATTGCGATCCGTATAAATATACGCGCGGTAACGACCACCGCTGGACAGTAGCCAATTATGCCTATATACACACCTCTCTACCTATCTATACGGCGACGAGATGATACGTGAAAGAAGCTTCTGGCTTCTTATATGTTGTAGGTAATTTCCTATTTCCTATTTGCCATATCACATATTATACGGGAGTATACGATATACGTTTTTATTTTATTTTTTTCTTGGTTTTCCGAATTTTTGAAAAAAATAAAATAAAAATTTTATGTTCCATGCGTTGAAATTTTATATGCGCAAGGAATTTTTGGCAATGGTGTGCAGGCAATCAGGCTTCTTGCGCATAATATTATATGTATACGGGGTGGTCTCCCTCAAGCGGGACACTTTTCTGCTCATAGGTCAACGATTTTGATGCCACGCGAAATTTTTACTATCAAGTGATCCCCAAAAAGGAAATTAGAGCCATTCACCTCGGTATCAAATGGTTTAGAAGTTATTCGATATTTGAAATATGAAAAAATCGGTTCCCAAGCGCACCGGACGATCTTTAGGCGTACATAACTTCGGTTTAAGTGGTCATACAGACGTTTTCCACTAGTGATTCGGAATCGCAAAACTTCCACCTTTCACTCTGTGAGCTTAGAAATTTAAAAAAAAAAAAAAAAAATTTCTGCCTATGATTTTTTCGAAATACTTTTGACTTCCAGTTTTGAAAACGAAGGTAATAATTTTTTTTTTTTTTTTATGAAAATTTTACTGAAGGTAGTCCTTTGGATACTAAAGAATCCCTGAAATTTTTGGGAGGGTGTTAGGCCTTGTTTTTGTTCAAATAATTCGACGGTGAATTTCAATCATTGGAATAACGCGCTGGCGTTTTTTTTTTGTTCAACCAATAAGGGATAATTTTTACTATAAAGATTTTACTTAACTTGACGTATTCTGAAAATTATTAAAAAATAATCTAAAAATCTAAAAATTAATAAATAAAAAATTGCAAAAATTTTGTGAACCTGATTTATAACAACGGTCAAGCAGACTTTGACATCGATGCCGAATGGCACTACTTCGCCATAACCAGGCCACGGAAAAGGCCTGCGGACAATTTTTCAGACTACGTCAAGTTCCGTAAAATCTTTATAGTAAAAATTATGCCCTATTGGTTGAACCAAAAAACTCTAGCGCGCTACTCCAATAATTGAAATTCACCGTTGAATTATTTGAACAAAAACAAGGCCGAACGCCCTCCCAAAAATTTCAGGGATTCTTTAGTATCCAAAGAACTACCTTCAGTAAAATTTTGATAAAAAAAAAAAATTATGACCATCGTTTCGAAAACTGAGAAACAAAAATATTTCGAAAAATCATAGGCAAAAATTTTTTATTTTTTTTTTAAATTTCTAAGCTCACAGAGTGATACGTGGAAGTTTTGCGATTCCGAATCACTAGTGAAAAACATCTGTATATGACCACTCAAACCGAAGTTACGTACGCCTAAAGATCGTCCGGTGCGCTCGAGAACAGATTTTTTCAGATTTTAAATATCGAATAACTTCTGAACCATTTGATACCCAGGCGAATGGCTCTAGATTCCTTGTTGGGGATCGGTTGAGAGTCAAAATTTCGCGTGGCACTAAAATCGGTGACCTATACACAGAAAAGTGTCCCGCTTGAGGGAGACCACCCAATATAATACACTTTCATCTCAGAAGATTGAAATATTTTTTCAATACACATATACTGTACCATAATCTCAATCCTGTTGGAAGAAATTTTTGTTTAGACTTTATTTTTTTAGTGATAAATTTTAAAATCGAAAAAATCGTTTTTATCAAAATTTCACCGAAGTAGTTCCCCTCAATTATGTAATTATATTCGAATTCTGCTACTCCCGTGTGAACTATGTCTCAAAATATATGATTTTTTTTTTGTTATTTTTTTTTTCAAGTGTAACCGAAATTCCGAATTCCTGTCTCAATACCAAGTAAGTACTGCTCGGAAGCCTCAGAATTTTCCCGATTAAATAAATTAACATACACTCACGCATTTAATTGATTTTATTCCTATCGCAGTATAATTGCTAAAATAATAATAATAATAATAATAATAATAATCTGAAACTTGGCATTTCTGTTAATTTCTAACAATTTTTAAACTCCTAAAATTACGTTGTTGAAATTCTATTAAATTCTCATGAAACACCCACTACTATAATTAAATCCGAGATTAAATCATAAAAACGAATTCCATGAGAATTTCAAGTTTTTCAGACAGAAATTTAACATGTTTCGAGCTGTCAACCGACTTAGTAAAATAAAAAAATAAATAAATAAAATCAAAAACTGTGTTCGAAATAAGCAAAACAATATTTCTTATACTTCCGGTTACAGCTTAAATAATATCCGGAATTTTTGTGATAAGTGCAGCACTGACCTCCGTAAACCAGGATTCCAAAATGCTTGTGAAAATTAATTCAGGAGAATATATATTCTTATAATTAATTAAATTTTTTTAGAATTTTTAGATAGAATATTAATTTCGTTGAGATTCACAGTATTTTTCCTACAATTGCTAACAATAATATCGATGAAAGTTAAATGTTTTCATAGTTTTTATACCAACTACGGGTACTTCGATAATTTGATATCAAGGCCTGCCAATCGGTATATACGCGACTGTGATAATTTATTGAATATACAAACTCGAAAAGTCCATTTTTAGTTTTTTTATTCTTTTATTGAATTTTCCAGAGATACTGGCGCCAACATATTGTTGGTGATTAGTAAGTACGAGATTTTGATTCGATTTAAAAGTGTTTATTAATATTATATTGTGTATCAAGGACGGAAAATAGGCGATTACTGACGAGTGTGAAAGTTGCCACCCGAGCAAAGCAAGGGTGATAATCACACGAGTCAGAATCGCCTTTTCGCCGGTGATGCACACGATATTTTATATCCAATACCTGCACCGGAGGTCTGCTTTGAAGTGCATCTAAAAACGAGCGGAAGGTAGCACTTTTCCGCTCTAGGACGGTAAAGCGCGCTCCAAGGCGGTAAAGTGCTCTAATGCGGTACAGTATTATTACTTCACCGCCCTAGAGCTTACTTTACCGTCCGAGAATTTACTTTATCGCCGAGGGCGAAAAAGTGCTACTTTCCGCACGTTTTACATGCGGAAATATTATCCCGTCATGTCTGTACAATTTCAAAAAACAAAAAAATAAATAAATAAAACAAGCAGGTAAATCGGCTGACCACGACGTACCAGACCTAAAACTTCCCGCCCAGATTTTTCAGAGTTCAAACAAAAACACATGTACATAAAGATTTCCTCAAATTATTAGTTGGCGAATTTCGGATGATTATAGAGGTGAAAAAAATCTGACCTTGTATTTGTGATCAACGATCCAAAAAAAAAAAAAACCTGAAAATACCGATTTTTATTCGAACCCGTCAATCCTTCCTCGAGATATCGTCAATTGAATTATTTTTTTCAAAATATTGTTCTTCGAGTATCTCGAAAACTACTGGACCGATCAAATCCAAAATCTAATCAATTCTAAGTTTGGAAAAGCCGCGTCGATTGAGATGAAATTCATAAAAATCCGATCATTCGTTTTCGAGATGTCGTCGGACAAAAAAACTAATCACACATCCATCCATCGATCCACCCTTACATACGTACATATACATACACACACCCAGACGTCCGTCCATCTGAAAATGGTCGCAGGTGATTTTCTTGACCTTAAAACGTGGAGATCTAGTGAAAAATCAACTTTTCATTTTCGAGGTGATCACAATAACTTCCCCTGCGATTAATTTCTGTATTACTTAATATCTGGTAACCATACACCTCTTTTTTTTTTTTTTTTTTTTACCACATTTTTTGTCCAGATTAATAAAAAGTTAAAATCAAATTAATTTCAAATTAATTAATTTGAAAAATTTTTAGAACTTTTTTTTAATAGCCAATTCAGAGACTATATTACGATAGCTATAAGACGTGTTTCCAAATTGAATTTCGGTCAAGTCAATTTTTCGCAAATTTTTTGTGCATAAATTTATATATACTATTTGCAAACGGCTATTGTATCATATAGGTATAACAGTTTTGAAACTGGTTTCTCAATCTAACCAATGTATGTACCTATATAGGACATTCCATGCCAACTTGACCAGGTTTTAGCCTGACCATTTTTTATTTGATTGAAATTTATTTAGGTGACTATACTATAGCACATCTAAATTACACCCCGTTTCTATTTGTTTCTTTTTCTTTTTCATGCGCATTTTATATTGAGTTAGGACTAATCCCTGCACGTCTTTATTTCTAGTTCCACCATATATAAAATTTTCAAAAAATTGTCAAATATTTCAACTTTTATTTTGTACACTTCAACATGTTTCCCAGTTTTTTTTTTTTTCTTTTTTGACACTTTGAAATCTTTTTATCAGCAAAAATTGATGCTTGAACGTTTGAACATCAATTTTCACGGATCAAAAATTTTCAAAGTGCTCCAAAAAATAGAAAAAAAACACGAAAAAAAAAAATGGTTTTATCACGGGAATTATAATCTTGATCGAAACAAAAGATACAATTACTGAATATTGTTTAAAATTTATTTAAAAAGATCGGATTATAACAAGGTTGGAAAATTTCTAACTCAAAGACGTTGGTATGACGAAAAAAAAAAGAAAACTGAGGGTGATTTGGAAGTGATATATTTTCACTCGAAAAAATTTCAACCAAATTAAAGATCATCAGGCTAAAACCTGGTCAATTTGACATGTAGTGCCCCATATATACGTACATATCTATGTATACAGCTTTGTAAAGTCGTTTAAATTGAATTCTTTGTCAATAAAAATAAAATTGTGTTACCCACGGGTGAAAAAGTTTCAAACATATTGAACAAAAAAAAAAAAAAAAAAAAAGAAAAAAAAAGTTCTTTATGTCAGATTGAAACCCTGAAAAGGATAAAATTCATGGCTTCTATATACATACATACATATAAATATGTGTATGTAACAACGAGAAAAAAAAAATCGAAAAACAAAAACAAATAAAAATAAAAAATAAAAATTTCAATAGGCAATAGAATGCAAAATGCCCTATATACTATACATACAAGTATAAAAATTTACCAGAAATCGTTTTGAGACGACAAAATATGTATACTAGAGAGAAAATGAGGCGGGGGCGCGGGCGGAGGCCAAGTAGGAGAAGGCAAGGGGACAAACATGTACGAGAGCAGATAGAGAATCGCGTTGCCCGGGACGTCGCGACGAGAATAGTAACAGGTAGGCGACGACGAGGAGTTTCAGAGTTAGGTACTCGAGGATCAAGCGTCGACGTCCCGATACCATACATACATACATACATACATACATACAAAAATGTATACATACATATCTCGTGGTTTTTACGATTTACCGTTTCTTTAATTCGTGTATATATCTATTATATACCATTAGCAACTCTGGAAAATAACGATAACCTATATAGGTAACCTGTAAATAAATATGTGTACATAATAAAACTGGACGCGAAAAAATGGGGAATTATAGAAAATGAAAGAAATAATTAAATTAATTTAAAATTAATAATTTAGTTTCATTTTAAAAACTCACAAAAACAAAAAAACTTCTCTATAGTTAAAATATTCCTCGGTCGATTTAAAGCTTCTTTCACCTATACGTATAGATGTAAGTCGTTTGAGCGGCGGGAGAGAGGGGTCCCAGTTGCCTATCCTATACACGCAGTAGAAACCATAGGAATTTACTCTCTACGGTAATACGAGCTACGGCTAAACTAGCCGACTAAAATCTTTACAAGACAATCCTACTACTACGTATCGTACTTATACCTACTTATTATAGTCGAACTCCTCGAACGGCGAAAATAAATTATCGTAATTAATTACTGATGCAAAATGAAACGTAATTAAATAAAGTTAAAAAAAATAAATAAAAAATTCTGAGCAGTTTCACGACCCGGTAAATAAATCAATGATCAACAAATATTGTTAACTCAAAAGATAACATTGATTCTTCTCATAGTCAACTCGACGAATCTTCACGATTTAAAGAATTTTAAAACGTTTCTTTGTGATTATTATTATTATTATTATTATTATTAGTTGGTTTATTTATTTATTTATTTATTTATTTTTTACTGTGAAATGACGTATATCTAATGATTGAATAATATATATATATATATATATAGGTATATATAATAATGTGTGTAACGTGTATGTTATACGCTTCATCGCATATTATAATCCCCTATTCTCGTTATTTTACTATGTATCCATAATAATATGAAAAGTGGTAATTCTCTACTCTGACCGCGAGAATTTCAACGATGCAACATCGTGCGTGGCGGTGGACTGGTGGGGCCCGGTGGACCGGTTCTACAAGATAACTAACTTACTCCTCTACTCTTGGCGTGCTCGATACCACACCGCATCAACGAAGCCAAAACACCTACGACGAATTACCGTACGCGGAACGTATACCGTAGCGGAGAAAAAGAGAGGGAGAGGGAAAGAGAAAGAGAATAAGAAAGAAAGAAAGAAAGAAGGTGGGTGAGGTAGAGGAAAAAACAGAGAGAGAGAGAGAAAGAGAGAGGCGTAATAAGGCGCCCATAAAACGTGGGACGAATTAAAGGGCCTAGCGACGTGGTTTCGACTGCGAGAATCGTCGCAAAACAAACCAAACCGAACCGAACCGAAAAACTATCGGATGAGAAACCATATTCGGAAATTGAGAGAAAAATTTGCTTTAGAAAACTGTCTCGAAATAATTGATAAAAATTAGTTACAGTTGTATTAGACAATAAAAATATTTTTTTATGTTTTTGATAATTTTGTCAGAAGAAAAATGAACGACATACAGGTATTTACGCGGGATTGAATCAATGAAATAGAGATATATAAAAAAACACACGCATACATGCTTGCTTTTTATTTATTTATTTTGTCCATTTTATTCCCTCGCTGATACCGAAACGTTTCGAGAACCGGAGATATCCGCGCGCGCGGGTCTCATCAATTTGCGCTTGTAGTATGTATATAAATATAACGGTAATATTACCAACGGTCAAACGGGCATCTCAGATTCACCTCTCATATACGAAACTGAATATAACGTTATACATATGTGAGGGATCAGGAAAAGATCGTAATCGAAAGATGATAACCATGACATTACACATTAGAAGATAATAATTTTAGAAAGTATAAAACTAAGGAAAAAATATCAGAAAACTAGTTTCAAAATATGTCCAATTTTACGATACTTTTTTTCTCCACGTCTCTATATATAACATACGCGTATATTTTATTTTCGTTGTATATAAAATTCAGTCAACAAAATTGTTTTACCAGTCCGGTATTTTTTTTTTATTCCTTACGTCGCAGGAAATTATTACAAAAGTAACGAAAGAAAAACAAAAAAAGAAAAAGATTTCAATATACTAAATACGAATTATAATGAATGAGAAAGGTCTTCGCATTTTAAAGAACGAATTAAAATCCAAACCCCCGCTCTCGATCGCACGGTAGTAGGTATTGTTTCTTATTCTATGTCACGTGCATCTCGCTACGTTATACCTAGATGTATGTATGCAATCTCTCGGGTTGGGTTCGATTGATTGTATGCAATTGCGCTATTGCGGTGTCAGATCGCAGATCGCAGTCCCATAGCCTCCGTCTGTGTGACCTTTAGTTTAATTTACCAAGTACACAAGTATGTATGTATGTATGTAGGTATATAGATACGTAGGGTATGCCCGAGCGCAGCATGTGTACATACCAGTCGGTGCCGCATTACATGCCTGCTTAGTCCTCACGCAGTTGCATAATAAATAATTATTGTCATTTAAAACGAACGGATCCTGGACCAACTTTTTGTACTGTATGTTACCTACAGATCTACTACTTATAGACCGCGTTTGCTTACTACCTAATTACATAATAACCTTGGAACAAGATACACGTAAATTATAAAACTGGCTCGAATTACTGCAGCCACTGTTGATGACATTGACTGACTGCAGGTGGGGCGTAAAAATGATTGAAGAATAGAGAAGGAAATAATGAAAGAAAATAATAATGAAAAATTAAACAGCATACACCCACAGCGTTATAAAGCTTTCCCGCAACTTTATCTCGTGAACAGAGATTCGTATTATCTGACAACTTTAAACTGAACGTTGTAATATGGTTTTTAGTAAACCTTTAGCGGTCTAAGATTTTCTAATATTAAATTGTAGTGGGAATAAATACGCGTACGATACCGCATACGGTCAGGTGGCAGCGTAATACGAATGCAATGCATTTATTAATTGTGTATTTTTCTCACTGTGTGGAGATACGAATGATTATAGATAGGTGAATATGTATGTGGTAGTATACGCGTAGTGGAAAAATTATTGAAAAATTTTTATTGTAATTTTTTATTTTATTTTTTTTATTCAAACCACTGTTATAACTATGTATTGTAAACTTAAAACTCACCTTTTCTTTAGCTCTACCAGCGTGTTTTTGGACTGTTTTTGCTATCAACGCACCCTTACTTTCTGCCATATTTTATTATATATTTATCCCCGTTGAAAATAAAAGTCCTATACCGAATCACAAACTCAACTCGTCTCGACTGGCCCTATTCCACCAATAGCGACCCAAATGCACTGACGGAAGTACCAACGAATACTGGAAATGAAGGGCTGCGCAATGCGGCCATCTTGATGTTAGTTTATACCATAAAGATCCAGAGGACACTACCTCGCTGTATCGCTGATAGGAATAAAAACAGCGCGCTCTTGACGCGGATTTTAGGATCCGAACGTCGGTAACGCGGCAAATTCAAAATATAAAATTTGAATATCAATGTTTTTAATTTTTTTTTCATGTACTTTGGATTTCAATCTTCAATAGTTTACTCGAACGGTATAGGTAATATAGATTTCTTATTGTTATTTTGTACGAAACTAGTTTTAATTCAGTACTCACTTGTGCGATAAATATATTAAGAAATTCTTTGAAATATTTCTGGATGACGACGAAATGCGGAAAGTCTACATGTTAAGAAAAAAAAAAAATATTGTTTCTTTCGATAACTTTGCTACAGGGAATACGAGAAACATTAATTTTAGAAACTTTCGATATCGAAGTTGCAATTTTATTTCTCCAAGTATTTTATGAAAATATTATATCATCATACGAATCATGTTATATAGTTAATAAAAATGATACGAAATCGATGAAGATTTAGTTAGAAAAGTTTTATAAATTGAAACATAAAAAAAAAAAAAACAATTTTTTTAATCATTTTCTTACAAGTATCACGAAATTGTTTATGCACATAGAAAACAGAGAAATAAAAAAAACATATACTATAATAACGCTGAAAAAACTCTCAAGAGATTTTTTAGCGTATTAATCGTGTCTAAGATTTTCACATATAAATTGTAAAAATATTTTCAATAAAATACAGATATACACATATTTATATACATATAGGTATATGTATATATGTATGTATGTATGTATATACGTAAACTCAACAGTAGTTTTTAAAAATGTTTTTCATTCGTAACAATTTATTAGGAACAAAATTAAGCTAAAAAAATGAATACAAAAACATAAAATGTGCACAATATAGGTAAGGTGGTATTATTACTTAATGGATAAGGTACACACACACATAACAATAAAGTAATGTAGATAGCTTGTATGTGTATATATGGATATACACATACGAGAACAAGAAATATATACGCAATTGATAATAGATAATAATAATAATAATAATAATAATAATATGTCGTATTATGTAACGTAATGACATAGGTGAAACTTGGATTAAGTACACCAGACACAAGGGTATTCATTTGTAAATGGTTTTATTAATAAATTATTTTTTTTTTCTTTTTTTTTTGTTTATGTTCTTCATCTTCTTCTTCTTTATGTTTGTTTGTTTTTCTTTTTTAATTATTATTTATTTTGTTTTTCATTACCTTGTGATGAAAGGATGCTCAAAATAAACAAACTTGGTGATAAAAATCCATTTTTAACGAGAAAAAAAAAAAAAAAACAGAGACAGACCATACACGAATGTAATGTACCTAATAATTGGTTA
The DNA here is from genome assembly GCA_963924015.1 of Macrophya annulata. Classification (NCBI taxonomy): domain Eukaryota; kingdom Metazoa; phylum Arthropoda; class Insecta; order Hymenoptera; family Tenthredinidae; genus Macrophya; species Macrophya annulata. The sequence goes on from OZ001263.1 coordinate 10,777,265, forward strand.
TTTAATACATGGTGATGGACAAAAATTTCTTAATTTCTTTCTTTCTTAATTAATCAATTAATTCAATATTTGTTTCTATTCAAAATCACAATTTACAGAATTATATAAGTATATTTATGTATGTATAATTTCATTGCGTCGCGGAACGCGCGGAAATATCATCATCATCATCGTCATCATTATTATTATTATCATTATCATTATTATTATTATTTATTATTCATTATTTATAATTCAATATTATTCTCAACGAATATAATATATTTACGATTAATATATATGTATACATATACATACATATGTATATATACATATATAACGATTCCGCGCGAGCCGCAAATTAGAAATTAAATATACATTATTTAAACCGTGATTTTAAATACAGATTTCCGCAGAGACACCTGTACACATATCCATCCATCCATACATACATACATACATACATACATACATACATACATACATACATACATACATACATACATACATACGCACACACGCACGCACGCGCACACATACATATCGTTTTATTAATCCATATCATGTATGTAGAGTAGGTGGTACCTAATATAAATTTTTATTTTTTTTTTGTTTTTTCTTTCTTTTTGTTTTTGTTTTTTTTTTTTTCTTTCTTAAAATCTTGGAAAAATTGGATAAGGCCATAAACCAATCTGGCATCAAGTTTGGCGCCAGGTCCTCTCGAATTCGTCTACGATATATAATATAATTCTTTTTTTTTGTTTTTATTTTTTTTTTTTAATTTTTTTTTTTTTCATTTCAAACCTTTTTCATTTCATTTTCTGTTTCGTTTTTTTCTTTTTTTTTATAAAATCCCAACCCTATCTCTTTCTTTCTTTCTTTCTTTCTTTCTTTCTTTCTTTCTTTCTTTCTCTCTCTCTCTCTCTCACACACACTCAATTACATTGTATTTTTTTTTCTCTCTTTTCTTTCTTTCTTTTATCCACGAAGTTTTCCATCAAATTTAAACATTCGCTCAGCTCTGAATAGTCACAAGTTCAATCATATCATTAGTCTATCCTGTCGATCGGTCACAGTCTTACCGTTTAGCTCTATTAGTCAAAAACAAAATGATGATAATAATAATAGTAATAATAATAATAATAATAATATTAATAATAATATTAATAATAATAATAATAACGTAAAAGAACTCAATATCTGTCCGAGACGTCATTTTTCATAATTTCATTTTTTTTCTGTCATTTGAAAAATCATTTTTGTTTAAATCGTCTTATTACGGACTTTCATTCTTGATTTTAATATTATTATACCACCATGCGATAAGCACAGGTGAAAACAGTTGGCTGCTTTTTTTCTCTACATGTATAATAACGTAATTGTAATTTAATAACAATAATATTAATAATAATAATAATAATAATAATAATAATAATAATAATAATAATAATAATGATCATTATTCATTATATTCACGCATTATGTGTATCGAGATGAGTTGGCGCATATGGTGTATAATTATCATAGAGACAGAAATTAAAGAATATGCATAACATGTGTACCTAGTTTGAATTACCCCAATCCTTTTCATACAACTTAAAGACATATTTTTGATATATTTTTTATATTTATATTAAAGTTAGAAAATATAGTTTTATAATAATTGAAGGATTAAAGGTATATAAGGGGGGGGGGAATGTGGCACTATATGTATATAGTTACACACCAAAGTGAAATAGATTTTGGATTATTAAATAATTTTTGTGTTTTATTAAATCATAAAGAATGAGAATGATGCATGAAGAATATATGCATACATACATACGTTCGAATTTTTAATGTTTCTTTTTGTTTTCTGTCTTTTTTTTCGAACGGTTTGTAGGAAATTGAAATCGAAATCTTTTTTGATAATATTATGAAACAGGGAGATCACAGTATCGGTTTATTTTCTGTCCCTTGATATATCAATCACCGCAATAATAATAATAATAATAATAATAAAATCAAATAATAGTAAAAAAAAAAAAAAAAAACCACCTGTTATTATAAATCCATATTTTGTGGTGGTATAGAACCTGTACAAAAGTTGTTCCTCGTTTTACTCTTATTTATATAATTATTAATTAATGTGGTATAATAATAATGTATTTTTAAAATGTAACTTATGTAACCTTAGTACTGATTAACGACGGCTGCATACCAGCATGACCAGCCTTTGGCCGACCGGAGCTAACAGACAAATACGCTCCTCCGAGTGTAAGACCCCGCTACCTCCTTAAATCAATACCATAATATTCAATCCCTTTTTTTTTCTTAAATCTTTCTTCATTTTATATTCCTCACTCTTACGCAACACTTCTAATTCTCTAATTATATACTCTATATAAAATATTGTTAGTATAACTAAAACGTGTTGGGTCTAGCTGGAATGCAGCCCTATCTATGTATGCCTCACTCTTCATTATATTCCATCCCTTTTTTTTTTCTTTTTTCTTTTTTCAAATGTTATACTTTGACCTTTTTTATTTTTTTTTCTTTATTTTTTCTTTCACTTTTTCCCAAACTATCTCATCTATAAATTATTTCTTGTTACGCAGCAGACAAATTACTACCCCAGTCAGTCAATGATTTAATGATATAAATTCACACCACTAACTGTAGTCTGTCATTGGTCGGTCGATTGGTTTGATTTCCAGCTATTAACTCGGCGGCGTAGTATTATTATTAATTTATTTATTTATTTATTTTTTTTTTCTTTCCTTATTTCTGTTTTCATTGATATTATTTATAAGAATTTTACACTCTTTTTAACCCTTTTTTTCTCTTTCATTCTTAACGGCGTTATAAATACCTACGCATACTCCTAGTTCCCCACCTCACCGCCGTCCTCGTGTTTTCTTTTCTTGCCTCTGGCAGGAGACGATGCTGTTAAATATTTGAAAAAAAGATTTATTATTCACTTTCAAAAGAGCTTCCTGATTGTTGTTGAAATATTTTTATTTTTCACAAATAATTGATAACAATTTTTTATTAATTTTCACTGTTTTTGTTCTAGAAATTAAACTTCCTCAAATGGAGTTAAATTTGCATAACAAATTGAGATTATTGTTGAATATTCAACAAGTCAGAGCATATTCAATTGATACTCAACTAAAAAGCAATTTTATGGCAATTAGATTAAACGTGTTCTATTTCCGAGCATTAAAAATGACTCTATCTATTCAGGATTTTGAATAATGGCATAAAGTGAGGAGAAAATCACGAAATATTATTCTCAATGTTGAAAATTATATTACCTTCGTCCTCTTCTTGTCCATCCTCTTCGTCAATGTCTTCGTCATTTTCCTCAGCATCTTCTTCCTCCTCTCCTCCTACATAGTCTTCCTCGTCGCTGTCATCCTGTAAGAATAACGATTATTGTACATGTTACATGAATTTGTGATCGTGATAAATATCTGATTTATAATTAAATTTAGAGGTAATGAGAAGGTATAAAGAAAAATTTTCCTAGTAAATTATCTAATTAGGAAATTTCAGTGTAAACTTACGTCAAAATAATCTTTATATACGCTGTCTAAGGCGACAACTTCCTCGTCTAATTCGTCGTCTTCATCTTCGTCTGAAACTTAAAAATGACAAAGATTGAAATACAGAGTTGTAATTAAGCGGCAAATTATTGACTCCAAATCATTTTACATATTGAAACACATGAATATGAAATTAGCTGTACATTACGAAGCTAAAACAGTCGCATTTTTTCCAAACAATTGCCAAACCTAAATCAAATAATTTGATGAAAGTTTGCCTACCTTCTTCACTGTCGTCTTCATTCGCATCGCCATCCCCATCGTCATTTCCGTTCACTTCGTCGTCCTCGCCTTCACTGTCGTCGACCTCGCGATCATCCATGTCGAACCTGAATTAGAATTAAATTCTGTTTTAATTTGAATATCGGTTATCATGTTGGTATCATAATGAATAATTAAAAAATAAATAAATAAAGAGAACACTTTTTTTTGCTAGACTTTATCAACACCAATTTAAAAATAATTTCTTAACCTACCCGTCGAGATATTGTAAGCTTGGAATAAGGCTGAAGACCTTCTCCCTGTAGTTGTCCATACATGTTGCCTCATTGTTGAAGAGGTCAAGGCTTTTTAGGTTTTTAAATTCTTTCTGCAAGAAATTCATTATAAATGTTGATACTGTAATTCTATTTTTTTTTTTTGTGATGTCTATGGTCGTTACAAATGTGTTTCTTGTAATCTGTTGATGGTTCTACCATTACTCTACACACATAGATAGTCTTCAATTTATCAAAACGTTTTCTGCAATATATTTTACAAAAATTCCAGTATAAAGGAAACTAGGATTGACTTTGTTTACATAGATTACTCTAATGTTATTTAATTACATGAAAACAGTAAACGATATGAAATAACTAACAATGTACGTAATTAAATCAAGTTTCAAATTAAATATCTTCAATCATAAATTTCAACTCTGCTTTCATGATATAATTCAGGAATTCTATCTGAATTTTCATATTTCCCAGTGGGGATTATTAACTGTATAATATAATAATTGGAAACTGTAGAATATAACACATTTGATTATTGTTTTATGATACAAGATTGATTGACTGTAATACGTGACAATAATCAAGTAATATTAATATCAAGAACAGTCAATTGATCAATTTCTCAGATATTTGAATAAAGAAACTGTCGTTTTTTGTCAGTATTGATGTTGTTGTTGTTCCTATAGATGAATCCATTGCAGAAACTCATACAATAAAATAATGGATAACTGTAAACAAACTAAAAGTACGTAAAAATATTTGAAATGATCACCTACCAGTGGCTGAAGTGTGTCAAGGTCTTTTATTTTGTTGCCGCTTAGATTGAGGTGAGTCAATTTAGGGCTGGTACTTAGGTGAGACAAACCGCCAGAGATTCTGTTGTCACTTAACTCCAACTGAATGAATTTTAGATGAAATTAGAATCGTTATAATTTGATTATAATTATTATATAAATGGAAAATAATGTGGAAATTTGAACTAGCCACAAAGACAACCTTCTTTAAGACTATGCAGTTCTTATAAGTTTAACAGCATCAATGATTTACCTTTTTCAGATTTGGTAATTTCGGAAATCCCTTTAGACTTGTGAGGCCCACGTTTATCAGACTGAGTGTATTCAAAGCCACAAATTCATCTGTCAAACCTACGATATTGGTACTCCTACAATTGTCCAAGACAAACTCTGTTATCTAAAACAAAAATAGATGAAATATATCAATTAGAAAATTATAATATATAGCACAAGGTAATTATTATAATATCTCATTTTTTTCTTTATCTTGATGTTTCAAATCTCATTTCTGGATCTTGAAAATGTACTTTTCTCATCAAAGTTCTTGTGAATAATTTTTTTGTTATGTTTACTTCTTCTAAATAACAAAAAAGACAATTGGGAGTAGGATCTAAAATAATCCTTGTTAAATCGTACGAAACGAATAAAAAAATGGAGAAAAAAACATCTTGTTGTAATGAAGTATTTATTTCAACATATATCTATATTAATACTAATACGTTTTAAACGTTCTAGGTTTGTGATAAAAAAATTTTTTTTCTCGATTTCCAAGTTTCCAGAAACCCTAATATAGCCTATAAGAAAAAAGTATTTTATTTTTTCTTTTTACAGAAAAAAAATCATTGTCTGACCAACAATATTAGGAATTTGATATCGTTGTATAGAAATAACTTTATCGGATAAAAATAACGTGCGAGAATAAGATATAACGAAAATAATAAAAAATAAAAACTAAAACACGTAATTTAAGACATAAAATAGAATTATATAAAATTTTTTTTCAAATATTTCTGAACTTTCACGTATTTCTTTTATTCAATTTTGTTTCAATACAATTTATTTTCTTATAATAAATAACAATACAAATAATATTAATGACAATAACCACAACAACAACAATAATAATTAATAAGTTCAACGACATTCTGGGTTACTCCAAATATACCTTCCGGAATTATAGTATAAGTTTTGTTTCATGGTAAAGATCGATACGACAGCTCGCGATTTAATGCATAATCATGATAAAAACAACAACAACAACAACAATAACAACAACCGCGGATATAGCGTGTAATAATAGACTTGAAATTTGAATATTACAAATTACGATCAATTTTCTCTAAAGATGGGACTATTTTATTGATCGGAGTAAGAGAGAGAAAGAGTGAGAGAGAGAGTGAGAAAGGATGAGAGAGAGAGATAGAGAGAGTGGGGCACAACGCCGCGTCACGTTTAGCGGCATCAGGGAATCCTGCGGCACGCGACGCTCGGTCGAATGATGGAATAAAAAATTGGTAAACGAGCGGAGCGGTGTGGTACAACGCGGCGTTGCACCAAATCTTACGCTCACTTTACCGTAATGGTACAATATATAATCTCTGGTCGAGAAAGGATGGAAAAGAGTGGGAGCGGGAAGGGGGAGGAGTTGTCTTAAAGATACTTGTGTCTTGTGATCAATTAATAAGATCGTGTCCGGTGCGAAGCCAAATATGCAGAGTCGATATTTTCAGAGATTATAGTACGACATACTATACGACACACACATACACACATGCATACACACATGCATACATCCATACATACCTACACATAACAGTGAAGGAAAAAAAAGAATATGAGAAAGAGAAATAGAGGGGGAAAACGACAGAGGGGAAAGCTCGAGAGTTGACCGTCGTCAAATGCTTCGAACTGAACTGAACTGTACTAAACTGAACGAACCGCGCAATTGGTAAGCTGTAGGCTAACGCCCACGCGACGAAAAAAATAAACATACGGAAAAAGGAAGCAGACTTTTACGAATCAAAGCGTAAAGAAGACTCGATTATTAATAACACCAACGGTCTAAAATATTGGAAAGTTTTTTCCAAACTTAATAAGGTGTGCAGCTGGACGAATTGTTCGAGTAAAAGCTATACTCAAAGTGTGTAAACAAGGAAGGCGTTGTTGCTTCGTAGATTTCAAATTGCTTACGTGCCACACTAGCTTTTTCTGTCTCTCTGTCTGTCTGTCTGTCTCTCTCTCTCTCTCTCGCTCACTCTATCAACTTAGCGAGTTGGACTCGTCCAAGATGGCCGGGCCCGGCGGTGAATTGTTAAGCCGCCAAAACACGAGTAACTATTACGCAAACGTAGAATACAGCTGTAGCGTGGAGGTTTTTTTATCACTACATCTCATTTAATTTTTGATTTTGATTTTTTGAGAATAAAAAAAAGATTTAAAAAAATATAAGAAACAAACTCGAAGAACTAGTCAACTTCGTCTAGTTGCTTTCAATCAAGAGCACATGATATCGATCAATTTTTTACATACTATACTTGACACGCTTCTTTACGTATAAAGGTACGGGGCAAGGATGTTTATTGGGGAACGCGGGTAAATCTAAATAATCATTCAAACATGTCTGCCCTCGTGTGCGGTCTGTCCGAGGACCTATGGCGGCGTCCATTCGCACCAGCACGCGCATCTTCACCTCATGGCAGGTAGAGTCACACACCCCCTTCAAACGTTTGCTTACAAACGTCTCCGTGAAATCGAAATTCGTTTAAGCGTCGCGCGTCTGATTATTGCGTTATTCACTTTATCTATTGTTTTTTTCAATTTTTTTTTTTTATTCTTCAATAAAACCGGCGTCAGTTTTATGCCATAGATATACATACGCATGTAGAGATCGTTAAATTATACGTATTACTTAACAAATAAGCATCATGGCGTGCCTGCGGTTTTACGAAACAAGTTAATTAACAGTACACACATATATTATATCGATGTTAAATTCTACGGTCAATTAATTCGTTTGTTAATTTAACTTTTCATTCATCGATTACCAAAATTAAACTTTTATTAGCATGAAATAGATAGGAAATAAAATGTCAAATTTTTTTATCCGATAATAGTAAACAGAATAAACTTCGTCCTTCACTGATGTTAAAATATTTTTCTTTCTCATTTTTTGGAGTAACGTAGGTTAGTCGCCACCGCATGCCACATCGTTGAAATAATTACACGCGTATATAATTTACCCACTGCAGTCAATACATACATATGTTTCCCTTAACTTCAGGTGGACGAAATAATTCAACAAGAATATCCATGCAATCGTTAAATGTCGAAATAAAAGGGTTTAAGCGTCGTAATGCCGCGGTGGACAGGTGTTACAACTAGATTAAAAGAAAATTCGAGAATATCGGCACAGAAAGAAAAGAGGGGGGGAGGAAAAATTAAAAAAAAAAATAAAAATCACCCGGAAGATAGGTCACGAGAAAAGAAAATGTATACATTATTTTTGAAATTTTTGTAACTTATTTTATACCCTGCCACGAGTGATAATATCAACTGGCTTGATGCACACGGTAAGGTAGACTCGGTACAGCGTGTTAGAAATGAGGAGACACTCGATGCGAACTACGCCATGCCTATTAGGCTAGCCGCTTCAAATTACACGAGTTCAGAGTTATAAAATTGTCTATTGATCCTGATAATTGGTAAAGCCAGGCTTCTCGGTTGGATAATAAAGTTGAAAAAACGTAATAATTTTTTTTTTTTTTTTTCTTGGTAAATATGGAAAAAACGAACTTGACCCCGGGTGAATCGGCTGAGGTGAAATAAGGACGTATAAAATAAAAATAAAATAGCCAGTAACACCGTAGCGTGGAAGTTTAGTTGGTATGTAAGTGCGTGGTTTGGAGCGGAGCACGGAGATTCTTTCTTGATAATTCACGGTTCTAGAGTTTGTGGTACCAGACGGGTTTTGGTCAAAAAACCGAAGCATGCACGCACGCCTTCTAAATTGAGGAATAAACAATTGGACGGATTTATCTTACTTCTCCTGGGTCTCTTCCCCGCTTTTCAAGCTCTATCCGCTTCTCCATGGCCGGCAGAACGCAGAACGTATACAACACCGCACTAGATATCACTGCACCGCGCTCCGCTGCGTCGTAACAACTCCCCGAGAACCCCGCAACCTTGCTTTCAAACCGGGAATGACGGACGGACGGTCGTCGCCAGTCAGACAGAGCCACCGCACCGAAGAACCAACCCAACGGCGGTTCGATCCTGGCCTAGAGGCTAGAGGGGCCCCCCCACAATAACAACGTCGGAGGCGGGAAATGCGGGAAACGAAACACATGTCTGGGACTACTTTCGAAGCGACCAATCAGAAAACGACTCAAAACGTTCCGTTGCTAGCGCTATCTGTTGTTAGAAACGGTTACGAGAAAGGTGTATGTGTATCCTCCTTGGTGTACACCGGTAGTCACATTTTTCACCCACCCAATTCCCATCCTCCCCCCTTCGTCCCTTTTCAGCTTTTTTAACAAGAGTGGTGAAAATTTGATGGGGTTTCACAATGCAAGATCTATGTATGCCGCAGTTTTTACGATATGTATGTATGTACAATGTATTATGTATACAAGGTCGGAATACTAGGGAGAAAATCTTTGTCGATTTACAAACCGGAGACGCTGTCGATTAACACTTGGCGTAGTTGTTACGTATGTAGGCAATGTAATTACGGCATTAACGATAACATGCGAACGGCCGAACTACGTTCTTTGACCTAGAGGAAACAACATGATTTTTTTTTCTATATATCGCTTATTCTAAAAATATATTTGTTATCCTCTTTTGCGTCTTCATTTCATAGATAAGATCGAATTGATATAAATATATGTTTTCATCTGTGGCTGTGACAGTAGTCATAATAGTTGTAACTATAATGTATACTCATGTTAAACTATGAAAAAACTTAATCTCAACTTAATGTAATATATATTTGTAGTGTATTTAATGAAACAATCGTTGTTATTTCGCTAACCTCCCACTCTGAATATTTGTTATATTTACTCTGAGAATGTGAGAGATGATCGTTCAGAATTAAGGGTTCTTATAATTATGTTCGTTAACTGTGTATCGTATTAGAGAAGTGTATATGCGCGTACTCATAGTAATAAAAAAAAAGTATGAATAAAAAGTACCTTCATAAACCATTGTAATTATAAATGCATGGAGTAAAATTTTAGTTGTATGTATGTATGTATGTAGTACATGCGAAGTTTACAGAGATAGTTTTTCATGAACAATAACAAGCTCGTTATAGTACAGTAGGTAGAGATGCGACCGCGATGCATCTGCGCATCATTAGCTATTTAGCCCCTTGTACACCTGCGCGGAGAAACTTTATAAATATGATACAGTGCTGCAGACCACAGCGCTAAACGCGGTTGTGCCGAGTAGACGTAGGCAGAGAATCCAGAGGGTCAAATGACGTAACGTCCTGATAAATATAAATTGTCTATATCAAACATTTTACCAAATATGAAGTATACATACATATAAAATATGTATAAGCTGATCCATAATCGCTATCGGGTTCTCAAACTCCGAAAACAAAATCATTGAAATTGAAAAAAGATCATTAATAATAATATACCATCAATATACATACATTCTGATAGATAGATAAGTTTGCGAATTCTCATGTGGCAATTCAAACCTCCCTGCGATAAAATTACGTAACTGATTGAAACTGCAATATGTAGTAACATAGCCTCATTGTTATCAATACGCCGAACACACGCGATACGATTTTATTACAGATTACGCCTGTATAAAATTTAATTATAGCAATTTTTATTCGCATACAAAATTCATTTTAAGAAAAGTTATGTTGTCTACTGGAGAATACCTATTATTACCAAAAATAATATTAAACATACTTTAAGTTCGTCAAGTTATTTCGCGCGCTATTCTGAAACAACAGAAAATTGTTAACCATTTCCAGTCAACCACATTAGCTAGACATTAGTTAGACATGAAATACGTCTTTAGTTCATGGCGGTGATATTGCTGGACACAAAAACATTTTCTATCGTCACTATTCTATGTATAAAGTATCCCATGCTCTTCCCCCACCATATTCGATACTTGTTCGTGTCATATGATCGAACTTGTTATATCTTGGGTTAGGGGCAGGTAGTTTCATGCGAATTTGTTCGTTTTATAAAAATTGAACGATGTTCACGGAGATATTATTCCTAGCGTTATCACTGGTTGCTAGTAAGTAATCGATCATTTCATAAATAAAAAATTTATTCAATTTTGAAGCTTTTTTCTATTCCGTTTCAATACTTAATTCTAAAAGGGGGTGTGGCAAACTTATATCTAGATTATACGTACAGACAAAATTCTTCATCTCTTTTTTTTATTCCAATTCTCTATTTAACAATCCTAGAAACCTTTTTCAATTTCGTCATTCACTGTCTTTCAATGTCACAGTCCAAGCTACCGGGGATTTCATCGTATTGCACAGTCCAGACAGCGTCAAGTTTAAAGGAGACGAAGAAGTACCTCAAAGCCTGCTCCCTGAGATATGCAGCCTTGCCCTTGGGTTCACTTCAAAACAGGTATAATTTATCACTCGATCAAATTTGTCTTAATAAAATATTTTGCCTATGATAGGACGTAATAAATTGTATTGAAATCAATCCAACAGTTATGCAATTATAAAATTTCAAACCGCTGCCACTCCCACATTTGATTGACGAACTTTTCCCATATTTGAGCTAAAAGTTTTGTACGTCCTTAAATATGTACCAACTATGCATGTGTATCAAAGGACTCTGCATCGGTCCTTATGTGGAGACTGTTTCAGTCGAATACCATGAAACTGGAGTAAGTTGCGTTTCAAATTATGCTGATTAAAAGTCTTCAGGGGTCAAACCGTCTAAAGTTAAGGGTGTCCAGGATATTTAAGTATCGAGTCTGAAAATTACAGCTGACAAGGGCAGCATGTTTCCACCACACTCATAATGTATACATATTAGAGTGGACCAAATGAACAGACTATTTTTTGTTTTCGAAAGTTACTCTCAAAAATTTGTTCTTTATGATCAGATAATAGGCCTCGAGAAAGTGCAGCTCTTAATATTGATATTTAGAGGCCGCTCATTGCTATTTTTTATCTTCCATTTAAAATACATGGCAAATGTTCTGGTGACACTTTTCGATATTTATATTTCAAGAACTAATCTACTTGAGAAGATTCTGCATAGCTACTTTTGTTCAGAATTGAACGGTCTACAAAAAAGGTATCTTAGTCTTTTTCAAAGAATTTAATTATTTCCAAGTTATTCATGATTGTTAATCATATTATTCGAACTGGATACTTAAATATTTTGGAAACCCTTAACTTTAGGGGGTTTGGCCAATTGGAAACTTTCAACAGTATGATTTCAATCGTAACATATTCCAGTTTCATAGAATTTGACAGAAACCGCTTTTACATAAAGACAGATGTCGGGTCCTTAAAAACGGTTCACAAGTCACAAAGTTATAAATGTTTCAAGATTTTGCTTCCCTTGGGAAACTAAAAAAACTTTGTTACAATTATATTTTCTCTATAAATGAGGATGTTTTTACCTCGTTAGTTTCCATATTTCATGACACATTGTACCTTTTCATTAAGATTATTCTTTTCCAGAGAGGTGAATGGACTGGTGTATCGATTATTGATCCTTTCACGCTTCCCGAGGCAGCTGTTGTGGTGGCCATCGAAGGTGTGGAGTCTATATCGTCTTCCAGAGGGAAATATTTTCCTTTGAATGTAGACGAGGTTGAAGAAACCACTTGGCAGGCTTTGAGTGGTCGTTTGGAGGAACGTGACGACTCTAGCACACTTATCAGAATTTATCTTGGCGATGGTGTCGACGCTGTATGTATCCTCTCGAAAGAAACACTACGCTTTAAGCATTTACGATTTGTACATTAATTTTATTTTCTCAATTACCTCATCATCTTTGCGCCAAACTAGTTTAGTTAAAATTTTATTTTTTTTAATAATATCGATTATTTTTCTATGGGATTTATAGCTGGGACAATCCGCCCTTGGAGAGTTGAAATTGACGCCAATTGACGAATCTTCATTGAAATCGCTTAGCTTAAAGAATAAAGTGGACACTAAATTCTTAGAAGAAATACAGTTGCTGAATGCAATTTCAAAGAAAGTACGATCGACTATAACTGCTGATAATAAACCAGACGTTTACTGGTTCGTGCTATCTGGACTTCCTGATCTCCTCGATTTTCACGGCGATGATTCTGCCGCGGCTAAAGAAGCTTACACTCTTTTAAACGACGCTCTCAGTCGTCTTACCGATGCATTCATTACCGTTTACAGCGGAGAGGTTTGTTCATTATCAAACATCACTTGAATTACTTAAGGATAAAGTATGTTGAGATAAAAATAGCATAAATAATATTAGATTATAAGTTTTGAAGTTAGGAAAAAATGTTTAGATTGATAGATGTGAAATTGTTTTTATTTTATTAATGATTCACTCTTTTCTTCATCTCCGTTTAATGTTTTCAGGTCCTTGTTACTGCATTTACAAATGAAGTTAGTCACGTTCGTCACACTCGTGCGATCGAGGAAGGAATAGGTCGCATAGATAATATAACGGTCAGTATGATTTTTAATTCAGGATTTCAACGATTTCATTTTTCTATGAATACAAGAAACAACATTAAAAAAAAAAAGAAAAAAAATGACAATTTTTTTATGGGCAAATAGCTGTTTGTATGTATATATATAATGACACAAACGTCTGGTGTGGTATTTCAGCTTTTGAAGAAGCTGCTGATAAAGCTCGCTGTTTGGATTCATGCCTCACTTCGTCTTTGTCTTCTTTCCGTCTCAGACTCCTTACCTAGCCAGATATTATACTAACAAATCAATTTAATTATGAGCAATTTAATTTCTTACTTTCATGCTTTCGCCTGTATCCTGGCCAATAAATCCTGTAGCAGTTTTTACTTATTATTTTTTTTTTTTCTTCACTCTATTTTGATTGTCCTACGACTCTGTTTACACCTTATATCTATTGATTTAAAATCGTTTTCATCAATCACTACATATTTTCATTCTCATTAATATATTATACTAGACACTATCTATAAACCACCAAAAAAATTTATACCACTGCCGAAACATCTGACGACATATGTTTTAATTTGACTCGACTGGATTAATTAAGATCTTCCAAACAAAAAATTTATTCTCGCTACAAATTTCGATTTCGAATAACATTCCTACTACAATTCACAACTCTTTCTTACAACAATTCTAAACTTACGCGTAACATACAGTTCTCTATAAGTCGTCGTGCTACTATTGCGTTTATTGTAGTAAATTGTCAGATAAAGTGAGCATACATACCAGGTACTACATAGTTACATGAAATTAAGGGGGCACATCCGAGTAGAAACCGAAAAAATTAGGTAAATTTCGGGAATTTTTTATCTCAAAAACTTCATGCAGTTTCATAGGAGTATTTCATTTTTTTTTTTTTTTTAACCCAAAATTACATAGGTATATTGAGATACGTTGACAAATTTTTTTTAAGGCACTTAGTTCATTCGGAGCGTTGTTCCTCCCATGTTGAACCATGTCCCTCGCTGACACGATTTGCGGTCCCCAGGATTTCTAACAGTCAATTGATCTGAAACACAATTCGAACAGATTTTAAAGTAAAATATATTAAGTGGTTCATCTCGTAGGATTCTTTATAATAACCTAAGGATAACTTTCAGAATTTTCCGAATTTTAGCATAAAATTTACACACAACAGTCCCCTTCAAACTTTAAAATGAGTAAAAAAAAAAAAATTCTACTCCTCCAAAGGGTGTTCAAGGGGTCCTGTGGTGGCGATATTCGCAGATACACATGTATGCACTTACGAGTGAAATTTGCCCCCTAAATTTTTCAGCATAAAAAGATGTTTGAAGGATTTTTTGTGTCCTTGGATACAAATGTTGTGTCGAAAATAGTGAGGGTTGGGCACAAATGAGCGTGAAATTGTAATAAAATGTTAATAAAATATTGTCGTAACAATACGTCACACGGATATACACGTCAGGCGACTGGAATCACATTTTGGCGATATAATGATTTTTCACGACTGCCGAGTACTGAAAACTATTTCGGGCCGAGCAATATTACGGCAGGAATAATTTAATCATAATCCCAAAATAAAACACAATATGAATTTTGAGAATTTAGTGGGTGAATATTCGTAGCCAACACCGAGCTCCGTGTTGGGACCCATAGCTAGCCAAAAATGTTTGAAGGGCTCTTCGTCCATTTCACCCACGCGGTCCCGCACATTTATACCGAATGCAAAACATACATGGAAAATAAAGAATAGTCAATTTTAGTGTTATGAAATACGACCTGAGGAATTGTTTATAGATGAGTAAGAATCAAAAGCGTGGACATACAAATTCTTATAAACGGCACTGCAGGTGTATTTCAAAAAATCAACACGTAGTAGTGCTAGTTCTCTTCTCAATCTTCCGCAAGGCTTATAATGACTGATTTCTAGAATTTTTTTTTTTAACTAAAATACGATAGTTTGATCCAAATTACTGGTGTAAACAAAGTCTGCGGCATATGGTTTCAATTGGAATATTAGTTAGATAATGACTTACCTAATCTTTCTTGGAGAATAATGTATATGACAAGAATACTTGGAAGCCTTGCATCAACTTTTACCATGCATTACTAATCTGTATATTATCTGTTTGACGAAATTTCCTATTTCTAACTTTCAATAATCAACATTTCACTTGTTACATTATTTGATTTTTCAGAGACAAAGTAGTCAGGTTTATATTATGAAGAAAAGTCACGTATCTTTTTTACTATGTACCTACTTTTACTCCCATTATCAGATGTAACTAAACAGTGATTATTAAATATTTCGTCTGAGTAATTTATTAACTACAGTACAAAACAAAATCAACATGTGGAATATTAGCTCTAAGAACTTGAAATAATTGCTTAACAGAATTAGATCGTAACAGCAAATCTCCAGCGATATGATAATCTAAGCTAAACTAGTCATTATATCGAGTGAAAATTCCCATGAATCATAAAATATGGGAAAATATTATCAATTTATGAAAGATAAGCAGGTAGTTTATCATTTATTAAATCAATTACAGACCATAGTATTTTAATATACTTATTTTCTTTGCATTGAAGCAGCATTTTTGGGGACAATCTTCATGTGTGTTTCCTCTTACTTAGTGAGACAGTAAATAGCTGTTTTTATTATTTGAAAGAATACGGATCATAATTTCAGTCTATATGTAAGATGAGAGTCAACTTTTGGAGTCCATTCAAAACATTTTTAACATCAAAGAAGAATTCTACGTCATTTCATTAATTGCTCATTCTATTCATTTCAATTGTCATGTCTTCGTCTTTTTGTACGCCAATCTTTCCTACTTATTATTTTTTGAATCCGTTTTACTCGTGTTCCTCTACTTTTAACTATTATTTAAACTTCAAATGAAACAATTCATACTGTGTGAATACTTTTTGTGTATTAAGTATGAAGCATCAGGTAATAAATGGTCAACAATAGGCTGCGGGTTCTAGTATATTACCGGCAAGCATACTGTGTATTCTGAAATGAATCCGAAGTTGGTGAAAGAGCACGTTAGGATCCTCGGTTGTCTGTTGCAGGATACTGACATAAACGTCTCCAAAGCTTATGACGAATCTTATCCTGTCATATTCAACATCTTCTTGTGGTTCGGAGTAGCCTTCCTCCTTGCTCTAATCGCAGTTTGCAGTACGTTTTTATTTTTATTATTAAATTATGAAACTAATTTACGTGCATCTGAAAATCTATTAGCTGTATTTGCGCAGCACTTTTTTTATTATATTTCATTTTTTATATTATTTAGCACTATTTTTTATTATATTCTATTTTTTATTATATTCCAACATTTTTAAACCACTCAAAACGTTGGAAGTGTGTCAAGGGGATGTACACGCCTTGAAAATAATTTTTCTCAACTCCCTGGTACGATGTGAAGAAACATTCCACTGATTCAGTTTCTTCAAAGCTGATTACTAGTATTTTGAGACATAATTCATAATTATTTGAGATTTTATGGACCTTGCGTTTCATAGATTAATTGCACCGGAAAAAAAGTGGTGATCGTAGGGTACAGGTCGCATCGCTTATCGAAACTTCTTCAAATTTCCAGTTAACATTCTACATTGATGTAATTTCGAGGCAAATGAATGATACTTGATGAATTTGATTTCTAGATATGAAAATTTTAGTTTTTGAGTTATTATTTTGTAATTGTCAAAACGAAAATTGTGATACGTGCTCACAACAACAGGATACTGACCTTATGTCTATATATTACTAGTTTGCCCAGAAATGATATCATTTTACAATATTCTTTCCAAACTTCAAAAAGTTTCAATGAACGATGCGACCTGTATCCTGTGACAAACACTTCTTCCGTAGACTCAATCTGTGTAAGGAAAAGTTCAGAAAATCGCAATTAATTTCTAATTATATGTAATAATCTAAGTAATCAGTTGTGAAAAAGTTATTTCCAATGTGTATATACCCCTTTGAAAATTTCAAGAATAATATTTAACTATTTATCTCGATGCGCAGTTACCATTGCTGATATGGATCCAGGACGTGATTCAATCATCTACCGAATGACCTCGAACAGGATGAAGAAAGATAATTAAATGTGATTATCCCATGATCTTGAAGAATATGTGAGATATGAGAATGCCCATTATTTGTGGTAGAAATTGTGAATTCCATATTTATAGAATGTATCAATTTTAATATAATTTCATGCCTCGAATTGATTCAACTCTTCGAGTCATGTATGATGACAATTAGGGTGACATTGCCATCATCAACCGTTGGTGGCCAATATCACAGGGATACGTCATACCAAATTACCCATTGCCCAGTATTCCTTGTCGTTATATACATGTATATATATATACATATATAGTATATACATAAATATTATTAATTTAATAAATTCATATCGCTTAAAGAAACAAATTGTATCGTATAAGTTTAGTGATCAATGTATGTAGTGAGGAGGTGAAGGAAGTATAATCATATGTCTGTACATTATAATATTTAGGAAACGTTTGATGATTATGATCACGATGACGGTAATTACAATTGAATAATAATGTATATTTGAACCGATGAAACTTCGATCCAATTTAATCCCTGAAAACTTTAAGTACTAGTTATTAAGGAAATCAGACTTAATATCCTAGAGCGTTTTAGGTGTTTAAGTTATATTTTTTTTTTTTTTACATACATCTTTATATGCTACAAGATCATATTTCCAATTTTTCATTCTATAATTAAAAGTATCATTTTTATTTTATAAACACTGCGGTTAACCAAGAGTACACATCGCCTGATTTTGGTGTGATGTGATATATTTTAATGGGAAAAATATATCCAGCAAGCCTTAGTATACAAATTTCAGGTATCTACGATTTTCTGCAAAATGTATGCAAGGATCATCTTTACGGTTAAGTAAGTATTTGCAATGCCGAGAAAAATCGCAGATCGAAAGAAACTGTGGAACAAAAATCGGCTGCATTAATCATCTTTTTAATTCAGTAAACCATTTATAATTATCCATTACTTACGATATTCGATAGGTAATCTTTACTCAATGTTTTGACATATAAAAGTGGTGTATGGAGTGTAACTGCGAAAAAAAGTAGAATAAGTATAGGAAAGAAACGAAGATGCCTTTGTGTGTACAAAGGTTTGAAATCGAGCGGGTTTTTGTGCACGGAGAAGATGAATTTTTTCAATATTGCATTTGTGACATTCTCCGTTTCTTTTCTTTTAAATAGAAGATTATATTTTCCTAAGTTCAGAAGATTAATATTGAGCAACTTTCTCAATCCGACTTTTCAAATTTTCTGATTTATACGATTACTTTTCACGATTTGAAAACTAGAATTTCTATATTTCAATGGCAACTATACAGTCTGATCATATTTGATAGCAATCCCGGTGATTATATGGCGTTGCGGATGATGAAAAATACCGCAAAAAACCGTCTTTTCCTCATTGTTTAAACATTTTACTTACAGCCATCGTACAAAATTCGTTTTATTCCAGACCACACTAACAATATAGAAGTATTACTTATAGCAAATTCAACTTTCTGCACTAGTGTGCACTGAGTGTACTTCCATCTCACTCTGATATGAGAAATAGAAGAGAATAAAAGTGCACTCAGTGCGCACTAGTGCAGCAAGTCGAATACGCTATTACATATCTATATTGTCGTGCCGGATATCACGTATATCTATTTTGATGTTTCAAATTACGCCGCCTAATAACTGTGTGAGTGCATCCCACCTAATTTTAGCGGGAAACCTGAAGCTCCGTATCCTGCTAGTAGCTAGCAGACGATTTGACATTTACAAAAGTCTCGATGGCCGGACGGCGTGAAAATTTAAGACGTTCAGCTCGTTTAAAAGCGATTTCACATGACGATGAAGATGGAAAAGAAGGTACAGTACATATATACAATGAATTAAATCGCAAATATTGTCAGTATTTTTTTACTTTTTTTAATTCAAAGTAATTAAATCCCTGTGTTAATTCTAACTTAACCTATTCTTCCTTTTTTCGACGTATGTATCGCGTTTAAACGCATTAATTCGTGTAACGCGTTAATTCCATTTGTCAAAATCAACAATTATGAACGTTAAAAAAATCAAAATCATTTATGCAAGAAAATGGTAAAACCAGACATCATAATAAGTCTCTTTGTTTTGCGATAAGTATCGTTTATTCTGACCGCTTTGAAGTTACAACCG
Organism: Macrophya annulata; assembly: GCA_963924015.1. Taxonomy (NCBI): domain Eukaryota; kingdom Metazoa; phylum Arthropoda; class Insecta; order Hymenoptera; family Tenthredinidae; genus Macrophya; species Macrophya annulata. The sequence goes on from OZ001263.1 coordinate 10,797,033, forward strand.
TACAATTAATTGTAAACAAAACATATGTAATGTTGGCAATGACAATTATAGCTGCTTCTATCGTTGTCGCGATTGGTTAGTTTCATAACTAATAGTCGGAAATTTCATCATTACCAACCTTATTCGGGTTATGTATTCAAAATCCGATGCAACTTCAAGTAGTCAGAATCAACCAAGCTCTTCAAGCTGTATCAATATTTTATTTATTTTTTTCATCCCTTGGCTTATCTCATTAAGGAATGTTGCCACCAAGCTGTATCAATACACACATACAAATATTTGTATGTCGAAAAATGATGACATGATAATATTATATGATGTTTAAACTAGAGTATTGAACGAGAAGAATATCGTTCATTTGCTAAAACTGACAATTTTTTTTCATACAGAATTTTTTATTTTGTGTTGTTTATAAATGAAAAAAATATACAACTTTAATTTCCGTTTGTTCATTGTCAATTTTAGTGGTTTTCGTATATTACAGGAATTCGAACAAGACGTAGGATCAGTAGGATTAGTAGTAACAGTGAAGATCAGGAAGACACTCCAGATGAATTAACCAGAGAACTGGAAGATGAACTTAAAAATATTGAAGAAGATAGGCAAAAGCCTACAGGTAAACAAATTCAAATAAAACTTCTCAATACAACGTATAAATGAAGAAAAAACTGAAGTTTCATTAAAAAACTCTATATGTTTTATACAATTTCATTAATGAAAAACCACTAACCTGATGTGTGTGGATACTTCTGTCCTTTTTCTGATACGTTTTTCAGTCCTGTTGGATGAACAATCCACAATATATTATCAATTCTTATGCAAGATGAAAATAAATCTCAATTTCAGGCCTTAGCACGATAATTTTTCATCATATTTTCTAAGTTTATTTGAGAAGACTGATATCAAATACAATATTGTTAAGTTAGAGACAATAACACTCTGAAAATGTATATTTCTGTGTTTTCTATCTTTTTTTATGGTTTCTTTTAGAGAATATTCGATAATGTATTATCAATTCTTCTGCAAAATAAACATAAATCTTAATTTCAGGCTCTGGCATTGAAACTATTCATCACATTTTTTTAACATCATTCCAGAAGTCCAATAAAAGACAGAATATTGTCAAATAGGAGCCAAAAAAGCAATGAAATTGTATATTTTTTATCTTTTTCTACCATGTATTTGGTTCTTTTAAAAAATATCCTGCAATACCTTATCGGTTCATCTTTAAATCAAAAATAGATTTCAAATTCAAAGTTTTCCTGAGATTTGAGCATAAAAATCTGCAATACCATTTCCTATTTAAGGCAAATCTCTTGTTAAAGACAAAAAGATTGAGAGTAAAACGCAGAATACTTTTCTCAAAATGTATTGAAGTGTTAAATTCGAAAATCTTAATTTAATAAATTTAATGAATATATGGAAAATTTTATCCACCGCATTTTCACTTCGTTAATTCATTTTAGAATTGTATACCGAAGAACAAGATGTTAGCGGTGCTACAATGTACAAATTTCCAACACCTGCAAAGAGTGGAGCTATGGCGCAAAAAGCTGCCTTAAGTCGACCTCCGTCGACTCCTAAAACGCCAAAACATACTCGAAAAGAAAAACATACTATTCTAACAGCAGAAACTCCGCACAGCTACCGTATTAGACTTAAAAAAAGTGGGTATCGTCAATATCACTGCAATTATTGTTCCATTTTATTTCTCTGATTTTAGAAGCTGTTTATATTCTATTAAAAAAAAAAAAGAAACCAAAGCAAAAATCGCGCCAAATCATTCAAAGAAAGTAGAAATTGAGAATATTTTGGCAATTTTTTTTTCCTAAATATATGATATAAAATAAGCGTAATGATTATATGTATAAATTTCTAGAATTGGCAGCGATTGGTCGTCGTGATATAATGTCTGGTCTCTCCTCGACTGAAAGCGAAAGCGAAAGCGTTTCTGAAGAAGAATTCATTCCTGTTGATGAACAATTAGAGTCAACTGAAAGTAGCGAGTCTGAAGAAAGCGTTGAAGAAAAAAGCCCTGGAGATTCAGAAAGTGATACCGATTCTTCGATAAGGAGAATCAGACGCACATCTGTAGCGAAGACTATTCCTCCTCAGACTACGCCGAGCTCTAAACCAAAACGCAGTACACGTGTGACTTACAACGATTATGTAAGCGCGATACAGTCAATTGATGAAAAAGAATTAAAATCGAGATATTTCTCTTTGAATTTCATAAAATAATCCCGAAAGTGACTTAAATTTAACCAGAGAAAATTCTTGGGCTAATAATCCTAGAAAATTTTGCTAGAAAATTGATGAGTAAATTCTTTAACGTACTAAATTCGTGTTTACAGCATTTGGCAACAGACGAATACTTCGAATCGCAATCGGAAAGAGTTTTAACTTCTGATCGGACATTAGGAAGATTAGCAAACCCCCGATTAGATGAAGAAAAATTGCAACTATTGTTAGCTAATCAAAGCTATATATCTAAGGAACATAAAGAAGCGATTAGATCGCTCTCAAGAGATTATAAGTCCCTATTCCCTATGTGGCATTACATAACGGAGTAAGTGGAGAGTCGTAGTTTTCGTTTAATGGATAAAAAAACTTATATTATGAAAAATAATAATTTCCAGTGATTAAATTGAGAATTTTTCATGTATCACCGTTCATAAATCTACAGCTTTGCAATATTCATTTTTAGAGAAGGCTTTAGTCTTTTACTTCACGGTTTGGGGTCCAAAAGAATACTGATAAACGATTTTCGTAGAGAAACTTTGTCTGATCACCCCACGCTTGTTGTTGATGGATTTTTTCCTAGTCTGACTTTGAAAGAGGTAAAAAAAACGTGAATAAATACGTAAATACGGTGTGGTTTAATTAATCATCTAAATTATCTTCTCTGTATAGATATTGGACGGCATAATAGTCGATCTTCTCGGCTTAGAGAGTCCCTCGAATCCTAACGAGTCTCTAAACTTGATAGAAAAGATCCTAAAAGAGAATCCTGAAGACAGACTTTACCTCATGATTCATAATATCGACGGTCTAATGCTGAGATCCAACAAAGTTCAAGATACTTTATCAGTTTTAGCCAGCATACCAAATTTATCGCTTATCGCATCGATAGATCACATCAACACACCTCTGAGTAAGTTTTTATCTGAAAAAATTTCAAACAATATTCATTCATAATGCAAAAATAATCTTTTGAAAATCAGAAAAGCATTTTTTTAATCTATTATTATCATTTTATTTATCATTTTTTAGTATGGGACAACGTAAAACTTTCACGTTACAATTTCTGCTGGTGGGATGTAACTACTCTTTTACCTTATGAAGCAGAGACTTCTTTCGAGAGTTCGATAATGGTGCAAAGAAGCGGAGCCCTCGCCTTATCTTCCCTCGTCAACGTCTTTCTATCACTTACTACCAATGCTCGAAAGATTTACATTCTCCTTGTAAAATATCAGCTCGAAAATTTCAACAGTAACATATATCCTGGTCAGTTTTTAATAAATTAATCATTGGTTCATCCATTATTTATTTACTTAACATACGTATAAATTTAATCGGACTCATAAGATATCAATGATTTCTTACAAGATGGGAAGTATTTCTGTTTCAAAGATTTCTTACAAGATGGGAAGTATTTCTTTTTCAAAGATTACTTCATTGTTAATTATCATCTCGTTTACTAATCTCATTTTTTCATCTATCACAAAAGTTTCTTAACCGATTTCAATATCCGTAGTTCACACTATGTGGAAATGTGTACTAAATAAGTATGTTGAACGTAAACTCTGTATGTGCAATAGTTTTTGTTGATTCTTGTACACAATACCAAAGAAAACTTGATCCGTGTGATAATGCAATGATTGTTGATATCCCTTAAAATTCATTTAGTGTGGTAATAATTTGTTTTTTTCATTGACTATCCAGGGATGGCCTTTAAAGACCTGTACTGGAGTGCTCGAGAAGCTTTCCTCGTGAGTTCCGACCTGGCATTAAGAGCTCAATTAACAGAGTTTTTAGACCACAAATTGGTTCGTACAAAACGTAATTTCGATGGTACAGAGTACCTTACTATCCCTTTGGATAATTCCTTACTGAAGCAGTTTCTTGAGCAGCAAGATACCGCGGAATACATTTAGTGTTGTGTTATTTTGTCAATTTTTTTTTTTAATTTTTTTTTTCTTTTGATCGTTTTAATTTTTGTAATTGATATAAGGCTGCTCATTGTAAGAATATTGCTCAATAAAATAATCATCTATTTATTTTTATGCTCAGATACGTTATATTATTTGTTGAAAGAAAAGAAACCTGAAGAACACCTGCAAATCAATTGCGTATAATTTTATTCTTTACCTACATACCTTATTATCGAATAAATAAATTTCTATGAATTTAATTCTTAATTCGGTTCTTAATTACGCGCCTATTACGTCAAGAACGTTTGACATGACAGTTTTTTTTGCTCAAAGTTAATCTGTGACGTCAAACATTCTAAATCATGTTTTAAATATTCGATTTTTGAATGTATGTAATTATTTTTTCTATTTATATTTAAAATTATCTATAAGAAGTTATAGCCCGTAAATTTATTATCTTTCAATGAGTCATATAGCAAACTATTAATCCTTAATCGCTCTTAATTGCGCTATTCATTTCGTTAATTGCTCCAATCTATAGTTTTCGAAAATAATGAGAAAAACAATGTGGGGATTTTCCCTGTTGGAGTAGCCATAACATCAAATCTATGTTTTGACCGAATGGATAAGATTGTTATTCGAGAACTTATAATACATCAAATAATTGCTGTACTCTCAATAAAAATTATTCTATTGCAATTTTTTATTAAAAAGCGTAGAATCTGTTTGCGTAGAATAGAATTATTGGAGGTGCAAGTGGACCCACTGTTTATTTTTTGTATATAAATTATGATTTTGATAAAAGTATAATAAATAAAACAATAAAATTAAAATAAAAGCATGAAAGGATCAGTGCATAATTATCATTGAAATGGGACCACTGAAAAGATAAGTGAATACGACTAACAACTCCCTAAATTAAATGCTATCCTAGGAGTTGTTAGTTTTATTATGGGAGTTATGCATCGCACAATAAAGAAAGGATTCCTGTAATGTGATAAACAACTGCCAGATCACTACACCATGTTATGCGCAGCGTAATTTTCAATCGATACACTTTCTACTCATTTGATATCTAAAATAAAACGTCGTGGGATGGGGAAAGTGGAAAATAACAAAGGAATTGATTACTGTTATATCCCGGATTTTATTGTTCCAACATTGATACATCGTTACTAATTGTCTAAATTAATCTAAAATTTCTTACAGTGTTTTTTATAAATAAGATGGCTACGTGGTAAACTTCTATAATTTATTGTAAAAAACCGTGACTATCATTGAAATATAAATAAAATTGCAAGCTAACTTCACGTCAGTTTTATTTAAATTTAAATTGAAAAACAATTCAATTTAGCCCCTTGTTTATCGCACTAGATGTCTCTGCGAATTGTCTGACAAATAGCGACACCTACCCTAGTTGATACAAAATTATCGAAGTAAGCGCGGTAAAAACAAAATACAAATGCCTTTTAAACAGTGTGACCATAACGGTGGTTATAAATAATCTTCAATGTAAAAATCTCCCGAATTTTGAAACATTATCGATAATTAGACAAGCGAGAAATAATTCTGAGGCCTTTTTAGTCTATAAAAACTGTTGAAAATAATTCGAAGAAATAATTTTCAACGATCGAAACAAATCTCGTTGATGATATTCGGTTCCGTTTAGTTGGTAACACTGGACGGAATCCATAGTGGCATTCGCGGAGGTTTTAGTAGGATATTTGTTGTGCGTGTGTGATAAGAGACGTTAGTTTATTGTATATGACTAATAAACACCCTGAAATGTCAAAAATCTCGAGTGTCAGGTAGCGGTTTAATCCACAGTGATAGTTGAACGCTCTTTAAAAATCTTGGAATCAATCTACAAGCTGTACGACGGTGAGTATTAGCTGATAAAACTGACCCATAGGATTTTTCAAGGTTATCGTGTACATCAACTCCGATCGTCGTCTTTGTGCACGGACGACTGTAGACAGGGTTGAACGTCCTTGACTTTACAGTAAATATCTATTAAACACCAATTTAAACGAACGTCCATTTAATATTAAACGTTACATTGATTAGTCATAAATCTCTATTATTTTACAAAATAAATTTACTTATTATTATTTCAAATACATATCATCCCTGCAGTTACCATCACAGTAAAAAATTTCAAGCCGGTCATAATTTCTCTCGTGGGAAAAAATTAAATGAAATATAAAATAACCTATAATAATATACGTATATTCGAATTTCGTTTTTTATTTACTTGTCTTTATTTATTTAGTTATTACGGTAAATGAGGAAGAAACAAAAACATGATACAAGTCTTTTTATTTAAAACCAGGTAGCTGTTATACTTTGGAACAAAGTGACCAGCAACGTTCGTCTATGTTTCGGTGAGTCTTTTTCATTTATATTATTGGAATGAAATTTTCTATTATTAATTATGATGAGGAATGATGATTATCGATGTTTTATATTACGATGAAAAAATTACCGAATAACAGGCTCAGAATACAGAAATATTCTTTCTAAAATCAGTTAAATCAAGAAAAAATTAATTGGCATCGATTTGAACTAAAATAATCAAAAAACATACACCCCAATGATGAAAATTATAAAATGAAAATAGAATAGGATAAATAAAAGTTTAGAGTAAGTATTTTCTCTACATGGTCGCGATTACAATGATGAAATATAAACCTCTTATCAAGATTATACAAACGAGAATTCTACGGCTAATTAAAGTGCGCAGATTCTCTTTCTTATTTTTATTTATTTATTTATTTATTTTTTGTCTTTTTTTCGCAAGGGGTAATAAAAGTGGCACAAGATCATTTCTTTTTTGTTTTTTTAAGATAACATAAGGTACATACACGCATGTGTTTGAAAATATTTCTTATACTCGTCTCATATAAGTATAATTATAATATTGTATTGAATATTATCTTCCGATAATATCTATAGTATGTAGGTATATATATAATATATGTATAGTATATACGTATACAATAAGCGGAATTAAATGTGGTCGAAAAAATATTTGTTTGAATGAATGCATGTTATGTATGTATGTATGTACAACGTCAGAACCAGGTCACGATATATATTTCGATTCTTTAGACGTGATCTTTGGCTTTATCTTGATCCTTTAGTGATAGGTAGAGAATGATAAATTGCAAATTATTAATTAGTTAGTAGATAGATGTATCTGAAATTGATTTTGACGGATACCGTTTACTATCTTAATACGATACGCACTTACGTATACGTAGTACGTATACTTGCGTCCTTCTTTGAATCAAACGACATCTAATACAGTCGCGAGTCGAATCGAAGGACGCAGAGAAAAAATTAAAAAAAAAAACAAAAACTAAAGAAAAATAAACCTTTAAAGTAAATAAATAAAATAATTAAACAACTTTCTCATTTATTCAAGCGGTTTTTTCTATTTCGTTGTTTTTTTTTTTTTTTCGTAACTGAAAAATCTAGATTTTTTTTTAATGAAAATCATCAAAGAAATTATTCAATTATTATTATTATTCATTTATTTATTTTAATCACTAAAACCTTGTTACATAAATATTAATCTTATTTTTTTGTTTCTTCTCATTCGAGGCCACGAATTTTTAATATCGAGATAGAAAAAAAACAAAAATTGCAGGTGAAAAGAAAAAAAAAAAAAATAATACGCCATAAATTTCGCTATTCTATAAATATAGGTAATTAAAAGTAAAGCGTACGTATGTAATATTGTAACAGAAATAGAATTTTTTTTATTATTATTATTTATGTTATAATATTTCCGGTCAGATATCATCTTGACCAACTCTATAATACGTATAATATGTACATAAAAATTGTAACTCACATCAGCACTGCGATGTATGTACAGAAAATCTGTATGTTATACATGCTGTGTTAAAATACTTTTTTTTATTTTATTTTCTTCCAGTGTAAATACCGAAGAAAATTATTTCCTATATATCTCCTTAAAAATTTGACGTTAATCGATTATTAGAGAAATGAATTTATCTGTTAATTGTAATGACTTTTGTTTTTCTTATATTATTATGTAGGTACTATCAAGTTTAAACGGTTAAATAATGATAATGAAAAGTTTGTTCGTATGTATATATATATATATATATTTTTTTTTATATACGGAACAAGTTTAACGATTCACTCGGAGCTTCTTCTTCTTTTTTCTACTTTTTTCTTTTATTTTGATTTTTTTTATTCTTATTTCGCTACCTTGTAAACTGTAATTGGTCAGCAGCTCGTAATCCTCGATTCTCTTGTATAAAAATTATACTTATAAATATACATATATATACCTTCTCGTCGTGTGTGGCGATTTGAATAATTATGTCACGTGTTAAATTGACAATATAACAAACGAGAAAACAAGCTCCGACCTCTGTACCTGTAACAAGTCTATAATATGCGTTTAGATTACCTACACAATAAATAATAATTAATCATTCTCTCCTATGATTAAAGTAATACATATTTTTCTTCTTCTTCGTCTTCTATTTTTACGTTTTCAAAAACAAAAATTCTACAGCTGATGACAAAAACAAAAAAAAATATATTAATAAAATCCAAAGTATAATAAATAAATATAAAGAAATTTAGTACGAATTAAATAAATTGATAAATTTGGATCAGTCGGATCATCTTTAATTAAAAAAAAAAAAAAAAATTTATTTTTTTACTTATATACGTAAATCGCGTGGCTGAAAAAATTACTACTGCAGCAACGTATGTATGTACATACATAAGTATATTGTACATAATACATAACTACATGAAGGTATATACATGAATGTACGAATATATATTTATATATATGTATACCTAGGTATGTATAATTATGTACATATAGATATAATAAATTGGCCAAATGTAAACGCTATGGCAAATTATAAACCCATGACGTAAGGTCGGGTGCGCCGAGGTCGCCGAAAACTAAACATATAACATATATAATAATAATAGATTGCGTAACTGTCGCTCCTTCTCCTCAACCCCCTAAGCTACGTATACATATTATACTTTCGGTGGTGTCGTCGTTGCGATTTGGTTTTTTGTTGTTTTTTTTTTTTTTTCAATTTTTTTCATAATTTATATTGAATTTTAATAATAATAATTTCTGTAGAAAAAAAATTATGAAGAATTAATTTTTCAAAATCAAACATTTTCATGACAAAATTAATGAAAAATAATTATTTTTAAATTAATAAAAAAAAAAAAACAGAAAAAAAAATTAAGGATATACGGTACTGGATTTATAATTCTATTTACCTACTGACCATGGTTAGTGGTGCCTCTGTAAACGAACATCTGAAGCTTTGATATAGGTATGTTCTGTTCGATCGGTAATACAGAAGATCTAGGAAAAAAATTAAAAGAATAAATAAATGAATAAAGATAGAAATTTAAATGTAAATGAAAATGGAAAAAAGGCAGTAATAAAAGAAGGAAAAAAAAAACGTTCTTTTCCTCCACGAGACAAAAATTACAACAAAATAATAGAACATAATAAAAAGTGTAAAGAAAAGTAGAAACAAGGAAACGAAATACAAGAAAATCGATTCTTGATGATTAATTGGGCTTGGTGCAGTAGATTATTTTTATAATTATGGATTTTCTTCTTATTCGGAATTCTCTAATTCTCTAATATCTGATTTAAAAAAAAAAATTTCATTTTTCCGCTCTTCCAAATACTGCAAATGATAAATTTTTATGCGTGAAGTAACTTCGTGTGGCAAAGAAGAAATCTGTAGTTCAATTTTAAGTACTTACACAAACGGGATTTCTATTTCCTATATAATTACCACAGAAATAAACAAATGAAAAAACAAACGAACATTTTTACTAAAAAAAAAAAGAAAAAAAAAAAAAAAGAAGAACAAATTATAACTTGGCTATATAATAAATTTAAATATCGATCTCGTTCTGGACTGATTTTTAAGGAAACAGTGTTTAAGTAGATATTTACAAAAACAAAAATTATTGAACTTCAAGATAAAGCTTCAAATATCTACTCTTACACCCTGAAAAAATCAATCCTTTCTTCCATGCGATCCATCAACTCATCAAGCTTAATTCTTATCATTTTTTAATAAATACTTTAATTTTTCCGCTTCAATAAATTATTCCATTAATCAAAACGAACTCGATATCTTATTATTTAGCCAATTTAGAATTGTTTTATTTTTTTTTTTCCTTCAAGTACAATCCGTTTGACCGAGTACTCAAAATAGTGCAGTAAGCATTCATAAAAATCAATCATTTCGAGTATCAGCACCAAAAAAATATGAAAATCAAAAATGAAAGAAAAGGAAAAAAAAAGAAAAACTAAGTTTATTTTAGACGAACAGCTAATCTATGTATGTTATATACAAGTGATTTGTATAATTATATATTATAACGATTTATATATATACATAAAAGAATGTGTGTATAATTGTATGTATATGCAATCGACTAAAAAGACGGAAGAGGAAAACCGCGAATCGGAAGTAGAATATTAGTGTGAATCATAAAGTCCTTGATAATTTATACATGTAATGATGTATAGTATATATATACACAATATATATACATATATAGAGGCTATAAGTAGATTATACTTATAGCTTCTCAAGGCTTCATATTTTAGAACTTATATTGCCAATTATCGCATTTAAGATTCACATGCGACTATAATAAGTTTGCGGAAATAGTATTTTCGATATAGGGTGGTCGTAAAGAAACAACAATTTTTGTACTCTCTAATTTTTTATTTGTCAAAAAATAAAAAAATTTTTAAATTTCCAACTATACCAAAAATTCTAAAGCTGTAAAAAAATTAAAATTGTTCAAAAATTTCATTTCAAAAATACTTTACTGAATAAATTTTTATTCGTTTATTTATTTTCTTTTTTTCGAATTATATCGTCCTCAAAAATTAAATGAAAATTAACGAAAAAATAAATAAAACTAGTTTGACAAAATTTTAACATTTTAACATTTTTCTAATTCATTCATTAATTTTTTTTTTTTTTTTCGTTTTTTTTCTCTCATTTCTTTTCAAATTTGAAGATTTTCATTACGCAAATGTAGTTGGTACTGGAGCCTAGATTCCCTTACGGTATACCAATAAAACTACAATTCAAAACCCTATGCTGCAGGTTGTATACTATAGCCTTTTTGTTTTTTTTTTTTTTTAAATTGAATACCGTTATACGTGTACCGAGACCAAACGACGTGTCAAATGTCAGAATAGTGAATTTCACATTGTTATTATATTACGACGTGTACTACCAACAATGTCGTATAAACTCGGCTGCACTCGTACATACATACATACATAAATAAATACATATATACTTGCGTATATACATATGTATGTATAATAAAAGGAGGTGAGAGAATAGTGCACACAATTTAAACGAGGGCACACGTACAGACAAGTACCTACACGCATTAAACATAAATAGTAAGAAAAATATGGGAGAATACGAGTACTCGACTCCCCGGAACGGAGTATGTATACGTTCGTAATGTATGTACCTATCTCCTATCTGATCTCGGCAGTTACCCAGTCGACAGATTTGTGTCATATCCTTTGTCGTATACATTAACATAAAGCGATAAAACTGCAGAGATTGATCTACTATATATGTACACACTTTGAACATTATACAAACCATACATAATTTTTGATTCGTGTATGTATAGGTGGGTATATACGTATAAATGGAGAAAATAACTATTTAAGTTATTCATTTTAATAATCCTAGCTAAATTCGATGTAGATTAGGGTGCTTCGTTTTAGACGAGTTTTTTTTTTTTTTTTTTTTGGTCCATTCACGGAATAATGTTCTAAACATATAAAAACAAATTCTCACCAAATATGAGCTCTTAATTTTAATTCTAAGAACTCGCGAAATGAATTTGAAATTTTCCCATTTGATTAACACGTAAATTGTAATTTTTTTTTTTTCAATTATCTATAGCTTCGTGGCATTTCATGATATTTATTCGACAATAGGTGGAAATGACAGACGAATTTTACCTCTTTGAAAGTGTACGTAGCAAATTTATGTTTTGTAACCATTAAAAAGTACTAAAATCTCGGATAGAACAGCGATTTTTCAAATTTTGAAATGCTTATTTGGATTTTTCTCGAAAACTACTAGCTCTACGGTCATGGCTTACATGACTTTTTTTGTAGTAAATTGAATTTTCTATGAAAAAGTCCCCTACAATTTTGTTGCAAAGTTAGTGGTTTACGAGAAAAATTAAAAAAACCATAAAATTTGAGAGAAAAATGGCTTCAAGATGTTTTACCGGGCGGGGCCGGTTACAAAACATAAATTGGCTACATACACTTCTGAAGAGGAAAGATTCCTCTGTCATTTCCACTTATTGCCGATTAAATATCATGAAATGCTGCGAAGCTATAGATAATTGAAAAAAAAAATAAAAATTCACGTGTTAATCAAATGGGGAAATTTAAAATTCATTTCGCGAGTTCTTAGAATTAAAATTGAGAGCTCATATTTGATGAGAATTTGTTTTTATATGTTTAGAACATTATTCCGTGAATGGACCAAAAAAAAAACTCGTATAAAACGAAGCACCCTAATGTAGATATATATATATATATATATATTAGGGTGGTCGTTAAAAATTAAATTCTTTCAGACGCCCAAAAAAATCCTTCCTTCTGACGAGAAACTACGGGAAAATTTTAACTTTTTGATTTTAAACTAAAAGAACACGTGCCGACGACTAATTGAAGTTCATTTTTCGATAAAATTTTGGTTTTTTGAAATATTTGTCACAGTATTTAAATTTGAACAAAAAATCATGAAAACAGGCTTGCAGGAAATTAAATTCTCTACAAAAAGGTTTCTTTCGGTTTCAGATGAAGTTCATATCCATCGAGATAATCTCATTAGTAAACTTATAAACTCTATTAAGTCAGTGATTTTAGCACTAAAAACTTTATTTTTCCTGAAATATGAACAATTTTGTTACTTCTATTTACAATTAGATATTCGAATAGGTTTAGTTAATGACTACTAGTCATAGTTTAAATACTGTGACAAATATTTCAAAAAACTAAAATTTTATCGAAAAATGAACTTCAATTGGTCGTCGGCACGTGTGCTTTTTGTTTAAAATCAAAAAGTTGAATTTTTCCCGTAGTGTCTCGTCAAAAGGAAGGATTTTTTTGGGCATCTGAAAGAATTTAATTTTTAACGACCACCCTAATATATATATATATATGCACAAAAATATCGGATTAAAAATTCTACGAAGATATGAAACAGTTCTGAAAGTTCCAAATTCAAATTCCAAATTTTAAAAGTTTTGAACGGTCAAAATTTCCAATTTTATTATCATCGATTCACAATTTTTTTTTTTTCAGACGAAGAGTATTTCTTCGAAAGTCCGTATAATCGATTGCAAAAATTTCTAATCGGAAAACACCGAAGGTTTAAAATTCCGAATGCTGTAGATATACGAAAGGCTGAAACTCTTCATCAAATTTTCGGATTCTTAGACTCTCGAAATTTGGAAATTTCCGAGTTTCGAGTTGCCTGCATTCTGATCTTTCCCAATTTTATTATACATACTGAACTCAAACGTTTTCGAAAATTCGAAATCGTCTCAAATGAATTCATAATATTTTGACCTTTCAGAAACTTTCTTAAAAAATAATCCGAACGATTAAGAAGTACTTGAAATACATAGGTTACAGATTCTATATGAGACAAACCACAAATAGCGTCATGGGTTTTGGGCTTCAAAATTTAGATTTCCAATTTTCGTTTATATTTTGTCCAACACATCAAAATGAGTAAACTGTGAAAGTTTGAAATTTTTTGCTACATAAGTAACAGAGAAACACCTATTTTTGTGTTTTTCTCATTTATTTTGTTTTTAAGGCTTTCCTTTGACTTAAAAAAGTATATGGTACATCGATATCACTATTTTCATCGGAAATTTTCTGAATTTTTCAAAAAAAATATTTTCAAAATTTTATATTTGAATTTTCACTATGAAAAATGAGTTCAAAAGTCAAAAATCAAAAAATGACACCGTTCCCCAAATTTTTTTCGATTTTTTATTTTTTTTTTTGAAAAGCTGAGACAATTTTACATGAAATCCATGCATAAAAAGAACCCGGGCACTGTGAGTTCGACGATTAAAAAACAAAAATGTAAAGCAATCGCTTTATTGAAACTTCATGCGAACGCTTTTGCTTCTGTTGAGTTTTTTAGTTGTCTACTCATGTGACCGGTACAGTGGCCGGTTTTTTTTTTAAGCATGGATTTGATGTAAAATTGTCGCAGCTTTCCAAAAAAAAAAAAAAATAAAAAAAAAATTTGGGGAACGGTGTCATTTTTTGATTTTTGACTTTTGAACTCATTTTTCATTGTGAAAATTCAAATTTAAAATTTTGAAAATATTTTTTTTGAAAAATTCAGAAAATTTCCGATGAAAATAATGATATCGACGTACCATATACTTTTTTAAGTCAGAGAAAGCCTTAAAAACAAAATCAATGAGAAAAACATAAAAATAGGTGTTTTTCTGTTAGTTATGTATCAAAAAATTTCAAACTTTCACAGTTTACTCATTTTGATGTGTTGAACAAAATATAAACGAAAATTGGAAATCTAAATTTTGAGGCCCAAAACCCATGACGCTATTTGTGGTTTGTCTCATATACAGTAAATAAGAAAATTTGAAACCTAATAATATAAAAATCATTTATTTTTATATTTTTATTTCATCAACTTGGTGGTCCATCTTCCCAGATCGAAACATACGTAAGAGCAAAAAGTTATGCGTAACTTTAATAGAGCTTTTAGAAGATTTACGATTTACAAATTGCGGTCGTTCATCCCTCGACCAAAGCGGGAGCTATCTCTTTCCCCTATAAGTAGTAAAAAAGCTTCTGAGATTTATATACACCCAAAGTTTTTTTTTATATCTCTTCTTCTTCTTTTTTTTTTCTTTCTTCTTATCTTGTTCAACGAGTTCTGGAATCGAGTTTATCAAATTTCAAAAAGTTTATAAATTTTTGGAGACATTCTACTTCTACAAAATCTCATAAATATAACCACCTTCTTGTACATCCCAAAGAAGAAATAGCCAAAGTCTTTCGATTCGGTTTCTTTTTTTCTTTTTTTTTTTCTTATCTTACGTTTCTGTCAGAATTAGTCCCAATATAAAGTAGTTATTATTGTCATTATATGCATCGTGGAGAGGTATTGGACTGTGACTATAATGTATATATATATATATATATATATATATATATATATATATATATATATATATATATATATATATATATATATATATATATATATATATACCTATACATATATATATTTTTAATATAAACCGTTGTTCGGTTAATTAACGTCTCTATCCTCTTCGGTTTAATACCAATTTTACGGATATATAGAGTATCATGTACTCTTCTCGTGGCATAAGTAAAATAAGAACACTTATCGAATTGCAGGAACTTGTGAAAATATACGTATATATATATATATATACACATATATATATACATATATATATATATATACATAATACAGCTATATCAATCAGTCTGTCAAACATAGCGGTTTCAGAGCATCAAAGTTCCGGGTTTTTTTTTTTTTTTTTTTTTCTTTACGCTTATCAAAAAACCGCTCTCAGATCGTATTTATATCCACAAAACAGTACCGAGGTACGGTTATCTATACAGTTTACGGTTAATTTTTATACAGGGGTAGGAATTTAGTTGCTATAGTTGTCATGTAAATGTGGATCACGGTTTTTCCTCATTTCTATATTCATTTATTTAATTTGATTTAATTTTTTTAAGATTTTGAAAATTTTATCCATCTCTTTTTTTTTTCAATTTGTTTATCAATCATTCAAATTGAATCGCTGATGTTTTTTTATTTTATTGGTTATACTTATCATAATTTTTCTATATAAAAACAGCACGCTGAGGAAACGAAAAAAAAAAATGAGTGTATAGCTCTTATCTAAAGATGCTCTCTTTTTATCGAATTGACAAAAAAGAATAAAATAAGATGAGAAGAAAAAAAAAAATAATAATAATAATAAAAACCTCTTATCAATCCGTTGCTGCAGTTACCTAACAATTTATTTTTACAAGTTCAATTTGATTAGTTTTTATACTGGGTTTATGTAATTTCTCGTCACGCCGAGCCCTCGAAGGTCACTTTACAAAAAAGTGCATTATAAAGATAATTATTACAGTCTTACTTCTTTTCATTTTTTTGGAAAACTTGTGGAAAAAGGAATTTAAAAAAAAAATAAATAAATAAAAAGATCATGATTTCTTTTCAAGCATTCCTTATATATATATATATATATATATATATATATATATATATATATATATATATATATATATATATATATATATATATATCAAGTTAATAAGAAAAATGAATATAAATTATGAGAAATAAAATATAAAAATTGAGGATTATTGGCGGTATGAGGAGTAAACGTGATATATACGTATTATAGCTTTTTATTCCAAGAAGTTAAAATATAAGTAGATTCATGAGGAAACATAAATTGTAATAATAATTCTGTCGCTTGCAGACTTACGAGCTAAATGAATTAAGTGGGTTAATTTTTGGGAATTGGACCATATATTTCAACGTCTATATATATATATATATATATATATATATATATATATATATATATATATATATATATATATATATATATATATATATATATATATATATATATATATATATATATATATATATATATATATATATATATATATATATATATATATATATATATATATATATATATATATATATATATATATATATATATATATATATATATATATATATATATATATATATATATATATATATATATATATATATATATATATATATATATATATATATATATATATATATATATATATATATATATATATATATATATATATATATATATATATATATATATATATATATATATATATATATATATATATATATATATATATATATATATATATATATATATATATATATATATATATATATATATATATATATATATATATATATATATATATATATATATATATATATATATATATATATATATATATATATATATATATATATATATATATATATATATATATATATATATATATATATATATATATATATATATATATATATATATAGACGTTGAAATATATGGTCCAATTCCCAAAAATTAACCCACTTAATTCATTTAGCTCGTAAGTCTGCAAGCGACAGAATTATTATTACAATTTATGTTTCCTCATGAATCTACTTATATTTTAACTTCTTGGAATAAAAAGCTATAATACGTATATATCACGTTTACTCCTCATACCGCCAATAATCCTCAATTTTTATATTTTATTTCTCATAATTTATATTCATTTTTCTTATTAACTTGACGACACTTTGGTGATAACAAAAAAAAAAAAAAGAACTATTTGTCTCTTTCGAAAAATGACTTTTTTCTAATTACGAAAAATCCTTACGTTTTCGGGCTTTTATACAGTATCCAAAAAAAATAAAAAAATTATGAAAAGTCTGTCCCACAAATTCGGAGAATAAAAAAAAACTTTAAATTTACTGAATTTTATATCCATATGATGGACTTTGACGAGAATAAAAATATACTAAATCTTTAGATTTTTCCTTTCAACATAATATAAATTCTCCTTCACATTTCCGGTAATTACACACGTTTTTATACGGCTTCCAGTTCGTCTGTACATACAATAAAAAAATGTTCTGTAAAGTAAAAATAATGAATAAGAAGTTAAATTTTATTACAATCATTAGAAAAATTTATGAATTGCATTGTCTCAAATGGTAATCGATTAAATAAATCTGTGAGTTTGTTCTCTATCTGATATTATTATTATTATATGTAATATAGGTACGACCCTGGACTGAGTTTAGTGTGTAAGATTGTCTTTGCCTTGCTACGCTACTCAATGTCTGCTTTTTGCCTGTTACTACAATGGTTGCGGTTTCTTTAAAAAGTAATTCCTTAAATTCAGGTCATTACCGAATTGTCAGGGTCTCCCTGCACCAGCAGAGAAACAGCAGATCTTGAATCGGTCCATTTCCCAATTGCCTTCGATTTATTGCTGTTGGTTCTCGCTCTCCAGACTCGCATCGGGCAGCGATAATCATTCGTCTGTAAAAAAGTTCGACGGTATTTTTTCGTCCTTTGAGAATGTAGAAGATTAAAAAAAAAAAATTAAAAAAAAAAAAATGAATGAATGAATTTATTTATTTTTCTTTCATTTTCCTATTTTTATTGTGATTTTTATTTTTGAAATTTATTTACCCCCCTCCCTTCGCCTGAGGTTTTTTTTTTTTGGGACAACTTCGTATTTCTATACGTTCTACGTTAACACAGCGTCCATCGTCCCATCAAGGACTCGATTTACCTACTCGAGAGGCTCGTGCAGTACGCGTTGCGGGACCGCGATGATAAATAGACTGTGAACAATATACCAGCCTCCTTCTATTCCTTCCACTCGCTATCCCCTCTTTAACTTACTTTTTTTTTTTGCCTCTTGTTCACCCTCATCGTTAGTCAACTTTGTCCTCCTTTCCCTCCTCTTCCTCCTGTGTTTTTTCTTCTCGTTTCTTCTTCAAAAACATCTTCAGGGATGTTCAGGACGGTGAATTGAAGATCACAGTGTTGTCAGGTCTAGGGTTTTCGCGATTCAAACTGACTTTTCTCTATTTAAACACCAGCCTACGTCACTTCCGTCTTTGATCTACCCAATACGATATAAAGGATCAAAGCCAACTGTATCTTTTTGTAGTTGATATAAGCGTTCGAAAAACAGGTCCTTTCATACTCAAAGGTGGCAAGAAAAGGAGAGATTGATATATTGATTAGATATCTCGAAAAATGGGGTTAACAACAAAAGGCTGAGCCAATATTCAGGCATATTCAATTTAACGATCGAATCTCTAGTTATAAAAGAAGCGAGATAATCGATGATCAATGAATAATGAAACAGGTACATAATCAGTAACACAATTTTTCAATATAATTCTCCTACTATCATTTGAATGAAAATTAACTATCGCATTAAATTAGGTGTAGGAAGAATTCATGCATGCGAAAATCAGTGCGGAATTTGTAATAAGGAGTTTGAAAGTTTGGGGAAATCTGTGAGGTTGAATTTGTGTCTTGTGTGTGTGTGTGTGTGTGTGTGTGTTGGGTATGAGCTGAAATGTACAACCAACCGCTGCTGCAGGAATCCTTCTCCCATTTCCGTTTCTCCCTTCTACACACATATATATATATATATATATATATATATATATATATATATATATATATATATATATCTTTATCGTTAGTGTGTGTTTTCTCGCTTTAAACTTATCCCTTATATATACCTACCCTCGAAATTCTCCCTCGACTAACACGGGCATGCCACCGTATTCATCGCCCCTCTATATGGCATTAGTTATTTATGCTTTAAGCCGTGCTTTCGACGTCGAGATTATAATATTTTAAACCATTCATTTAATATTAAATATATCATAATCGACGCAAGGATTCACATATTTGAGTTTATGGTTTAAATATATAACGGTTTTTTAACTTCCCGTAATGAATATTGAAAATTTTCATGAAAAAGGGAAGTTATTGGTTTCGGTCCGATTTTCGAAAATCGAGTTTTCATCAGATCTCGACATTTTGGGGTCCTACGAAGCTATTCTGACTATTTTTTGATGGATGTCCCTATGTGTGTGCGTGTAAACAAATTTTTGTCGTACGATATCTTTAGAACGAATCGGCCGATTAGAATGGTTCTTATGGCGATCGAAAGGGTTTATCAAGACTTAGATCTGATTAGATTTTGGAGTCGATCGGTCGAGTAGTTTCAAAGTTATTTGGAAAACAAAAATTCAAAAACAATCTTTTTTCATGTTTTTAGCGCATAACTCCCCAACTGTTCGTGCGATTAGTCTCAAAACTTGATCAGACTTAGCTCTTGGATAGCCCTTACGATCGCCGTAAGATTCATCAAAATCTAACGATTGGTTTAAAAGATATTGCACGACAAAAATTTCTCTTTTTGTCGTACGATACCTTTGGAACGAATTAACCGATTTGAATGATTCTTGCGGCGATCGGAATGGTTCATCAAGACTTAGATCTGATTAGATTTTGGAATCGATCGGTCGAGTAGTTTCAAAGTTATTCGAAGAATAGAAATTGAGGAAAAAAAGATTTGTATAGGGGAAACTAATTATACTTATAACCTTCTTTAATTTATTATAGACACAATAGTATCAATTAATTGTAACGTATTTAACACAGCGGGAAGTTTTCGGGTTGGCCCACAGGTCAACCGGTTTCCTGATTTTTTTTTCTAAATTCTGTAAATGCATGAGGAATCAGTGAATTATTATTGAGATATTGAATTGATATGTGAATATAATGGTAATTCAATATATCTTAATGTACGTTTTAATGCTGCTGTTACACGTCAGTTGAAGATAATGTTTCATATCAAGTAGGTACTGCAATACGAGTTTATGTACACCCACTCTAAGATATATACAACGAAGGTTATCCTATGGCCTGGTTCTTTTCAAATTTAAGAATAATATCAATGAGAATTAAGGGGATAAGAAAGAATGGTATAATCGGTATAGAAACGGAAGGTCAAATGTCGGGTGGATTTTATATTGTGTCAAAAATAACCTAAACTTGATAATCCGTACGTTGAGGTTTGAATAATTATACATGAATTATCTCCAAAAAAATTTTTTGCGTAATAGTTTGTTTTTTTTTAGGCTGAATTTAAGTTACGAATTTTAAAAGTTTCGAACTGTGACATATTATCAATTTTAATATTTATTCAGACAATTATGCAGATTTTACAAAGAGTATATAGTCGATCACAAAAAAAAAAAAAGGAAAAACTGCACTAAAGATCCGAAATGCAGATTTTACAAAGAGTATATAGTCGATCACAAAAAAAAATAAAGAAAAAACTGCACTAAAGATCCGAAATGGCAAAAAATCTAAAACTTGAAATTCACTCACGGAGCTCGTGAGTCTAAAATAAATTTTTTGAATCATGGATTTTCGGAGTTTTTAATCTTTCCGAATTTTAATACCTATTCTGAATTGAAAAGATTTTTAAAAATCCGAAATCGTTTCAAATGAATTCAAATGAAAATGATGATTTAATGTTACAAAATTTGACCCCTTTCAAAAACTAGGATTTTTGCAATTCCATGACCATCGATGAATTTAGGATTGCAGAGTGACGATGAAACGGAGTTTTTTACTGTCCTCAAACTCCCCGAAACAATTTTGTTCAAAAAGCCGGATCTCGTGGGCTGAATTGAAACTTAATATCCCGGACGTGCGGTCTGAGGACTTTGAGGGTACCTACCCACATTAAACATAGGTACATACTTCAATGTACTGTTTGAGCTGCACTCTGGTTCGAAATATCAATATCACAGTGCAGACTCGTACCTCATAAAAAAAAATCCCCCCAAAAAAAAATTGACTAGTAGTTTTTATTCATTTAACTACATTTTTCGATTGTCTTTTTTTTTGTCATTAATTACTACAACGTAGATACGTACATGTTTAACGTACATACCGATATCTCGATCAGTATATAAAGTCGGTAAGTATAAGGCACATGTACCTACATATACATATATACTTGGGATTGAAACTCGTCACGGCGTCGTTAACGCCGAGTTGTGAAACGCCACCACTTTCACTAACGCAGCCAAGTTTCATAACCGTTATTATCGTATGACGGGCACCGCATGTATATATATATATATATATATAAAAAAACTAAAATATACACTTTCGTGTGCACATGTACATATTCACTACATCGCACATACCATATTATCCCATAAAACAAAGTATGGTATATATATAAATGCTGTGAACTTTGCACAGTCTCATCTTCTTCTTCTTATTCTTCGTATTCTATTTTCTTATTCATTTGCTGCTGCAAGCACACATTGCACCACTATAAGGTATATCTATAGCAAAGAAAACCTCTTCTTCGTCCTCCTTTCGATGATCAGACCATCGATATCTGCGATTTCACCGATGCAGTATACTCAAATGTCCTAAAACTATCTCCAATCCTAGAGATTGGATTTTTGAATTCTTTTGTCTATAATGGATGATCATAATTGAGTCTATTTACTTTCTATGTGGGATCTATGAAATCGTGTAACAGTTTGAATGTAGAGTTTCGATCGTACTGAACGATTCTACGATTTATTGCCACAGTCGAAACTCTGGAAATGGAATAAAATGACGACTAAGTGGACCAATTACCAGATAGATGGACGGTTTAAGTTATGTTTCCGTATACTCGGTCACCCAGAACAACTCTAGTTTATCGGACCGATCCTTAACCAGTGAACCAGTAATCAGACTCCCAGAGTCCCTGCAGCAGAATATCATCATCGTCGCGGTTGGTCAAGTTGTGAAATCGTTTACCTCCTGGTTACAGGAGTGCGAGGTTAACCCGGTTCCTTTAATGATTCAGCAAACCGTGTGTAATGCATGTATGTACGTACATACACATTCACATGGATACTGCATACGTACAGTGGAGATACACATTCAATGAAAAAGACTACGGGACTGGGTTGAATTATGTTTTTTCATTCATCCAAGATTTTGCTTCAGATTAAATATTGTACTGTACACACTCAGGTGTATTGAAAGTCGCTTTTATACACTCCATCATTTATTCGAAAGCGACTAAAAGTAAGATTTTAATCAACTGATTGAATGGATTAAAAATAAATCTACGGATAATCCGGGTTTCGTGATCGATTAAATAAGAATTGGTTAAAGAAACTATGGATTTATGTCAAGGGTGACCTCGGTCCTTTACAAAGTCAGGGGCTAATTCTGACATAGCATATCCTTGGCGGATCTAAACGCCCAAAACTTACCTTAACGCCCTCTGTATGGGAAATGTTTGAGCACAGGTTATCGATTAGCTTCCCATCTCACGCTGTGCGTGTAAATGTGTATAGGTATGGGTGTATATGGGAGGTTTAAATCAAATCTGATTTCAAGATATTATTATTATTATTATTATTATTATTATTATTATTATTTTTTTTTTTTATTAGGGTAGTTCAAAGGGTGGAAAAGAGGAACTTTTTTCATTTTCTTATCGTGAAGCTAATCGTGTGAGATAAATTATATATCTTTGTCAATTTTCTGACTAATAACTTCCGTAAATAATTAATCAATGATGTAGTGTCAGCGTTATTTTTCCATCAATTTTTTCTTTATGATAAAACAAAACTTCGACAATCGAAAGTGTTAACAAACGTGTCTCAATTTATAGAAATGATTTAAAAAAAAAAATCTAAGAATTTCGTGAGAATAAAATTTAATGAATTGTAAATCGTGCATGGCCAGTTTTATCCAGTATCTCGTACACTATATATTCAGCTACCGTTTCACGGTAAACTAATCGTCTAATCGAGCTAACTAGGGTAATAACTAATTAACTCTGAGAGACAGATTGTTAACGCAATGTTTTTAAAATGACTAAATTTCATTATAAATGAATAACAGAACATGTCGTGTCATACCTACTTCACGTTACACCATCTGCTAATTGTTAACTAAATTATTTAATGATAATAAAAAAATTTTCTAAAATGAGTCCGATATTTATAATTTATAAAAATTATGTATATGCAAATATTAATATGCAAATACATCTTTGTATCAGGAAATGATTGATTTTGTTCAAGCTGAATACACTCGATCGAAATACTTTCTCGAGATCCAAAAAATGAGAAGCTCATATCGATTCTTACTTTTATAAAAGCTCCTTTCATGAAACCACCTGTATCTCTTCTTTTTTCTTGTAAGTGGTCTTTATCATGCATATATGTGATGATGGAGACAGGGTTGGACATTTTCTGTATAGTTTTTTATGAATGAGAGATAAAATTTCGGAATTTGGATACGCCATTTATTAAAACTGTGAATAATTAGTAAACCAGATGATGTACCCAGGTCGTGTATCTTATAGAGAGTATAAGGATTTTCTCTCAGACTTGTGAGTTCGTGTTTGCTCATGGGTGGTAGGTATTCGCGTGTTCATTGCGCAAGAGCGTTAACCCCGCGCAGAAAGCACCGTTCAATATCCGGTAGGAAGAAGGTATGAAGGAAGGCGTAGACCTCCTACGAACAAACCGGGCAATCAAACACCTCCAAAATGGGTTATCTGCCTTTTATTTTCTCAAATTTTGGCTAAAACGCACCGTGTTATTTCATATAAATAAAGAAAATAGAAAAATGACACGTCAGGGTTTATATCTTGAGACTTTATTCCGCAATCAATGCCCCCGTTACTGCGTGGGTGCTTCTCCGCTTATACCCTATACCATTCGGTATCTAGATCCAAGCTTTCCACTTCTTATGCGTTAGCGAGGGAAAGTGTGCAAACTCTCGCCAGCTAATTGTAGGCCCAGGTGCCTTCTTCTCCTTCTACTTTTTTTACTCTTCTCTTTTCTTAACTCTTGAGGCCTCAATTACACATTGTGTTTCCTTAAAAAATAAGAAGTGGTTATATCAAGCAACTAGGTATATCGAGCACAGTTGCTTGTAACCAAACCAACTTTCTTATACATTTAAAATTTACTCTTGCAAAATTTGTAGATTTTTAACCTAAACCATTGCAACATCTTCTCATTGAAGAAGAACACTTTTCTCTTATTTGACGTTGCATTTAAAATTCTTTAGCCAATGGTACAAAATACTAACCAGAGTTCAGCGGAACGTGAACAAAAGAAACAAGCCGGAAAAACAGTTTTTCGTAGTACTTTTCATCAAAAAGTAAAAAAAAGGATGGGTTTGTCAAGGGAAGAAAAAGTATAAAAAAGTAACGAAAACTCGAAAAAAAAGATCAAAATTGAAAATTTCACATAAAAAAATGCCCTATATATTGACAAGCAACAATTTCATAGAGTGCGTTTAATCCCAATTCGATCTGGGTACACTTACAATTTCTTCTTGTCATTGGCAAGGATCGCCCTATATATTGACAAGTAACAATTTTATACAGTGCATTCATTCTAATTCGATTTGGGTATATTTACAATTTTTTTTGGTGTCATTGGCAAGGAATGCCCTATATATATGAAATTCTCAACTCGGAAGAATATATTCCTTCATTCAGAAAGGTAATACAAAGAAAAAAGTATAGGTTTGTCAGTAAAACAGCGAAAATCGTTTCATTTCCGGTAGAATCGGAAGTTCAAATTAAACGAGACATGGGAATTTTTCATGCCCATCATTTAGTTGTAAAGTCCTGTGAATTTCAGATTTTTTCATCGAGCCGTTTCCGAGATCATCGCGCGAGTTTGTCGAAGAGGCCGACAGACAGACCGACATCTTTCTAAAAAGCTGTTTTTCGGATTCTAGAGGGTCGAAAACGTGAAGATTCGTTGAAATTAGCAAAATTCACTTTTCGACCAAAACCAATACTTTTTTTACATCACCGTAGGTGATGAAAAGTAAAAAGAAAAAGCCAAAAAACAATTGAGCAAAGTAGTGGCCAGTTTGAGGGCAACTTATGGGAGGTTTTCTCCAACTATTGAAATTAAACGTTCAGATCGTGAGATCGGTTGAAGTTGAGGTTGGACTCTCTCCTGCAAGGAGTAGGTAGGTAGGTACCAATAGTTTATATATCAACGGAGAAAGTCATTCATTCCCCATATCTAGGTTTCCGAGATATTCATGATCGTTGCTGTGCTTGCCGTTTACAACAGACTCGCTTACTTGCGGGAGTGTAACGTGAATTTCACGTTTTGAGATTATTTTCTGGTATTTTACCTACCTAACTCCTCACCTAATACCCGCTATGTCTCTATACAGACATAAAACTAAACTCTCAACTTTAATGAAACTCGAGCGAGAGCTGACCGAGCTAGCCTAGCTTCTACTTTCTCAGTTTCTAAGAAAGTGGTGTGTTATTATTTTATCTACATGTCGAGTAGAGACATTGGTTAAACGATTTCGCAAATGGCATGAAATATCAGCAATATGAATCTGCCGTCAAAGCCTTCATTGATTCTATATTTCTGATATCATTTATTAATAATATGTATGTCCGCAAAAGTGACACGGTTAAGTTTTCTCAACTGACATGACACAGAGCTGTTAAAAAAAATTAAACAAAATAAAATAAAAAAATTATATACTAGTCGAACTCTTGCTACTGGCCTGGATTTTTGACTCAAGTACATATGTACCTATCCGATCGTTCAAGCTAGGAGGCATATAATCGCAGGACTTAGAAAGTCTCATGACCCGACCCAACACAATCTAGTAGACAAACAGATCGGACAGCAATGATATCGCATCTTATTATACGCCTTTCACCTTAATAGTGAATCTTTTAAACCGAATATCTTTTGAACTCTTCATACTTTAGAAACTGAGTAGGAAAAAAAATATATATAATGTATAAAAATTTCATAATTTATCGACAAATCGACGAATTAATTTCGAATCGTTGGAAATAAAAAAAAAGAAAAATATATTATTTCATTAAATTTTGTATCAAAGTGCGCAAATACTATATGAATAAATTTATATATAAATATATATAACATATAACTAATGAATAAAATACTTAATAATTAGCTTTTTGTCAACTGAAAAGATTCTTTCTTCTTATAAAGAAGAAGTTATTTCCTTTTCTTTTCACTCCTGGCTGATTGAATAATATATATTTCATATATATATATTCATATGTCAATACCCGCACACGTATATACAATTTTGTTGGCTATTTGTATCTGCATCACGTAAACCCGTATAAATAATACTAGAGCATGTTATTCGAACGGCAGACGTCCGTAATACTACAGCAGATGGATGAAGAGCGTTTCTTTTCATACTGGCCATCGCCATCTGCTCGTGATTACCGCGTCTTTTAAGGTCCCTTTTGTTATATACATATATATAATATGTATATATATATATACATATATCGAATCTTGTTAAATTGATTAAAACATAAACGCCGAAAAAGAATTGTATTATATTTTATAGTCGTTTTATTTATATAGATATATAATATATATATTTATATAATAACATTTTATGTAATAAATATTTACATGCATTTGGTTTTGATATTATTTTTTTTCTTTGGATTTTTTGATTTATCAAAAAATATATTCACCCTCTTATAATAATACTTGAAGAAAAAAAAAATAATAAAAAAATATTCTTGAACTTTTCATGTATAAAGAAACTAAAATCATAATTATTTTGAATTTAAAATGAGTTAATCATTCTTTAAAATAAGGATTTTCAACAACGAAATTTGTACCTTCGCAAGCGATCGATTTGTAAGCCCATTTGCGATTCGATCTGAAAAGAAAAACGGTTATTCGGCTTAAATAATTTCCGAAATCAATCTATTGCGAGGTAAGTTAAAGCATGTATGATTTATTAATATCTTACCTGCATTCGTGTCCACATTTTGTTGATTTACATTTAGAACATGGGAAATGACAACCCGGACAATTCTGATCTAGACAGTCGCAAAGATTTTCGTTAGTTTCAATGTAGATCCCTTTTTCGTCGTATAATATACCCTTTTTACCACTATTAGTACGATAAAGTCTGTGGTTTAGTTTACGTTTTTCACGTTCGCTCGTCTCGGGATCAAAATCGCTTAAAAATGGTTTAAAACCTTTCTCCAATGAAATTTCTGCCATTCTTAATAAACGTGCGTTCTGAAACGATAAAATAATCACGTTTCAATTTTTTTCGTTTGCTTTTTTTTTTTATCGGAGTACAAATACTCAATCGACTACTGCGACATCTACCGGACGATTTTTAAACTCAATCTTAAATCACGTGCTCTAAGAATGAAGAGCACGAAGTCGCCTGCAAAAGTTTCAGTAGTCATAAATTTAAGACAAGAAAAATCTGTAACTATTTATTATTATTATTTTTTTTTTTTTCGTTGCAAAGATTTTGGCAAATATCTTGATCTTTCTGTTTCGTATAATTCGAAGTTTGTTTCGGGAGATTTTTTTCTACGGCGAAGTAAGAGGAAGCGAATATAATAATACAAAGAGAAAAAAGAATGTGACAACTCACTACTCCGTCGGTATTCCGTGTATTCTCTTCGCTCATCCTTCGAATACTGACATCGATATTACGTAATCGTATGATTTTTAAATCTCGAATTCTCGAGTCAGGCGCACCATGTGGCGACAGTGGCGTCCTTCAGGTATTCTATATACGTCACAACGTAATGAGAAATATCATTTTTATAGGTTAAAAATCAACGTAGAAATATATCCAGTTCTTTTAGCATTTATATACTGACTATAATAATCAAGTGAAAAGTTTAGCCGATAGAAAAATATGACACCATTTAATACATCGATATCTTTTCACTGAACCAGACGTATAAAAGAGGCTTCAGTTTTTCCGGAAACCTCCAGTTGTTAACCGCGTGCAAAACCGCTAACGCGCTCTAGCGTGATTTTAACAAAACTCACAACTGATAGCGGCGCTAGAGTCTGTTGATAGTGTTTCAAAAGTTCATCTATTCGATAGATGCAACAATTTTCTACATTTAGAATATCGGAGAGAATAGCCAGAGAATAAAAACGATTTTAGATCAATTTTCTATACGTACACACAAAAAAAAAAAAAGAAAATAAAGAAAAATTAATTTTTTTGGAAACAGAATGAGTCAAATTTTCTTACCGACAGGAAGTTGAGACGTTTTGTTGTTTCCTTTTAGCTCATATAGTTTCCCGGAATTGTTTTCTGATAAAATTCGACTATACATATTGTAACGTTTTACCGGAAGTGAGATAAACTTAACAAAATATGTTTAAGATTATTATACATGGTAGAATAAAAAAAAAAAAAAAAAAAAAAAAAAAAAAAGAAAAATCGTCAAATAAGAAAGTTGAGCGATAAAAATACTGAAGAAATTTTTATAAAAATGAGAGAGAAACTAGATTAAACTAAAAACTGCTAAGTATACGTAGAGAATAAAACTACAATATACGAAGTATATTGTGCTGATGTTTGCAGCAGGAGTATCTTCTAAACTGTTACAACCGGAGTAGAGTAGGTTGCTTGATACTCATTTCTACCATCATACATGTATTGTATGTTGTTCAACGTAATCATACTCAAGTCAGTCATAGTAGATTGTATACAAAGATAGTTATTTTGTTACTTCAGTAGTTTATTTGAAATGGGAAATTTTTGGCGCTAAATTTTCGTACAGCTGTAACATTTTACCCCAATTTGTGATATTCTTGTTTTTTTTAACGATTTTATTTATTTATCTATTTATTTTAGTATTTATTTATCACATTTTGTATACATGTATTGCAGTCACGACATACGTTACTACAACGAGTGCGAATAAATACTCGTAGGTATACTATAATATGACTATAGATCGAGTATTAGCGTAAAAGAAAGTAAAGTTATCGCATTATAGCCAGGTCTCTAATCGATGTAAATAAATCGTTTTAACGGTTTTCGGCGTGATCGAGATACATTTAAATAACGATCGCTAAGAGAAGAAATACATGTGCTTACACGATCTATCTATTGCTTTGAGCTATATCATATCCATAGACTATGAGAGAAGACAGAAAGAAAGAAGGAAAGGAAAAGAGAAGAAAAAAAGAACTATCGATATTTAAATACATGGATACATAATATCTTCATCTTGATCTTTATTACAATGTTCGATCGAATAGAGCGTTAACTTTTCGTTTCGACTTTTTTAACTTCTCGCAATGAAAATTGAAAATTTTCATAAAAAAAGGGAAGTTATTGGTTTCGGTCCGATTTTCGAAAATCGAGTTTTCATCAGATCTCGACGTTTTGGGGTTCTAGGAAGCTATTCTGACTATTTTTGGATGGACGTCCGTACGTGTGTGTATGTAAACAAATTTTTGTCATACGATATCTCTAGAACGAATCGACCGATTGGAATGGTTCTTATGGCGATCGAAAGGGTTTATCAAGACTTAGATCTGATTAGATTTTCGAGTCGATCGGTCGAGTAGTTTCAAAGTTATTTGAGAAATAAAAATTGAAAAACAATTTTTCTTCACGTTTTTAGCGCATAACTCCTAAACTGTTCGTGCGATTAGTCTCATAACTTGATCAGACTTAGCTCTTGGATAGCCCTTACGATCGTTGTAAGATTCATCAAAATCGAACGATTGGCCTGAAAGATATTGCACGACAAAAATCTCTCTTTTTGTCGTACAATACCTTTGGAGCGAATTAACCGATTTGAATGATTGTTGCGGAGATCGAAAGGGTTCATCAAGACTTAGATCTGATTAGATTTTGGAATCTATCGGTCGAGTAGTTTCAAAGTTATTCGAAGAATAGAAATTGAAGAAAAAAAGATTTGTATAGGGAAAACTAATTATACTTATAACCTTCTTTAATTTATTAAGAACACAATAGTATGAATTAATTGTAATGTATTCAACACAGCGGGAAGTTTTCGGGTTGACCTACAGGTCAATCGGTTTCCTGATTTTATTATTTTATTTTTATTTTTAGTTTTTTAGTTTTTCTCAAATCGATTTGAATTTTCTACAATTTTTGGAAACGACCATATTGATCGACACAATTTAAAAATCATGTGTCAGATATCAAAACTTTTAAGCTTGGGACCAGTACATGGGTAGATTTTTCCTTTTTACTGGTTTTAAACTTTTCCTGTTAAAAAAAAACGTTGATAAAATTAGAACCTGGAGTCATTTTACCATGGATGGTTGCTGAAACATTTTTATATGTCACACTGGATTTTTGAAAATCTTTTGCAAATTTTTTTGGATTTTTTTTCAGATCAAAAGAAAAAAAAAAAAAAAAATTGCAAATGGTAAAATGGTTTCGAAAAATCTTTAAAAAAATTTTCAAAAATCCGGTGTGACGTATGAAAATGTCTCAGCAACCATCCATATAGTAAAATAACTCCCATTTCTAATTTTGTCTACGTTTTTATTCGGAAAAATTTTGAAAACAGTATAAGAAGGAAAAATCTCTCCATTCCAGTTCTAAGCTTGAAAATTTTGATACCTGACACCCGATTTTTCAGAATGTTTTCAGATTTTTAAATTGTCTCGATCAATATGATCGTTTTTAAAAATTGTAGAAAATTCAAATCAATTTGAAAAAATCTAGAAAAAAAAACTGCGTGTTTTTCAAAGTGAGATCAATCGTATAAAAAATTGCGGGCCCAATCCGAGAGGTCAAGGGTCAAAACCCAGGTTGAGTTGACGTGGAATGCGCCCCATTAACATAAATTAAAATTAGTGCTAAAATGAAAGAACGTTGATATACGATTGAATATATATACAGTGGCTAAAAATAAAAAATAAATGAAAAATAATAATTTATAAATTCTGGAGGCCGAGTCCTTCGGTATAATACATTCGATGATAAATATCGTATATACCGATTAAGAAACTGATAGCCAAAACAACTCGAATGAACAAAAAAAAAAAAATTAGATTGAAAAAGGTCTTGAATAAACAATAATCAATTTTTTTTATCTTTTATTTCTTCTTCTTAGATTTTATTTTATTGGTTTCGGTTAAAAAATGACTTTTGCTATAATAATTGCATTGAATCTTTACATTTACGAGCCTTTGGTATTCGAAAAACAGGTCGAAAGAAATATGGAAAGTCTGTCCGACAATATCCTGGAATTATCTCAGAATTACGACGGGATTAAAAATTTCTGAAATTTACAGAATTTTACATTCGAATAATCAGCGTGAAATTTAATATATCTCTTAATCATTTTGAACGTTTGCTTCTACTGGATAAAAAAAAAAAAAAAAAACGACTTTTAATTGGGGATCGGGTTAAAGTTCGAAAATTTAAACGTTGCGAACGGTGAAAATTTCGAATTTTAATATCACCCAAGTCACAGTTTTCGAAAGTGTGTTTCCCCAAAAGTTTGCATTACAATTAATCGATTAAAAAAACTTCAAATCGAAAGACACCGAAGGTTTAAAACTCCAGGATTTAAAATTCTTCACGTATGGAGGGTCATGCCCCCCGAATTAAATTTTCGGATTCTTGAACCATTCCGATCCTTCCAAACTTCAATGTCCTAAACCTCAACGATTCCGAAAGTTGAAAATCGTCTGAAATAAATTCAAAATCTTGACCGTTCAGAAACTTTGAAAATTCGGAACTTTAACCTAGTCCTTTTTATTTTATAACTAATGACCTAAATTTTTCACATATATGTTCCCATAGCATTTTTATTAATCACGTTATGTTCTAAAGCAATAAAAAAAAAAATGTCCAATTTTTTATTTGTCTTCTTTTTTTCTATCAAAAATTGTCCCTGATCGTAGGTTGAATCCTACAATGATAGATTAGGTACGAGTATACATATAGATCCTTAGTAACATTATAAACGGCGATACAGTCTTGTCTACCGTCTCTATTCGGTATAATCATGGTAAGGTACAAGAAACAAGGTAGTAAGATAGGTAGGTAGATAGGTGTAAGGTATATACCAATAATACAGCTGCAAAGTAATCCGGCGCGTGTTGATATTAGCATTTATTTATATCTCTTGACCCGGAATACGGTAGACTAGCGCCTTTCCACGCAGTGCAGCAACAGCAAGAGCAACAGCAAGAGCAACAGCATCAGCAATCGACCCAATATCGTGTGAAATCTGGAACGGGCGAGCCGACTGACCTGATATAGGTATATCTATACCAAAGACTAGCCTTTTTTATTTTTTATATTAAATTCAAGCCTCCCTTCTACACGACATTACAGTCTATACTCGATTTTCCCACTATCATAAGCCGAGGTACTTTTAACTGGGCGCAGATAATCGCCTGTAGTTAATAGTAGACAGTCAATGTGGTACATTTAGGTAAAACCACCCGATTCTGGTTTAATTGTAATTAAAAAATGAACGAATAAATAAATAAATAGGGTATGTGGGTGGGTTTCACGGTATGTATACCTCGCCTTCTGCGCATATACATATGTATATTAAATTTGTTGTTAAACCATATTTATGGTAATTGTATGTTTAGATATCTATTTGTATTATGTATTCAGTATCATTAATTTTGTATTCTTATTAATTGATATTCGTATATAGGAACAAGAATAGCAATTAGTATATATCTAGGTATTTATCTCCTTCTATTAACGCTCATTATTGTATTATTTTTTCTTTATTTTAGCATCATAAGTTATTAGTTTGATTAACGTTTGAATTATGACAAGTATTTATTGCTATAATTAGTATTGATATAGTATTCGGTTTTTAGCAATAAATTAATCGTTAATTCATCGTTAGGTATTTATATGTGTCCGGCTTTCGTTTTCGTACATTATGATGTATGAGGTATAAGTATTTAGTATATGTATTCACTTTTTTTACTGATCTCGTAGTCTACGAAACTCACTTCTATTCATAAACAATCAATACTCTTTATAATCTGATATAATTAATAGCTTTTATCCTAATTCAATTGATCAGTATTTAACATTTAGTAGCTAATACTAATCTAGTATTCGATATTCACATTTCTCCTTCTACAGTCAATATATGTTTCATCAGAATATAAAACCTTTATTAATAGTATCTGGTATTTAGTATTTAGTATTCGTATTCAGTATCCAGTATTAGTATCTAATATCCAGTATTAGTATCTAGTATCCAGTATTGGTATCTAGTATTTAGTATCCAGCATTGAGATCTAGTATTTAGTATTGCATATTAGTATCTAGTATTAGTATTCAGTATTAGTATCCATTATTCAATATTTATGCTTCTTCACTTCGGTCAATATTCTACATAAAATTAGGCACAGATTTTATTTATACGCGAACGATTAGTATTTATATAGTATCTAGTATTTAGTATTTAGCATCCAGTACTGACATCTAGTATTCGATATACACATTTCTCCTTCTACAGTCAATATATGTTTCATCATAATATAAAACCTTTATTTATAGTATCTAGTATGCGTATTTAGTATCCCGTATTAGTATCTAGTACCCAGTATTAGTATCTAGTATCCAGTATATTTAGTATTCCATATTAGTATCTAGTATTTAGTATCCAGTATTAGTATTCAGTATTAGTATCCATTATTCAATATTTATGCTTCTTCACTTCGGTCAATATTCTGCATAAAATTAGGCACAGATTTTATTTCTACACGAACAATTAGTATTGATTATTTATTATTATAAGATATAAGTATATCTATTTCCAAATACTCTTCGGTAGACTTGAGATACTAAATTAATAAATGAATATATTCAAAATTAATTCCTTCATTATCGTCATACACACGCATAGCTTTTATTTTTACATGAATAAATTAATATAGTATTTAGTATTCACCGTTGATCTATATCCAGTAATATAGTATTCACTTTATTTCAAAAAATGAAAATTATACTCTTTATATCAGATAATATAAATATTTCAACACTTCATAAATAGTGACTATCAATTACTTAGTATTCAGTATATCGATCTAGTATCCTTTATTTTTTATATCATTTACTAGTCCATGCTACTCTTCATTCCCACCTGGATATTTAATATTAATCTACTATTTATAGAATACTTATGTCTCTCCTTTAAACGATCAATACTCTTTATCATTAGATAAAGCACTCAAGCTCACCTACAACTGAATACTTTTTTTTGGGAGGGGGGTGGGGGGTTATTCTTATTTCTAGTATCGATCCTCGTTAGCACATGTATATTAAGTACCGATCACTATCTTTCAATATTTACTCTTCTTCTTATCTAACGGTAAATATAATGTTCTCCAATCTCAAATACAAACCTATATGTATATACATCTATATTATTTTTATATCCTGTGTAGATTAGCTAATAGTAATTATTTACCATCCAACATCTATCTATTCTAGTATCTAGTATACTTGCTACTATCGATCTTAAATATCTTTCTTTCGACTTATTTTATTACTTAAGTATTATAGATTATTTATAATATCAATATAGATAAATGTCGTTTTTGGAAATAATAATAAGTTAAATATACTGTCTGGTACCGCGAATAAAACTGTCATAGTATATATGTACTTAAATATAAATAAGACTATAATATAAAATAGTATAAAATACTTGGAAAAAAATATTTATCATTTCTTTTCTTTCTTTTTTTTATTGTATACTGAAAAGGGTGACTTAGTGGACGATGAAACAACGGACATTGATCGCGAGTATATGTAGAAAGGCCAGTAGAACAAGGCTGTACTGTACTGTATAATGGTAATTATTAACCATATTCTCTCTTTCGTTCGTGGGGCGTATATAATATTCACAGCTATAAAACTGAAGCAACTAGAATTTTGTTTTTTTTTTTTTTTTTTACTCTTTTTTTTCTATGATTTTACCGTGTATATCAGAAAAACAACAACAAAGAAAATGAATAAAAGTCTATATAAAAAAAAAATTCATTCCTTTGTCTAAAGTGTGTCAAAAAAACAAGAGAATTTATTGATTCACGTATATATATATCTTTCTCTCTCTATCTATATACATACATATATTAATCTATCTCTATCTCTATCTCTTTATATTATACCTGCACCCGAACGTTCTATTCACGACTTGCGAAGTCTTGACCTCGCGCAAACTAAAATGTGTTAATTCAACCGTCTAGATTATACATATATATATATATATATATATATATATATATATATATATATATATATATATATATATATATATATATATATATATATATATATATATATATATATATGTATACTATGCTTTTCTATATAACTATATATATATATATATATATATATATATATATATATATATATATATATATATATATATATATATATATATATATATATATATATATATATATATATATATATATATATATATATATATATATATATATATATATATATACATCGCTGAATTAATTAGGCAGAAAAACTTGATCGTATAGCGCGCTCATCGGCCTCTGTATTTACCAGTTATTCATATACGTATACAAGGATCATATGAAGAGACGTGTGTTTCTATACATATACCGTAACCGCCCACAAAATTACTCAAATATAATAATTTTATTATCGATGATGATATTATTCCTATAAAATATTGTATATTTTTTTTCTTTTGTTTTTCTAGTAAATTTCATCATTTTTTTTTTTCAAAACAGTTCTTTTGTTTCTTTATTAGGTTATGTGTATAAATCTATATCGTTAATTGATTTCTGAATGTTACTGCGGAACAGTAGTATCTACCATGCTGCTTGCTGGCTGCTTGCAGACGCGCTTACATGACGGTATACATATATCTATCATATATACATATACATATATATATATATATATATATATATATATATATATATATATATATATATATATATATATATATATATATATATATATATATATATATATATATATATATATATATATATATATATATATATATATATATATATATATATATATATATATATATATATATATATATATATATATATATATATATATATATATATATATATATATATATATATATATATATATATATATATATACAAGTACGAGTATATATGTACGCGAGTTGTCGCACTTTTCAATTGGACACAGGTCAGGTAACTGGAATTACACTCCCCTTGAAATGGTGGACCAGATATGAACGCGCACGCTCCAAATTTACTTTGTAATGAAAAATTTTAAAAACCAAAAAAAAAAAAACAATTAAATAAAAAATAAAATAAAATAAAACTTGACAATTTTGATAAAAAAATTCTGTATATTATATAGATAGACAAAAAAAAAAAAAAATACATATATGATCTGTATTAACTCCTTGACTATGAAACTGTATATACATATAAAAAATCTTGAAAAGTAAAGAAAAAAAAAAAAAAACAGGGAAGGAAATATTTGAGCAAAAAACAAAAAAAAAAAAAAAAAAAAATGAGAAAATAATATTTAAACAACTTATGAATTCGGGTTGACGATCATTCACCACCAGTCTCCTCAATCAGCTCCGGTTGCCCCACCTAAGTAGGATCTCTGACTCCTTGCTTGCTGCAAGCAATACTATATGTATAACTCCCTCCAACCTCTCTTGTATACTTACTCGACGACGTTGCTCTCAATAGAGCGAGAACGCAGGTGACGGGTCACCACCGGTAGGTAGATACGCTATTTACCTACTTCGTACGCCCCCGTATAGGCCCACCTATACACTATATGTAATACCTATACCTATGTATAATATACATGTATATACATATCTGTATATGTATATAAATTTATACACAATACTGCTGACAATTTCATGTCAACTTTATTATAAACGATCGACCGTATGACGTTGTTTTTTTAGTTTGTATACGGCATACCCTTATAATATATTAAGGTGATTCAAAAAACGTAAAAAAATATTTCAAATAAAATTTCCCCAAAAATAATCTCTATATAAATTATATTTTGATAGGCGACATAGTTCAAGCGATTTTTTTGTATATAATAGTTTTATCTTAACATCATGATTTTTCACACTTTGAATTCAAAAAAAAAAAAAAATAATCATTATGTAAAATTTGTTGAAAAAAAAAAAGTTTATTTCAAAATATATAACAAATAAAATTCATTTGAAAATGAATATTTTTCAAACACATTTTATACTGCAATGATTTCTTTTTATTAAAAATGTGAAAAACCATTTATACCCAATATTATTGAGTCAAAAAATTATTATAGAAATCGTTTGAGCTATATCTTTGAAAATTGATTTTATAGAATTTATATATTTGAGGATATACCTTTTTCCATTTTTCTTTTTTCTTACAACGATGTATTAACGTTTTTTCACGTAATGGGGGAAGAAAAAATCTATATATATATTTATTATTTATACATAAATTTATAGTTACGTTCAAACGTATTGGATACAGACAGTATGTATGTACCTGAACCTATCTGCCTTCTATCTACATCTAAGCATCTCGGTGCAGGTCGTGGCCTACTTAAAATAGTGACTGTCTGCTGGATCCGAACAGCAGTAGTAGTAGCAGCAGCAGCAGCAGCATTACTTCCTCTCTAGTTATAGTATAAGGTAAAAGGTTTTGGTTAGTCGCGTCGTCTTGAGTGGAGGTCGAAACTGATCGTCGAAACACACGTAGGCATGCTTATACATATTTCGATACTATACGGACGAATGAAAGCGATATTTTGATCTTTGAATTAAATGGCTATAAGGTAGCCGTGAAACGAACTATGTATACGTATATACTATAAACACATTATACCTATATATTATAGCTTTATTATATTTTATTTATTTATATACACCCATGGAAGATGGACCAGTTCCGAAAGTTGAACCTTGTGATTTCTAAGTTTATATAGAAGACTTGGAACTATAAATTGTGTGATACATGTAATTCGGTTTATATAAATATTAGGTATATTTATATGAATTAGACCCGAACAACCATTTTTTATATCGTCTGAAACAACTTGAAACGTGATTATAATAATGATCCTGTAAAAACTTTGACTCAATCGTATAATAAATAATTTCAAGAGCTAGGTCGTACATTGAGTCTAAATTTTTTCTATACTTAATTAACACGTGAAAATTGTTTTATAAACATTCAGTGAACATTGAATTTTTTACTGGGCTATTCAGATTGATTTTTTATTCCTTCTTACAATTGGGTTTTATTAAATATTAGTATAAAAGGTATTTGTAGATTATTTTCAAAATATATATATCTCCGAAATGAAGAGAATTATAGTAATTTTCCAAGAGAGCTTTTTTCAAGAAAATTTTATGAACTAAAGAAAAGGTATCTTAACATTTTTCGCTAAGCTAAATAGTTTCAGAGATAATCGTCGTAGAAATCATAAATATGTAATTCAACTATGTTTCATGTCCTAAAACCTAGTTTTAGGAAGTAAAAATAATCAATCTAC
The DNA here is from genome assembly GCA_963924015.1 of Macrophya annulata. Classification (NCBI taxonomy): domain Eukaryota; kingdom Metazoa; phylum Arthropoda; class Insecta; order Hymenoptera; family Tenthredinidae; genus Macrophya; species Macrophya annulata. Next base: position 10,836,344 of record OZ001263.1, read on the forward strand.
GATTAAAATGTATATTCATCATATAATTAAAGCCTCGCAGAAATTCAGACTGCCCATACACGATTGCCCAGTAAAAATTCAATGAGTACGTGTACTAAAAGTTCAAAAAAAAACAATTTTTACGTGTTAATTAAATAAAAAAAAAAAAAAAATAAATTGAGTCTCAATGCGTGAAATACTCAAGTTTGAAGTTATTTCAGAAGGAATCAATTTTATCTGACAGTCGAATTTTTAATCTACAGCAGCACCATCAATTCGAATAATTTACTATAATATTTATGATCGTTATAATATTTTTATACGGTAAAATTAAATCGCGTATCGTTTAAGCTTAATTTGATAATAAAATATCAAATAAACAGACACGTCATGTCAATAATTTGACTGTCTCATATTGTGACAGTTAATGGTATAGATACGATGATATATAATATACATATAAACTAAGTATAGAAAGAAATACAGAAGAGCTGACTTTGTTTTTTTAGTAAATTGAAATCAAAAAAAAAAAAAAAAAGAAATATGCAGAGGACACGGATTTATATTGAAACTAATAATAAAAATGAAATATAAGATAAAAGACAGGAAATGAAAAACAATCCGCATATATATGTATACATATCTAGGTATATACGTATTAGAGCACGTATAGTCATATCTGCATATCGCGCAACCATATATCAGCTCAGGGTTTAAAATCGAGTATTATAACACGTGGTGTGGGTTTATTGGACGAAGTCGAGTAGTGCGAAGTAGTCAATTTCTACAAAGAAACGTATACATAGGTTTATATATATATATATGTATAATGTATAATATATATATATGTATGTATATATAGATATAAGTGAGTAAGTAAGTTTTGCGCGGCAAACGAGACCAGGTCAAATCGGCCCAGGGACAGTTTAATAATTAGCTTGACCGGGTTGATCGTAAAACGGATGAAATATTGACTAAATATAGCCAGGGTCAGATGCGAAGTGGCGTCAGGGGCGGACGACCGACCGACCGACCGACCGACCGAACGAACGAACAACCGACCGACCGACCGAACGACCGACCGACCGAAGGCAGAAACTCAAAGATGGCTTCTCCCGGCGTTCGTTGGCAGCAGCTGTCAAATGTAGGCCGCCAGCAAAACGCCTCCTCCTCCTCCTCCTCCTCCTTCAACGCAGGGTAGACCAAGTGAATACATGTATATACTTATATACCTATATGTATACATCGACAAATGTACATACTCTTCATTTTTATACAATTTATTTAACATATATTTATACGTTTCTGTATAAATATGTATATGTATTGTATATATGTGTATAATCACTGTGAATAATTATACCAGACCTTCCGCATATCCGCGCGATTATTTATTGATTTTTTTTTTATTTTTATTATTAACACTAATAATAATAATAATCATGATACAAAATATAGATAGGTATGTATATGTTTAAGGTATATCCTATATATTATTCATGTAAGATTAATATCTGTGCAGATATCGTGTTAACACTTTGACATATATACTGTAAGAAAACTTGTATATTATATTGTGATTTATTATATATGTATATACATATATATTGTATATACATATATCTAACGAATAAAAGATGAATGAAAAACTATTGAGAAATTGACTATATAATATAACATATATATATAAAGTTAAGTTCAACGTACCTGTAATTCAAGGTCTTTTTAAGGGGTGCCCATATGTAGATTAAACAACAACAAAAAACAAAAACAAATAATAACAATAATAATGATAATAATTATTATTATTATATCTTCTACAAACTATGTAAATCGTATCAATCGTTGCAACTATCCCGCAGACTTTAATATAGAAATGTTTTTTTTTTTTTTATATATATAATAAAGAAAGAGAGAGGATTATAGTGTGGATATTTTACATTAATAATTGTATTTATATCTACATATCATACATGTAGTAGACCTAATTTAATATGTTTAATTTACTAGAAAGATTGTATAATTTAAATGAGCACCGCTGTTGAATGGAGGGTCGAGGATGGAGGAGGAGGATAAGGAGGGAGAAGGAGAGGGCGGACGGGCCGAGGCTGTGACCGACTTCTCGTACTCTTAAGTGGCACGCGACTTTCCCCCTCCTTCACCTCCTCCTCCTCCTCCTCCTCCTTTTCCTCCTTCTCCTCCTCCTCCTCCCTCTACCAAATAGGCCTGGGTTACTCATAATCAGTCAGAGTAGATGTGCTGATCGTGTGAATAAGCGAACGAACGAGCCATCCTGCATCGTGCGTATATACGTATATATATATATATATATATATATACGTCGTGCACTGCTATATATACATATAGTGCAGTAAAAAGAAAATCAACAACAATAGCAGGACAGTTTGAGTTTATACTCTAAATCGACAGCTTCAATATTATTCAGAAATCGAATAAACTGACGATCACTGTATACTCAATGCTTATAATGTTTAATTTATTATATGAAGAACGTAATTGTTACGATGAGTTTATTACTTTGAACGGTTACGAGGGCGATCTTCTGCAGTTCAGAGCTTGTGTATTTTAATGTACATTAAATCATGCAAAATTTAGCTCTGGTCTATACGATCCGCGATTCTATAAAGAATAAAAAGAGATGAGATGAGACTGTGATGGGAATCTGACGATGAGAGTTTCGAGGGTTTTTCCCTACTTTATCTTTTTTCTCTTCTTCTTTTTATTCTTCTTATTCTTTATCGAGTCGCGTTATGGGCATATTATACTTACACGCACGTTACGCTATAATCTTATACCGTGGCAACGGTTCGATGTAGTAGTACAGTAGCTGCTCGCGCAATTTGCTTTAACTCTTCACTTTCTCTCTAACCACGACGACGACGACACGCTGTTTAAACTAGACGTTTCATCGAGCGGGACGTGTGAAGAATTTTCGAACAGCTGTAGCGAGATAAACACGAGATACGCTATTTACAATTTTCAATCTTAAAAAAAAAAATATATATATATATATAACTTTTTGATATACATAAAAATAATTCTCGAATTTTATTTATTGTTTAAAAAAAAAAATATATATATATATATTTTTTTAAGACGACATTTATGTTCGCCTAATTTTCGACGCTCATTTTTTATAATAAACTGTGCATTAATATATTCCCGGGGAAATATGAAACGTTTAAAACAAATTACCGTTTTTATTTATATTTAGAAAATTGCAGAGAAAAACAATAATCGAAAATTAATTTGACACAGTATGGTTATAATATGAATGAGCACAAATTGTCTACCTATAATACGTATACGTATACATATATTTATTATTCGTATATTTATATTTCGCAAACATGCGAAAATTAATTTACGATACGGTTTTATCATTCATCGTATTATAGCTATAATAGATGTCCATATATGTTTTAGTTTTACTGTATTCAGAGCAGGCATATAACGTATATATGTATTTACACATATATATACATACACCTATGTAATTATAACCTCGTATTTATTGATAAACGCGTATATATATTTTATCGATAAGCGAGTGATTAGAACTAACGGCTGTATGTACATATATTTATAAAACGAATTATTATCATCTATACTTAATACTCCCAGCTGCGATTTTCGAACTAATTAAACACGGAGGAATCGATGAGAGAAAAGATCGAAAAAAAAGACCAGTCAGATGTAATTAACGTCGAAAATGCTATTGCATGACAATTGAATGAGAAATTTTTTGCTAAATTTTCATATAATTTGCTTTATTTAATTATTATTATTATTATTATTATTTTTATTGCAGAAATTAATTAATAGCTATTATATGTATTATACATATGTAGTACAATATTCGGTGTGTGTGAACTCTGAACGATTTTTAATAATAATTATTCGTTAGTGTAAAAGCAACAGCAATTCAGTAACAACGTTTATAATATATTTATGCAAATATACGTTTTGAAATTGCATGAAATCGCGTCAAGAGCGAAATGAACGCGCGATGTTTAGGTATACATATGTATATATACATATAGGTAGAACAGGGTCACCACAGCTCGTTGTGCGCTCATTGTCGTTGTAAACCACCTTCAATTTAATACCTATACAGTATATATATATAAACTTACATACATATATGTATATAGGAGATTGTATATACATACGTACATAGGTCTAAAAATATTTTAGTCTTGAAAGAAATTTCTATCTCTCAAATATTATTATTATTACTATTATTAAAATTTTTATTTTTTTTGGTTTCTTTACCTTCGCATTTTCTCGGATCTTAGAGTGTTTTTTTTTTTTTTTTCTTGCGTGATTCTTAAATTTTATCTGCATCTGTATTATATGTATATGGGGAACTACACAAAACAACGAAAGGTTAGAAACGATGGTATTTGAAATTTGTCTGTAATATTTTTTTTTCATACATATTTCTTTATATCAAACAGATCCCTATGAGGATTTTTCGATTTTTATCTTTATTCAGTCAGGGCAGCCCATCAAACTTTCTCATATAATGACATTTAGGGAAAATTTTCGACCTGAAGGAATTACGGGAATTCGTGTAAAACTCAGAGAACATAAAATGCTAGTTTTTCGACCTACCTTTCGGAACAAAAATACGGCAATATCGCAGAATCACATGGGAAGAAAATAACCACTATATTTTCGCCTTCTGAATATACGCCATTTTTGATTTTAAAAATTCAAATATATAACGATTCCTTAAATGATTACGCAACTTTTGAGTCTAATCTGAGAACATGGAAAGAGCCGATTTTCGATTTTTATTGCACGATTTTCGGTGAGGTTTTTTTTAGCATTTTATGTTCTCTGAGTTTCTCACGAATTCCCGTTCCTTCTGGTCGAAAATTTTTCCTAAATGTCATTTTATGAGAAAGTTTGATGGGTTGCCCTGACTGAATGAAGATAAAAATCGAGAAATCCTCATAGGGATCTGTTTGATATAAAGAAATACGCATGAAAAAAAAATATTTCAGACAAATTCCAAATACCATCATCTCTGACTTCTCGTTGTTTTGTGAACTTCCCCATATGTAGGAATGCGTCATTGTAATATAGGTATAATTATCAAATAACAAACAATTATTAAGGGGGTTCTACTGTGTGTACGATTTTTTATTTTATATTTTTTTATTTATTTTTTTTTCTAGTTGAATTGTTACACTGAGAATTATGGGTGGTGCAGCAGCCTGCAGGTATATAAACGCGTGATCGGAATATCGTGTAAACTATTTTTGAAACTGTTGCACGTACCTACCCTTCCGTAATCCTTTATTTATTTATTTTTTAATTTTTTTGCAAATATGATAAATAAATTTACGAATGAAAAGAAGAAAGAAGAAGAATAAAAAAAGAAACTCTAAGGTAAAGTAAAAATTCTGTCGTCAACGAATTCATGTATATATATGTGTATGTGTTACGTCAAAACCAGTTGGAAATCAAATACCCACCTACTTGTAATACTACACAGTCTCGGCAGGAAATTGCGATTTGACAAACAAAGGATGGTCGTACGGCATACAACACACACACACACACACACACATTATATCTTTTCTGTTCTGTTATGTATGTGTGTGTATTTGTATATGTGTATAAATAATATACCTACATGTATATAGGTATGTATATATGAGAGAACGTTTGGCAAGCATTGCGTTTTGAGCTGTGTGAGCCGCCCCTTTTCCTCCTTTCCCTAAAATTTCCCTCCCTCTCCTATATCCCTCTCTTATTTTTTTTTATTTTTTTTTTCTCTTTTCATATCTTTTTTTTTTTGCCTCGAAGAGACGCAGTCGGTCTGTGAAAGAGACGGTGACGGCGGGCGGCGAACGGGTGGGCTGGTGAGGGTGGTGGTGGGAAGGGAGATGCTTGTGCAACAATTTTCGCACTCTGTTTGAAATTGACGGGACTAGGGGGACGAGGAGTATGGTATGGGATGGTATGGGAGGGTATGTATAACCACGTCGCGCTTTCTCGGTGCAATTCTGAGTGAAAACAGCGACAGAACAGCTAGCGAGTAGAAAATAAGACACTTATGGTACATATGTAGATATGCTATACTTATAGTTAGGATGTAAAAAAATATCAAAAAATTATGCTTTCACTTCGATCCGTACATAAAAGAAAAATATGGTTCTGAACTTTTGATAATTTTTATGAAAAAAACAAAAAAAAAAAAATCAGGAAACCGGTTGATCCGTGGGCCAACCAGAAAACTTCCCGCTGTGTTAAATACGTTACAATTCATTGATACTATTGTGTTTATAATAAATTAAAGAAGGTTATAAGTAGAATTAGTTTTCCCTATACAAATCTTTTTTTCTTCAATCTCTATTCTTCGAATAACTTTGAAACTACTCGACCGATCGATTCCTAAATCTAATCAGATCTAAGTCTTGATGAACCCTCTCGATCGCCGCAAGAATCATTCAAATCGGTTATTTCGTTCCAAAGGTTTCGTGAGACAAAAAAAGAAATTTTTGTCGTGCAATATCTTTCAAACCAATCGTTCGATGTTGATGAATCTTACGGCGAACGAAAGGGCTATCCAAGAGCTAAGTCTGATCAAGTTTTGAGACTAATCGCACGAACAGTTGGGGAGTTATGCGCTAAAAACATGAAAAAAGATTGTTTTTGAATTTTTGTTTTCCAAATAACTTTGAAACTACTCGACCGATCGACTCCAAAATCTAATCAGATCTAAGTCTTGATAAACCCTTTCCATCGCCATAAGAACCATTCCAATCGGTCGATTCGTTCTAAAAATATAGTACGACAAGAATTTGTTTACACACACACGAACGTCTATCCAAAAATAGTCAGAATAGCTTTGTAGGACCCCAAAACGTCGAGATCTGATGAAAACTCGATTTTCGAAAATCGGACCGAAACCAATAACTTCCCTTTTTTATGAAAATTTTCAATGTTCATTGCGGGAAGTTAAAAATACAAAAAAATTTAAAAAAAAATCAATTACACCGCTTCGATTTGGCATATGTGGATTATTACGGTGCACGTGCGCTGCTGCAGCAGTATACCGTGTGACTATAAATCAGCTGTGATTATATACAGATATACCGTATACCGTGTATGTGAAATTATACCATTTAGGTACACATGTACAGTCGGGCAATAAAGTTCTAATTGTAGGTTAGAAATTTAGACTCAGGCGTTTCAGTGTCTACGCCCTTGAGCAAGCCCCTGGCTCCGCATAGCCCGCTCCCCGAGAAGGCAATATTTGGGCAAACTACCTACTCAAAATAAAGTAAAAAATACTTCCGAAATATTATATAGGTATAATAAATAATAGCTGACCGACCGGCCGTAACGCATCGATGGGCCTGCTCAACAGCGTAGACACTGAGACGTCTGAGCCTAAATTTCGAACCTACAAGAACTTAATTGCACGACTGTACCTGTCTACACATATGGGGCATTTCACGCCAATTCGACCAGTGTTAAACACCGAGCATCTCGAAATTGTTTTAGTTTTTTTTTCTTTGTTTTTTTTTCAACATTCTGTCCAGTGAAAAATGGGTCTAGATTTTTTTTTAGATTCTGCCAATTATCTGTTTATTTTTTAAACATTTTTTTGAAGTTGTTTGAGAAAGTCCATTTTCAAGAATCTTAATTAAAAAACTCAAAAATGTAATGGATGACGTAAAACAGCCACCCCCATTTTCGAAAATATGTAAAGAATTTTTTTTTCAATTTTGTTTTTTTTTTTTCCATTTAATTTGGAATTTTGAAATTTTGAAAATTGAAATTAAACGTGTCACAGAGAGATAAATTTGGTTAATGTCGTATGGACAAAATCGATAAGTTCAGACGAGATAAATTTATCTCTGTGACACGGCGTCTGCAATTTCAATTTTCAAAATTTCAAAATTCATAATTAATCGAATAAATGATAGAAATAAAAATTGTTTTCACATTTTTGAAAATGGAAGGCTGTTCTGTGTTATCCAACGAATTTATGAAATTTTTTTTCTGATTTTTGAAAATGGGCTTAACAAAATGTATGAAAAAATAAAAGTCAAAAAAAAATCTAAAATGATTTCGAGATGGTCGGGATTTAACACTGGCCGAGTTAGCGTGGGATACCCCATATATATACACACATACCTATATAGTAGTAAAGGTTGCGCGGCTGAGAAAGAAAGTTCCTCCGGTTTTTTTATAATGGCATCGACTGAACTGCAATAACAGAAAATGGCAAATAGCAAAATCAGAAACAGAGAATATATACATATAATACCACGAAGGTGTTATTTTTTTGCATAATATAATTACATCGCATCGCCGTGTGCATACGAAGGACGGTAATAGTTCGACGAGGACGACTTATAGACTTACTCAATAGAGCACGAACTGCAGTAAATGACTTTTCGACCTTTTCATACCTACATTAAATCGTGTAGTATGTGCGATATCCATGTATGTATACGTGTACATATACATAATTGTATATATAGGTGTTATTATTACCGAGGCTATAAACCTCCTACATGTACAGCAACAACTCTATAAGTATGTAAGACACTCATTATATCTGTGAATTGAATTAACGAACGTTTACGATTATCAATCCTTGGCTTTTCGGAATATATATAGGTAATACGTCTATAACGATTATTTTTTAATGGAAACGAAAAAACAAAAAAATAAACAAAAATCAATTCATTCTATAAAAAAAAAAAATATTAATTAAACGACAAATTTTACAATTAAGAAATAGTATATCGTGTATTAAGAGCTGAAAGTAAGCGATCCTTTTTTCACTCGTGATACACACGATATTTTTTATCCAATAACTGTATCGGAAGTTTGCTTTGAAGTGCATGTAAAAAAGAGCGGAAGACAGCACTTTTCCGCTCTAGGGCGGTAAAGTGCTCTAGCGCGGTACAGTATTATTACTTTACCGTCCCAGAGCTTACTTTACCGCCCTAGGTCGGAAAAGTAATACTTTCCGCACGTTTTACATACACTTAATAGCATACTTTCGGTGCAGGTACGTAGGACGAAAATAAAATTATACTGTTTATTTTTTATGTCTTATTTTAATTTACTAAACTACAAAAACTATTTGAGATATATCGGGGGAATCATATTTTGAAAATTGAATAGCTTCTAAACGAGTTGATACCGGGGTGTATGACTCTAGATTTGTTGTTGGGGGTTGGCCAAGTACCAAAATCTCGCGTGGTACTAAAATCTGTATCCCGTATGAGCGAGAATACTTCATATCTATAATAGCGATAAAATGATCGGATCATAATCTGCAATTATCTATACCTGTACCTACTAGCTGATTCTGTTTAATTTTAAAATTCCACAGCATATGACGCGGTAATCGTATATAATGAATACTGCATGTACGCGTACTTATGTACCTACTACCTCTATGTATGTATATGTATATATATATGAGAGTGGAAATTGCGTCAATTGGTAACTAGCTTATGACGTGGGTATATAAACAGCGAATTTAGAATTCGCGATATACCAATAACTCGATATATTATAGGGGACAGAAAAATACAGAAGAAACACATATAATGCAAAGTTAAAAATGTCGCGTGTACATACATAGATGTATATATACATATTATAAACATATAGGTATATCTATAATATACACAAACGTTTAACTAGAGGACATAACAGAGGACATCTCAATACGTAGTAAGAGGTGTTTAATTTATCGAAGAATGAAGTCGTCGACAAATAATATTACTTATTTTTAAATATACAGAGTGATTCAGGTTAAACTAACGAACATTTTTTGGGCACATTCCTCGAAATATTCTAAGACTAAATTTTCTTTACCAAAAATTCGAGGGTCTCATAGTTTCCGAGCTACGGAATATCTTAGTTAACCAATCACAGAGCCTAGACCTGACCGAGTCAGGGCCGAGTCAAAAGAATAAAATTAGGTGGGTTTCAGACTGTAAAATTTTACTTTCATTTTTCGACAGGTATGTCAACGTCAGTCCTACGAAAAACGAAAATTAAATTTTACTGTCTAAGACCCACGGGCACTGCTAATCTTATTCTTTTGACTCGCCCCTGACTCAATCAGCTCTAATGATTGGTCGACTAAGATATTCCATAACTCGGAAACTATTGAGCCCTCGAATTTTTGGTAAAGAGAATTTAGTCTCAGAATGTCTCAAGGAATCTATCCAGAAAATTTGGTGCGCTCAACTTGAATCACCCTGTATATGTATACAGATTTTGTATTTTTTTGCTTCAAGTCTCGACTATATTTAAGCGCGACATCCGGTCGGTCTAAACGTTTCAAAATATTAAAATCGGAAAAACGTAACATTTTCAGACCCGATAAAAATCATATTTTTCTTTTTATATGATGAACAAAAATTTCGTCACTTCCTCATATATACGTTTCCATATATATAGCATTTTAGTTATGTCTGTAGAGGTACCTATACTGAGAAATAAAAATTAACAATCTAAACATCTTATAATAGAAGTGTTGAACACTTGTGACATTGAATATCTCATATTTCTCACTTTTTTCTCTCTATGTGCCTCTCTCTCTCTCTCTCTCTCTCTTTCTCTATTCCTCATTGAGGAAGACTGCAGTAACACGTACTATGATACTTATACCTATTAACAGTCAGATAAACAACCGCGATGATGTATGTTATACCTATAGTTGACGTAACTATAAAAGTATAGAATATGTCCTTTACCGTAATAATACCTTATACCTATATATGTATATATATATATATATATATATATATATATATATATATATATATATATATATATATACCTGGTTCCCAGGTTTTAAGTATATTTTACATAATTATCGCAAAATTTGAGACATATAAGTAAAAAAAAAAAAAAAAACTGGTAAACTGAAAATATAATAATTTAATAATTTATCGGTTAAGAAATTTTCCTGTATTTACATACATATATAGCTCCAAAATGAAAACTTAGTTTATATATATATATATATATATATATATATATATATATATATATATATATATATATATATATATATATATATATATATATATATATATATATATATATATATATATATATATATATATATATATATATATATATATATATATATATATATATATATATATATATATATATATATATATATATATATATATATAAAATTTCCTCGTTTCGATGACGTCCCATTTCAATTTCTTTTTTTTTTTTTCAAATAAATGATCGGGTGGTCAAAATTTGATTAAATATTTTTAGAAATTGAATTTTTATATATATGGTGCAACGTGATTCTTGGTTGAAAATTCTTATACTTACGCAATAGCCACGTTGACGGTTGACCTGAACTCGCGGATCAGCATTTTCCATACTTGGCAACAGTCGTCAGCCTTGCCCTGCACGTGTATATATTGTTAACGGTCAATTCCGTACAGTACAATATCGAAGTATATATATATATATATATATATATATATATAAGTGGAAGAAAACAATGGCTTCGGTTACGATCTTGCAGTAGTTATTACAAATTAACGACTCGAGGACGCAGATGACAATGAATACTGCAACGTCCCAGGATAAAACCGAATCTTTATACCTACTGATCGTGCCGTAATTATTCGTCCTATAGTTTAATGTCCCTGAACGAGCTATCAATCCAATTACCATTTACCAATCAGTGCAGATCAAGATACAATGAAAAAAAAAAAAAAAAAAAACGAGAAATCGAATACCAAAGAAAATCAATTGAACTTACTATTATAGAACAATTAGAGGGAAACAAATATCCACAATACAATTTCTTATATTATTTTACAGATTCCCATATTATTTTTCGAAATGATAGTATTTTATATAATTTATATATTTATGTATAGGTGGAACTGGCCACTTCATTTTTGATTTGATTTTTCATTACATATGTTATTATTCTATGTCTGGAGAATATGTCGAATTTGTTTTGAATATTTTCCAATCAACCTTTTCGGAGCTATGAATTTTTCCAGGCTAAAAAAAGGGCTGAAAAAATCAAAAAAATTCATTTGATGATGATAGAACAATCTCCCGCTTTCGAAAACAAGCATAGAATTTTTAATATGTATATATATATATATATATATTTTTGTTTTTCGATTTTTCAAAAATTTTGTTAATAAAAAAAAATGCTTTTTGACCAATGATACTTTTATCCTGCTAAAAAATTTTCAAATCTTTACAATATCATGCACAAAAATATAAAATAAGATGAAAGATAGAGAAAAAAAAAAAAAAAAAACATTGGCCCAATTTGAAGTTTAGATTATAATTTTTCTATTTTGAAAGGCGAAATTTTTTTAAAAAATTATAAATTGCGAGGTCAAATCCAAGTCAAGTTCATGTGAGATTCCCCATATGTATTATACAGGTATAATATATCGACGACTTTGATTTGTCTGAAATTTTCACCTCTTAAACATATCGTGTGCATTAAGATTGGGAAGACCACCAAGTTTCAGTCTATTAATATTAACCGTTCGCGAGAGATACGATATCTGATTTCCTTACCTTGACCTGACGTAGAATCGAATGCGAATTTTTATCGTACCTTTATCGTGACCCAAAAATAATAAAAAAGTAGGCTTCCTGTGTGAGAAATTCTCACCTTTCCGAATATTTTTTTTAATTATTATTTTTGAATACCTCCTTAAAATGTACCCAAAAACGATGTTTTTTTTTTTTTTTTTAAATGAAAATGAAAAATATATTCGAAAAAGATTAGTTTTTTTTAACGGTAAATTTATTTTTTAATATTAATTATTGATGACGATAATAAAATGCGATGAAATAATTCGCTGCATTCGTTCATCTGCAATTTATAGGTCAAAAAGTAAGAAAATTATATATCGCATTAGATATTCGTGAACGGTATATATAATTCCTGAAATACTGAAACTGGGTGGAATTCCCGATTTTATGTTCACACTGTAAGAGGTAGGTAAATATTTAATATTATACGAATCGAATTTTCGAGGTTCCGGTTCATTTGACGATAATTGTTAGAATTGCTCATATATACGTATCTGTCGTGTGTATGTCCCCGCCACGCTACAGTCGTCCTTCATTTAGCGAAACTACGTTATCGCTACATACGCGGTACTTTACCAAGGTCTAAAGTGCGCGGGGGCGGTAATTATTATCGCGTATCTTAATACGCTTGGCGTTTGCAATATTAAATTTTGTAATTAAAGCTGTAATTAGTACCCTTGAAGATTACATATATGTATATAAAATAGAAAGATATATAAGGTAGGTATATATGTACATACATATATGAGGTATAATATATAATTTTGAAGAAAATTTTACTTTCGTCTATGATAGTTGAATGAAAATTTTCAATTTCAAACCATCTCTTTCTTTTCTTTTTTTCTTTCTTTATTTCGTCTGCAATTGCCAATTTTGATTAAAATAATTTTTGCAGATATATGATAAAAAAATGAAAAAATCGTCGTCGTTAAGAATTGTTTTATCTTTTATTTATTTGATTTTTGATTTTCTTTCTTTCTTTTTTTTTTTTGTCTTTGAAAATGTTCAGCATGTGCAGAATATTTGATATTACGCGATTGTCACGATTGTGGATGAAGTTCCGACGAAACGACCCATATATTTAAGTACATACATACATAGATACATACATACTTACATATATATATATATATATATATATATATGTATATTTATGTGCAAATGTATGTATATACACATTTGGCCTACTTCATTTAACGAAGCGAGACTCTCATTGACAGGGGAGGTATTCAGTGACAAAACCAGGTCACACACTCGACATACTCGAGGAACTTAACAGACTTTTCGAGTATCCTATATGTAGATATACGTAAATTGTATACTTATAATTAAACAAAACCAAAAAAAAATAAAAATAAAATTTATAAATAAAATTGAGGAAGAAAAATAAAAAAATAAAAAGTTATAAATATTTTTTTCACTGCATTTCAAACAAAATAAATAAAAAAAAGCAAAAAATCGAAATATATTAAACACCCAGGAACAAATGCGGTCTTGATTTATCTCAAAATAATTTATTCTTGTGGATAAATTTCGGAAAGTGACCAAAAAAAAATTTGCAAAAATAAAAACATGAAAAAATACAAAAAGAGACGAAAAAAAAAATTAATAAAATTATTATTATTATTATTATTACTCACAGATATTTATTGAGATGAATTTTTTGAGGTGAAATGAATAAGATATAAAAATGAAAACTAGGGTTCGTAAATTTATACTATCATTTATATATAAAATAAAAACTAAAGCGTAAAAATTTCACGCTATTTATTATTCTAGTCGTATATGTATGTATGTATATAGAAATTGAGCACGCGCTTGATCGTCGCAATTGACTGGCTCGATTATGGAAATTATTTGACCCCTCCTTACGTATCCCTCACTTTTGACGTCGTACTATATGGTTAAAATCGTTCTTCAACAACATATATACATATAGGTATACGATATCAATTTTGACTCGCTTTAACGGTTTAGTCAAATATAATATTAGGGTTCGGTTTCTTTTTTATTTTTTCTATTATTTTTTTCTTTTTTTATTTTCATTTTTCTATGTATGTATATATCAATTTTTCGTTTTCTATAATATATGGTTATATATATACCAGTAAGTATGAGTAAGCACATTTCGGAGTATAGCCTCAAAGTTGGAAAAAAAAAAAAAACTTTTCTTTTATATTGTTTACTTTAATTTTTTTAAACAGTATAAAAATGAATTTTTCGAAAAAAAAAAAAAGAATAAATGAAAGTGCTACCAAAATTTGACCCTGATTTTTACATCGAACCTTTCGCAAATACCTAAATTCCGAATTGGAACATTTTTATATGCGAATTAATTAATCGACCCTGATCGAGTCAACTTCTTATAAATTTCTTTAATTTACTTGATCTATCTCTGAAATTTTTTTTATCTTTTCTTTTTATTCATTCATTTATTTTTTTATTATCTTGTTTCTATTTCACACTTTTCTCTCGATCGTATGTATAGGAAAAAAAAAATAAATAAAAATAAAAAATACCACCACAAAAGAATTTACTAATTTCGTTTTATTTTATTCTTCTTATTTATTTTTGAACATATTTTTACTTTTTCTTGCGTTCATTTTGTCAATTTATTAGTAACGTCGAAGTGTTATAGGTCAAACTTTTTCGGAGAGTTAGTTTATAGGCGGTATACTTTTTTCACAGGTCAAGGTTTTTCTCCCAAAATAATAATAATAAGAATGACAGTAATAATTATTGTAATGATAATAATAATAATAATAATAATGATAATAATGAAAAAGAGAACTTTGCAACTCAACGAAATCTTTCTCGGTCGATTAGATTTCGCTGACTAAGTTCACGCACCGCGAAATGTGCCAACAGAGATTATTCGCCCGATAAAGCCGGATCAATCGACTCGTATCACGGTATACATTATATGTATATATGTAAAAAAAAAAAAAAAAAACATGTATCTATACGTATAGTTTCGTACTTAAAGAATTGAAATAAGTTGATAGTGAATGTTTCGTAGTGATCAATCGATGACATTTCATATGTAATAAACAATATTTTATTTATATAGGTCAAATATATCCATATCTTGATTTTTTTATTTTTTTATTTTTATCGAATATTATAATCACCTGAATTATTGAACTGTTTGTGAAAAATACGAAATATTATGCCAAGAAATGAATTGGATAAAAAAAAAAAAAAAAAGAAAAGAAGAAAAAAAAAATTAATTAATGAATAATAAATAAAATATGAATTGAAATTATTCAAATTTTCAAGGTTCCGTACTTGTACGAATTTTTTATACTCACTGAAAATTTATAAGTATTTTAATAGTATTTGTGGAGAAAAAATAAAGAAAGAAAAAAAACGAAAGTTGTCATGATGTAGATGTCAGAAAAATAGTTTATTTGATTTTTTTCTCAAATTTAATTATTTATTTCGTTTTTTTCTTAATGGATTATAATTGGTTGGCAAATTTTCAATTACTGTTATTAATATAAAACAAAAATAAAAATATTATTAACTTCGAAAATTTACAAAAAAAAACAAAAATTCTTTCAATCAAATTCTTAATTTTATTTAAAAAATTTAATATAAAACAAACGTATTTTATTATATAGATATATAACTTTTGTAAATAATTTTATAATTTTATAATATCCCTCAAAATTTATTATGTATTATATACGTATGTAACTTTCGTTTTCATGTAGCATAATTTGATGTCCTTAATTTTCAAATTCATCATATACACGCCCTTGAAGATAATTTATTAATTATGTAATCGCATCCTTATATACGCATGAATATCCATAGATACCTAATACACACATGGATGATGAAAGATTATAAAATTTCTATATAATTGTACAATATCTTACTTCTCTAATTTTTAGATTTGTAATACTGTTCTTTTTTTTTTTTTTTATTTGTGTTTTAAAATCGTGTCATTACTAATACTTACCCATACTGCTAAAAAAGAAGAAAAAAGAATAGAAAAAGAAAAGAAAAAGAAAGAATAATAAAATCATCTTCAAACCCTGCAGCAACAGCTCTATACCTACCTACGCATATTATTACATATTTCCAAACACTTCTTCATCTTACTGATTCTTATATCCTTCTTCAATATTTTTTCACCATTATACAGTTAAAATTATTGCTTAATCTTTTATATTAATGTAGATATATACTATTTTATTAGCCAACTATAAGTTTCGTTGACATAATTATCGATTGTGATCGATCCACCGTTGACCATGATACATAAGTATACATATATGTAGATAATACATGTACTTTTATCCATACTATACAATTATGAAGTATTGAACAACCCTCGACATTATTGAGGTATGAAATACAGAACATACAAATTTTACTTAGGTACGCATTTTTTCTTCCTACTCAACCCTTTGTTATCACATTTCCGAAAAGTTATACGATTGTCACATTGGGTCAAATTGATCCAACTGATTTTCAAATGGTTACCGAGTGAAAACTATGTTTCCAATTGGCACTAAAATATCATGGAACATACTTTAAAAATCTTCGTCGTAGGGCAAGTAACGATAGATATGTGATTCCAGAGTTGGGCGCCAAGTGAATCTTACCCAGGATGAAATAGTAAAAATACAAATTTTACTTACGCAATTTTTGGCCCTTTGTTATCACACTTCCGAAAAGTTACGCACTTGTCACATTGCGTCAAATTGATCCAACTGATTTTCAAATGGTTGCTGTGTCAAAACTAATCGTCCGATTGGGACCAAAAAATTATGAAACATAATTTGAACATTTTCAATTATGTAACAACAATTATTATATAAAAACTCAAATGATAACGTGTCCGAGAAAAATCTCCATCCCAGGGCAAGTAACGATAGATATATGTAATTATTCCAAAGTTGGGCGCCAGATCAATTTTACCAAGGGTGAAAAAAAAAAAAAAAAAAAACAGTAACAAAAAAATAGGACATTTAATTATTATGATGTATTCGTAAATTTATTTTACATATGTATGCAGGTGTATGTATGTATGTATGTATGTGTATACTTATGTATATGTGACTCGTCACCCGGAAATAAATCCGTGACTTTAAAACACACGAGAATGAAGCATGTACAATGCGTCATTCTTCGTTAAACCACGTGTGTCTGGTGCAGCTCAGGATACATAGGTATACATGTATATAGATATACAGGGCCATTGTAATATCTTCGTAACCGTAAACTTGTATCGTGTTTCGATCGCGAATGAATTATAATACTTTATATGGACTATATACGGAGGATATAATCCGGGCAATTATATGATTATATTATTCATGTGGTAACAAGAAAAATAAATAAATAATAAACAAAATTTTCAATACATAAATAAATAAATAAACACATATATGTATAGGAATCTTTTTTAATTTTTGGATCATATATTCATTAATGATTCAGACCGTGTGAAAAGTTGATAAGAATTTTTGGTTCCTTGTGCTAAAAATTCTGCAACGGAAAAAAAAGAAATGAATTTTGAAAAATCGAAAAAAAAAAAAAATAAAATAAAGATGAAAGAATAGGATGAAGTAAATATTTCTTCATCGTTTAATTTCGGTTTAATAGTTCTGTGTGTTTTTGGGTAAACTGGAACACCGGTGTATAAACGTGTGACGAAGGCATCGTTGTGGTTTGTTTAAACAAACGTTTTTTTTTTCCTGTAATAAAAGAAAAAAAAAAGAAGAGGGAGCGGACCTGTCCTACTCTCGTATACCTACCAGCTTTTGTTCGCATCCAACAGAGTGGACTTCCTATTCGTGAGAAAATACCGCAAAATGGTCCTTGCCTCGACGACTTTCCCAAACCCCTTCTTTTCCTTTTTTTATTTTTCAATTATTTATTTATTCATTTATTCATTAATATATTTATTATCTTCTGCCCTGAACAAACGAAAGATAATTTTTGATTCTTCTCTTTTCTTATTTTCGTTCAATTTTTATAATTTTGTTAATTAATTTTTTTTTTTTTGTTTTTCAACGTTTTTTCTCCACCGAACTATCTTCATCTCTAAAAAAATAAAGAAATAAAAATATTTATATTAAACATATAGTTCACGCTTGTTCTCATATATATATATGTATACATATATAAATGCGCGATTTATATTTTACTGACGTAATTTAGAAAGTTCGCGTTTAAACATTTGCAACTGATTTCGCTTATGGCACGCTTACATCTCGTTTACCAACCCCCTCCTATGTACATATATTAATGTTCATTATACTTAACCCAATATGCGATAACTATTGATTATTAAATAAATACTAATACCTATGTAAATTAAATTTCGATAAATTTTGTATGATATCAGAATCCTTTACTTCAACAAAAACAAAATAAAATAAAAATTTCGAGTTCATATTCTACATTGATCTAATTTTCAACGAATAAAATATTTTTGTTCAAACATTTTTTTGACATTAAACTATTTTTGATTTTTTTTTTCTAAATTTGAGTCAATAAAAAAAATTGTGTCAAGTCTTCCTAATGATAGAATATCGAAATTGTCTTTATAGATTATTCCGGTTTTCCACGAAGTGGGATCGTTTTAGAATAAATCCTTGAAAAAATGTGAAAAAAAAAAATTTCGATCATCGACATATACTAGAAAGATTATTAACGCGAATCGAATACTTGCGGGTGATTTGAAATTTCGTTATTTAGGTTTCTTATAAATAGTTTCTGGCTCGAGTCCGAGTACGATGAGTTATGTATCGCTGACACATAAAATACCCTAAACACCACCGAATGTGGTTAAATATATCGTTTCATCCGAACAGGAAACTGGTCTGGACGCAGGATATTGACTTTCGTCAATAAATCGAATCAACGATATATCGTACCCTCTACACTTCGCGTTTTGTACTCATTTTCACTCGGTCATATATTAAACGAATTGAAACAAACTCTCACTTGACAAAAGTACCTACACCGACGAAAAGTATTTCTCGAATGAAAAAAAAAAAAGAAAAAAAAAAAAAAAACAGAAGAACGAGAAAACAAAATCGTTAATTTGACTAAAACGTCTAAAATCGAGTTTTACTTTCTTTCTCTTTTCCCTAATTTCTCTAAATTTTTTTATTTTTTTTTATTTTTTTTTATTTCTTGATTTCTTCTTTTCTTTAATTATCGAAATTTAAAACCGTCATTGTCCCGCTTTTCTTTCACCGTATATACCTACCTATTAGAGAGGGCTAACCAGCCCAGTTCCCCTGTGGACTACATCGGCTTGCACCGTAGGTCCACCTACCTACTATTACTACTCGCGATAGGTGTTTGCCAGGAAGTGAAAGCGACCTGACTGAATCGAACTGGCGTACTTTTACTCTTTCAAACTCTACTTCGAACCGTGAAATCAACCAACTTAATAAGTAAAATATTAAACGAACGAGGTCCGCGTATGTATGTGTCTGTGTCTGTGTCTGTATCTGTCTGCTTGTAGTCGTTAAAAAACAAACAAAAAATTGAAAAAAATTGAAATAAATAATAATAAAAAAAATTATATATATACCTATGGATATAAAAAATATGAATTTATATCGCCAGCCAATATCCACGCACTTATATTATATCGCTGTACAGACTAGGTTACACCTTATTATTAATATCCCTCGCATATATAGGTAAATTATGATTGTGGAAATTTTATAGCAAAGGAGAAAATGTAGAGCAGTATTTATTTAAACAGGTTTTCTACACGTATGTACATGCATATTGGACAAGAATTATTAACAAATAATGCAAATGAGGGAAATAATTGATTATTATTATTATTATTATTATTATTATTATTATTATTATTATTATTATTATTATTATTATTAAGGGAAAAAAAAGTTATCTGTATAAAATAATTCCTTGCGGATTAAATATCTTGGAACTCCTTCTCAATTTACAAGAGTAAAAATTGAGTGAAATCCGTATTTTATTAAATTTTCTTATATTATTTTTTATTTTTATTTTTTTTTTTATTTTTTCTTTCCGCGACTGGAATTGAAAGTGGGACCATTTTCACTCTTAACGAGGTATATATATGTGTAATGTATATTATAACTTATAAATCAAATTTCAGTTTATTAATTTAGAGATTTTTGTTTATTGAATTATACATATATACATACTTCGTTATTTAACCCTTCGTGATCACACCTCTGATTTCAATAAAGCTAGTTATACAATCGGGTCTAATTTATCCAAGTCCATTTTTTAACCGCGTGAAAACTATCAGTCCGTTCGGAACTAAAAAAATACTGAAAAATACTTTGAACATTTTATAACAAGCAGCAAAAGTTGGTTTGTCAAAATTCAAATGGCAACATATTCAAAAAAAAAAAAAAATAGATACTTTTTTACTAAAAAAAAAAAAATCACAGCTTTTTGAATTTTGATTATTTTTGAGCAAAATTATAGTGGTAATACTCGTGAGATACGGTACTTTTAGGAAACAAAAGAAATTACTATAGTGTGTGTTCTGAAAAAAAAAAAGTTATTTATTTTGGGAAAAAAAAAACGATATTTACCTTAAAAATTCAATTGTTCGGGTCATTTTAACCCGCAGTGACTACGAAGGGTTAAATATATAATCAATTATTTTATTTTATTATTTGCTATGTATATTTCATCACTTTTTGTTTTCTCAGTATAATTTTATCAATCATTTTGATTATCTCACGATTCGATAAATAATTATTCAAATTAATTCGTTGTCTTACATCAATTCCTGTAATAATTAATATGACGTACACATATATAAGGTACATAAATATATTATTTATTAGTTCACTGAATAAAAAAAATTAAAAAAAAAAAAAAAAAAAAAACTTACATATATTACACATCATAAAGCAAATTATTTGCATGTAAATGGCTTATACATATATTATATCTACCTGCTATATTAATTAATTTTAAAAAAGGTCGGTCGTTATTTTAAAATATGTAACAATTTAAGGTTTAAAAATAAAAACAGTAGTAGAATTTAAAAATAAAAAGAAACAAATTAAAATTCCGTTAAAAGTAGAAGAAAAAAAACCCCAAAAAAACAAAATAAATTATCATCGCTTATATCACTTTTATGTTGATCATCTTCGTATTTGTATACATAGAAAAAAAAGACCTTCTTTTAAAGTCTGAAAAGATGAAAAAAAAAAAAAAAAAAATTATACATTTATCTATACATGTAAATATGCACATATGTTACAGCATTGAATGTCACATATATAAGTTTTAAGTAAAATCTTGCATTTATGATCCTGTACCGAGCTCTGTCATTTTATGAGACGGTTTCTCATGCGTTTAAGAAAATATATAAACGAGACTAAACGAAAGATTCGAGGACGACTTTCGATTCTTCGTCTTTCCCGGATTATCGAGGTAACGCGTTAAGGTATATGTAAAAAAAGAAAAAAAAAAAAATAAAATAAAGGAACGAAAAGAAGTTTAAGCTTCTGTTGAATAGACGACGACGTCTTGTGTAAAGGTTGAGCAAGCAAGGAATGGTCGAAAGAACCTTCAAACTTAAAAAATCAATACATAGGTATTTTAGACACTTAGAGTGTCATATAACCTGCAGTATAAGAACTAAGTAAACTCATAAGTATCCTCCTTTGTTCAAAAAAGAAAAAAAAAAAATGTGTAATATATCTACCTAGGCGTTTAAGGAAATAAGCCAATTAGCAAAGACTCGATATAACACCTACTACGTCTCGTCGTGGTCATACTCTTTTAAAATATCGAATAACAATATGATCTCACAATTAAAATTCAAAAAGCCTTTTTTATTCCGATGTCTCAAAAGACAAAAAAAAAATATATACAATAGCCAAATCAAAGAAAAACAAAAAAACGAATACAATTTTCTTCTCTTTCATTTTTTACTTTTATTCTTTTCTTCAAAAGATACGATTCTCTTACATTTCACAGAAAAATATCTGTGAAATTTATATACAAAACCTACTTTTACTCTCTCAAAAATTTCTTCTTATTTTTTTTTTCTTTTTATATCTTTTTTCTTTTATCTTAATTAGTTTTCATCTTTTGCGGTCTTCTGTTACCTATAAACGATGAAAATATTTCTCATGAAATTAATTTAACAGCTATACATATAATTATACATATAGTAGGTATATATAAGAATTATCGATGCTGATTACTTTCTAACACGTATCGAATCACTCGTACCCTACGGTCTGATTCACTATTTTATGCTAATACTGTACGAAAGTTGATAGATCTTATAGCTGGCGTATCCTACCGATCATCAAACAAATTTTCTGACATCATAAATAAAAAACTTTGCATCAAATTAGAAGAACAAAAAATTAAAAATTAAAAATAATGTATTAAAACGAAAATTGAAATCGGGGTTTTTAATCGAAAAAAAATGTTAGCCTTTGAGCCATTTTTTCTGTGAAATCTTTCAATTTATGAAGTGGGACTGAAAATGGATGGAAAAATTGCAGCAACAAATTTAACCTAAAATCGTAATAACCTCATATAAATTTTTTCCAAATTCCAGATTTAGGGATCTTCGATATATCAGACTGGAAAAAAAAAATAAATTAAACATTTAAAATAATTGAGAATTAGTAAAACGGCAAAAAAAAAAAACTAATACCGATTTTTTAACAAAATATTTTTAAACCGTATAGAACATCGTCGATATTTTTATATATATATATATATATATATATATATATATATATATATATATATATATATATATATATATATATATATATATATATATATATATATATATATATTTTTTTTTTCTCAATTTCGCATTTCATTTCAAGTAGCAAAGGATCAGAATGTTCGGCATTAACCCCCCGAGTAAAAGGACCCTCTAAAAACGTTGATGAATTCTTTTAGCGTACCTCCTCCTCCTCCTCCCCTTATTGCACAGAGCCTGAGTTGAATACCTCTCGTTTTGTCGAGCGACCCTCCTGCAGCCTCGTTTCATCCAAAACCACCGAATGTTCAGTCGAGGGCTTTAGGGCCAGGTTATTCACTCTGTTCCCTCTGCAAGTCCGAACCCCTGGTTTTTCTCCGCACTGCATCATCGCCATCTCCTCTTCCAAGCATCTGCCATCCTTCGGCGAAGTAGGTACGCATGGTCGATCCCCCTTCCATTTAATTTTATTCCATTATTTGGTCCATCTGGTACAGCCACCCACTACGCAACTCTCATTGTAAAATTCAACCATTCTTTTATGGTAATTGAGGAATTGGATCCAATAAGGGCGCATATTATAAGTGCCGATATATATACCCTTATCGCTTTAATCTGAAGGATCGTTCACAAGAATGTAACGTACCTACTTGAGTCAGAAAAGTATTCTGAAATTAGCCTTATTACTTCGATTTTTGAAAAAATTGGGGCATATATAGTTAATTATACTGCGATAGACTAATACCCAATAAAAATGTACAGTTAGTATACCTACATTTAGATGGATTGGTTTTAAAACATATGTAATGCCGAATTAAACGATAACACAATGTTTATTCTGCACTCAATTTCTGGGCTTTATTGCTACACGAACTCCTAGAATTTGGTTCTTAAGATTCAAAAATTTGTCAAAGTTTGGATTTACGATGTACTATTATTCGCGAATAGTTGCAGTTCTATAATTTTTTAACGAATTCAACGCCAAATATGGTGTATTTCTATGCAATTATTCGCAATAAAGACGTATATCGAATATTTCAATAATGCATTTCACTCAATCGGTGATATTTGATTTTGCCGTGAGCACAAGGTCTAGTTGATATCGTGATGGAGCATGCTTGAAAAAAAGATTACTTCGAAATGCCTATAGCTGAGTGAATGGTGGGTTTTTCCCGTTTATCTCGAAACGTGATAATTCATTATATGCTCTCACTCAATCATCAAGCTTCAGCAATTTCTCAATATAACTGTATAAAAATGTTTACATTAAACGACTGAAGAAAGAGGAATGAAAATTGAACCGCGTGAATTCGTATAGGACATATATAAAACAGAAGTAGTTAAATTTTTCGTAGAAAAAATAGAAAGAGATGATTGGTAAAAAGATTTTTCGAGTTTATCTCCGAAACGGTACGTTTTTAGACAAAAATGTATTCTACAAAAACTGTAGATCTTAAAAAAATCTATCGTTTTGATCGTATTCATTTTTCGAGTAGACTCAACGGCTTAGGAGAAAAACAGGTATAAGTGAAAAAAAACAAAGAATATCACTAAAATAAATTCCACTTTTTTTTTTTTTTTGATAGGTAGAAAAATGTTCCGCCCTATTTGAGTGAATTTCAGGGATATTTTTGTTCAGACTAATAAACAGAAAAAAAGGGAAAATTGCAGAAACATTTTTGGTATGTCTCCTAAATTTTCTAATCTTCTTAGATTTTTTTTTTCAAACCAATAACAAAAAGATTTGTATCGTGACGTAATATGCCTGATAAAACGATGGTTTTGAAATATCGATAACCGATAATGAATGGTACATCATTTTCATCAATAATCTCGAAACGTGATATTTCGCTATACACGTTTTATATTAATTTATTGCATCCATCTTCTGAATTGTAAAAAGGATATACTGCATTGTTTATTGTTTATTAATCGTCGTTTATTCACGTGTGGAAGAAGATACCGGAAATGATAGAAGCAAAACGAAATTAAAAAAACAAAAAATGGGAAAAAAGAAAATAAAAAAAAAAGTAAAAAAAAATCTCAACGTCCAAAAGGCCAAGGCAGACGAGTCCGGCTACTGCTGTAAACTGACACTGGATTACCATGAGGAGATAATTGACGTTATATTAAGCTACGTGACGCCAAATAAACATTCAATCGGAAAATTTTTTTTCAAACCATAAAATAAAGACAAATAAATAAATAAATAAACAAATGAATAAATAAAATAAAAAAATTTATTCAATCATATATTATCGAGGATGAATTATGGTCAATTTATTTATGAAATATAGATACATACAAGTATATATTTTGCGTCTTAAAACAATTATTTTATAGTAATTTTTAATTTAATTTGTAACCCCGAAGATATATAGGCATACCTACTATATATATATATATATATATATATATATATATATATATATATATATATATATATATATATATATATATATATATATATATATATATATATATATATATATATATATATATATATATATATATATATATATATATATATATGTATGTATATAGTAACTCTTTTTTCGATATTTTAAACCCGTTTTCAAGGCTTAACTTAATCCAATAAGTAAAGAAGTTTTTTTCATTATATAAATTAGGAAGTTAATGTAATTAAATTTGATAAATGATAAGAACACGGTGAGGTATTTGAATCTTTTTAATTTTTCGCATTCAAAATGGTATTTTTTTATTTTTATTTTTTTTTTTTATTTTAATCGCATGCTGATATCTCGAGAATTGATCAACTGATTTTGACACGATTTTGGTCTTAATCGGCAGGAAATTTTATTCAACTTAAATCTGTTTAAATTTTTTAAATAATCGATCCAGCAATTTTTCTATCGGAATAAAGAGGAAAAAGACCAAAAAACAATCTGGAAAAACAGTTTTTCGGAGTACTTTTCATCAAAAAGAAAAAAAAGGATAGGTTTGTCAGGGGAAGAAAAAGTATAAAAAAGTAATGAAAAACCGAAAAAATAATCAAAATTCAAAATTTCACATAAAAAATGCCCTATATATTGACAAACAGCAATTTCATACGTTGCGTTTAATCCCAATTTGATCTGCGTACACTTACAATTTTTTCTTGTCATTGGCAAGGATCGCCCTATATATTGACAAACAACAATTTTATACAGTGCATTTCTTCTAATTCGATTTGTGTATATTTACAATTTTTTTGGTGTCATTGGCAAGGAATGACCTATATATATGAAATTCTCAACTCGGAAGAATATATTCTTTCATTCAGAAAGGTGATACAGAGAAAAAAGTATAGGTTTGTCAGTAATACAGCGAAAATCGATTCATTTCCGGTAGAACCGGAAGTTCAAATTAAACGAGACATGGAAATTTTTCATGCCCATCATTTGGTTGTAAAGTCCTGTGAATTTCAGATTTTTTCATCGAGCCGTTTCCGAGATCACCGCGCGAGTTTGTCGAACAGGCCGACAGACAGACCGACATCTTTCTGAAAACCTTATTTTCAGATTCTAGAGGGTGGAAGACGTGAAGATTCGTTGAAATTAGCAATATTCACTTTTCGACCAAAACCAATACTTTTCTTATATCACCGTAGGTGATGAAAAGTAAAAAAAAAAACAAAAAAAGAATAGAAAAGAAAATTAACTTTCCGCTTACAATTTGTACGTACATACATCCATTTAATTTCAACCATTTATCGAACAATTCATTCGACTCTTACTAGATCACCCACGTTCGTACATGTATAGGTATGTTCATACCTTCCTCACAGCTATAACTCATAGCTACATCAACCCACGCGTCCGATACTCTATATAGAAAAACGGATGTAATTAGATAGAATTACGAATTAGGAATGAAAAAAATAATTTAATTGAGTTTTACGGGGTCACAAGTAATTTAGTTAATGATGTAATTATACCAAAAGACCGATATAGAACCGATTATACCTGTCTAGTCGATCACTCTAATTACAAATCCCATAACTATGCCGTGATTAATCATTAACCAGATGTCAAACAAGTTTTAAATTTTTCTTCTTTTCTCTCTCTCTCTCTCTCTCTCTCTCTCTCTCTCTCTCTCTCTCTCTCTCTCTCTCTCTCTCTCTCTCTCTCTCTCTCTCTCTCTCTCTTATTTTAACCAAAAAAAATTTTCATTTTTTATTTTTTTTTTAAACTCTCTTTCTCTAAAATTTTCTATACAAATTACAACTAGGGTATATATACATACATATACCTATAATTGGTTCATGAATAAACCTCTACTATATGCGTATACTGTCGCATTAAGTAATATATAGTTAACTACCTAAGAAGACAATAGATCAGGGTCACAAACTTCCGGTAATACATATACATATATATACTGTTCTTATACGAATATAATAAGCGTATACGTGTGAATAAATTCTACATTTGTGTATAAATACATATTGTATATAGATATATAGATTTCACTACGATTCATACGTCTGACAATGAGAACCGCGCAGGTATAGACTTAGAATACTGGTATAAATAATATGTATATATATGTATATGAATAATATGGGACCCGATCTCATTGTCGCTTCTGTCAATAACGTACCGCGCGGTCCGACTGACAAATGCAGCGACCACGCACACGTTTAATACTTGATATAGGCGTATGTAATATGCATATGTATATGTGAGGCGAACCTAGATATATGGATAAGTGCGTGTTTATCCAGGACAGGGCCGTGCAGCCGATCAAAACCAATGAGATAATAATCGGTATATATGCGGGAAAGCGATTTTTATAGATATAGACAAGAAAAGTGTGCTTCTATATTGAACGAAAAATTTCACCCTGCTGCACTTGTTAGATTTAGAATTTCGAATACCGATTTTTTATTTTTTACATTTTTCTTTTTTGTTCTTACTTTTAAAGATGAATCGTATACCCGAAGATATGAATAATTATAAATATATTATTCAGAAACAGTTTTTCACAGTTTTACTGTATTCAAAATAATAAAAATTGTTTCGTAAATTCTTCTTCTATAAAATATAATACGAAGGTACGAAACTTTGGTATCAATAACTTTTTGGAATAACCATCACTTTCGGAAATAGCAAAGTTGGAAAATATTACAATATATATATATCAAGAAAGTCAAAAATTCGTATCTCACTCGGATTTGTGCTAAAAAAAAAATTGAATAAAATTCAGTATAGTGTTTCGAAAAAATAAAATCCAAAATCGGAAGTGTAGTTATGTACAGATATTGGTAGAAATCACATACATTACTCCATATATACATATATAGATATAACTTATGTATACGTATAGGTATAACAAAGAATACCTATAATGTGCATACGATAGTTTGGAGAATTTATTTCCTCAAATCCAAACTCCATACCTTTCCTATATATATGTATATATATATACATATACTTATATGCATATAACACACCTATTTTGACTATAAACATGATTTCCCACTCGAGAAAGTTATTCAAACAACATCTAGTACTCGCCTATGTATACAGTACAGACTTTCTCCAAGAGTAGGTATACACTATACAGTCTGCAGTTATCCGTCCAATAATATATATCTATATGGGGCATTCGACGCCAACTCGACTAACGTCTGACCCTGACCATCTCGGATTTTATCCACTCTTTTGAAAAAAAGTTATCTGCAGGTTCAGGATCTGAAAAGAAATTTTTTTTTTCAATTTTTCTTCAAACACGTTATTTATTTATGATTTTTTTTAAAAATTATACTCAAAGTTCGATCTATTTTAAAATTCTGAAAAAATTTTCAAAAATTGTATAATATATGAGGATTATTTTAAACCATCGTATGGAGTGCAGTCAGTATAATAGAAGTCTTTGGATAAAGAATAATTACGATTTAGATTCAGTTTTTCTTAACGTTTTTTGAAAAAATATTAATAATAATATAATCGAACTGATCATCGATCCTCGGTGAACATTAGAAAGATCTTTGGGGTTTTTTTTTTTCTTGTTCTTGATTTGTTTTTGGATTTTCTTCAGTCCAAGAAAATAATCAGTACCTAGTTTGGACCTAAGTTTTTTTTTTTTTTTCAAATTTTATTGTTAGTTTTTAGTTATCAGTTTTTTTATAATTTTTTTTTTTCGTTTCTGTGTGAAAAAAAATTGAAACCGTCACGTACAATGAATCTACATCATAATGCATAACTCCGAGAGAGTCCGTTGCGGTTCGCGTCTTTTAAAATGTAGTTCTGCTTGCGCTGTGTGAGGAGGAGAGCTGATGACCTACTGTAGTAAGTGGCTCAGGGCCGTTTTGGTGCCCAAATTTTCCCCACCACTTACAACCCCGTTGTGAATGGTGTTTCGGAACTCCTCTCTTTCCTTTTTTCTATCTAATCTCTCTCTCTCTCTCTCTCTCTCTCTCTCTCTCTCTCTCTCTCTCTCTCTCTCTCTCTCTCTCTCTCTCTCTCTCTCTCTTTTTTTCTCTATCTATAATCAATCTACTTATCTTTTATTGCTTATCGATAAACGAGAGATTATGAAGTTCAAAAAAAAAAAAAAATAAAAATAACTAGAAAAAATTCTTGAACGATTCAAAATTTGTGAATTGGGATTTACCTGGAGGTTATATATGTATATGGGTATATAGGTTTAAGTATACATATATAGGTGTAAGATGTACCTTATACACCTAGAATGTCAAGTTGTAGGGTTGTATATAGGTAGCCGGTAAAACTCGATCGAGAAACCGTTTGTATAGTAATTGAATCTATAAATTTGATCGTGACGACCCGAGGGTTCAAATTTTAACTTGCTTAACAAAGCCGCGTGACTAATGGAACTAGTTTAATGGGTTACGTTACTAGATACTAGAAAGTCCATGTCCTTCTAGGCGCCGGTATGAGTGAGTTGAGCCGCACCGATATTGGGATCGCGGGAAATTCTAGACCTTTCAAAGTTTTTAATCGCTCTTAAAATACCTGATCTCGGCTCTTTAATTTCTTTCTTTTCTTTCCTTTCTTTTTTTTTTTTTTTTTTTTTAATTTTTATTTGTTTTCTTCTCACATATAGGTATACAAATAATGTACATATGTATTCGAATGTATATAAAGTCTGATTCCTTTTAATTAAACAAAATTAAAAAGAAAAATAAAACTACAGCTATTTAATGCATATATATATATATATACGAAAGACTTTCTCTCTCCTCAACGTAAAACACTCGTTTCATATTTCAGAGACATTCGAATTATTCAAAAGCATTTTGTATGCGCGGTATGACAGTGAGAAGTGTTTTTCTTTTTTCTTTTTTTACTTTGGTGTTTTTTTTTTTTTTTTTTTCTTTATTCCTCCAAACTTCCGTCTAACGAAATTATATACCTACAGCTTTCATTTTTTTTTTTTTTTTTCTATTACCATTTCACTTTTCTTTCTTCATTCCCCCTCCCATTATATCGATTATTATTTTCGTATATATCCTTTTTATAGTATCGTCATCTTTTTCCTCTATCTTAGAATAAAAAATTAAAAAACAACAAATAAAAATATATTAAAGACATTTTTCTTTTTGCTTTTTGTTTCCTTTATACTTATATCACAATTATACATATTAGATACACAATGAATTGAACTATATTTATCATTATAATCAATCCCGATTTATTCATAATTATTATTATTATTGTTATTATTATTATTATTATTACTATTATTATTATTATTATTATTATTATTATTATTACAGTTTGGTTTTTTATTTCCATTTTTTTACCTATTTTTTGCTTTCCTTTGATTTCAGATACGCTTTCTTTGAGTCATCCTTCTCAGGCCTTGTTGTCTGATAGAAAAACGCTATGTCTCTGCGTAAGTAATATAAAATATTATCCTTTCATTTTTATACCTGTTTATTAATTATTATCATTATCTATATATATATAATATATTATTTACAAAAAAAAGGTTGAAAAAAAAAAACAAAAACCAAAAAAAAAACAATTAAAAAATTCAACAAAAAAAAAACAAAATTAAAGGTATAAACGTTGTGAAAAATCTTATAAATGGGGGATTTTTCTGTACCTATACATATATTGTATATTAATACCTATCGTGGTTAGTGAATGATCGTTATTAGATCTTGATTCAGGAACATACTTAGATATAATACCGTGTCTAAAGGTATATATATGTACCTATAATATGTAAGTATACGTCACATGCCATTACCCTTTGTCACGTTCCATTGGCACACATTAGTCCGTGTAAATTGGAAGACGACGCGACGCGACGCGACGCGACGCTACTCAACGCGACGTTGAAAGACATGCCAACACGAGTTTATATACCAGCGTAGTTTTATCAACTGACGCGTGTTTCAACCAACATATATATAAGCTGTTCAATTAGCTTCGAAGGTCGGGGATTTAGACCTTGAAGAGGATTTTTTTTATTTTCTTTTCTCATTTTTTCTTTTTTTTTTTTTATCTTTCTTCTTTTTTTTTTTTTTCTTTTCTTCTGCAAACCATGAGATTAATTTATTCCAATTTAGAAAAGTGAAAATTACATTTTCAAATTTTCTTCCCCAACTCGTTGTTAATAATTATATTAAATTTTTTTTTACAATCTGATTATCTGATATTATATACTTCTGCGCAGTGGCGGATTCAGCGAGGGGGGTGATAGGGACGTCACCTCCCCCCCCCCCCCCCCCCCCCCCTCGTAAGGAAAAAAAAACAAAAAAATTTTATTGGGATTTTAGGGGCTCAGGCTCTCGGGGTTATTCTCACTTAGTATAGAAAGACCCCCCCCCCCCCCCCCACCACACCACCACCACCACAAAGAGAGTTCTCGATCCGTCACTGTTTGTATGTGATATTTCTGTCAGTTGAAAATCAACTCATTGATAACCTTGTATATAGAAAATATATACTTATATGTATACATAAATATATCCTAAAAATATCTGATTCGATAACGTTTAGATTCTTATTTATTAATAACTCATTTATCTATAATATATAGGTAGATATATGATGTACCTATATAAAACGTCCCTCGCCTCTCGTTGTCCTAATTTTTTTTTTTTGTTTTTAATGCGAACCCCCCCGGCAGGGGGGGGGGGGGGGGGAAGAAGGGAAAAATAATTTTATGAATTCATACAAATTTTTTGTGGAAATTTCAAAAAATTTCTCAGTGTTTCATAAGAATTTTTTTTTTTTTTTCTTTTGTTTTTCTGTATGATTTTATTGACAACAACAACGAATTTTTATAAATTACTACGACGATCTAGAATTTTTTTTTAATGAAAATCTATGAAATGTTCGAATTACCTCAAAAATCCTTATACATAGTAATTCGTACAAAAAGTAGAAATTTTTCATAAGGCAATGAAACAAAACAATTTCAGAAAAAAAAAAAAAATACAAAAAAATATTTTCCAAAATCAAAAATTTCTCATTTCTATTCTTTGTTTTTTGTTGTTTTTTTTTTTGGACTGCGTAATTCGGCCAATATAATACATCTGTATGGCTACTGTATTATAAAGTTATTGCGGTACCATATATCAACGCCACGAGAGTTGGTCGTAGTCCATTTACGTAAAACTACCTTGATTGCGTTTACAACTGTACTTAATTTTCCCACGTATAGGTATATACGTATTATACCTCCTATACATATATATATACTTACGTAGATCTGCGAAGCACTACAGAGTAAAGCGAAACCTCGAATCTCCCGAGCCAACCTACTGGCCTTTATAAATATAGGGACAGGTGTCCACAGGTATATATAAGTAGATATACGAGTACGAGCCTTTGATTTTATCCAGTAGCGTATACCTGTAAACTGGGCCTCGGGCGCCAAGTCAAAGTAACAAACAAAAAAATAAAAACTACATTTCTTATTATATTTTCATTTTTTATCGCAATATTTTAGCACGTAATAATATTACAACATTTTTTTTTCAGATCATTTAGGTCAGATAAAAGTATATTTGTCGATGTAGAAATTTTTTTTCCACGCAATCCCCCCTCTTCCACCTTTTTTTTTTTTTGTCGTACGA